>CM022752.1:8656687-8761687 GCA_012411365.1 Ameiurus melas | reverse complement strand
TCTGATTACGCGCATAAACAAGCTCATTTTCAAAATAATCATAAATTATTTTGTAATAATCACAAATTGTGATTATTCACTGATCTCTGACCCGACTGCTCGCTCTCTAATGAGTGATAAATACAACATGACACGTACGTTACATTTAATCACTCGACTTAATGTTTAATTGAATTACTTTTATACATTTGATTTGTGTTTGAATTCATTTACATGTGTTTTTCATCAGGTTTCTTTCCTACACCAACACAGTCGTCCATCACTACTGAGAAATCCACTGCATGTGAGTTCATTTTATTTTATTTTCTGCTGTTTAGTTCTGTTACACTTTTTTTTATTTAACTAAAGTTTAATCTGCATTATGTTACACATGTAAGATGTGTATGTAATATAATGTGTTAATGTCTGCTTATAATTTACATTTATATTAAATCAATTGTATTTTCAATTACTTTTAAAGCATTTAACCCCTTTGCATGTCAGATTTTTTTTCTGAATCAACACAGCAGTCCATCACCACACAGAAATCCACTTCAGGTCAGTCATTCAAGTTTAATGTGCATTATGTTAGAATTGAGTGTTGATCAATTTTACTTTGGTCATTTGATTTAGTGTAAGTAATGCAATAACATTTGAGGTGTCTTTTTTTTTTTGTTAACCAACCAGCAGGATCGTCCTAAAGGTCCATCATTCTGATGTATCATTAATATCAATATCACCTGCATTGTATTTATTCTCATCATTTGTAAACATAACATTTTCTTGGTTGCTTACTGTTCTGAAATGTTCTTCATTGTTCACACTTCAGTAGATAGAAAACTGACTCGTATTTGAGGATTCAGGGTTTTTCCCAGCTAACAGAACACATACGACATTCTTTATGTAGCATTACAAAAATAATGTTCAGAAAGACATGTAGCATTATAATTTTCCGAGAACACTTCTCACATATTGTTCCAACATTATGGTTAATGTTCCTACAACTGAAAATGTTGAAGCAAAGAACATTCAGAAAGTTTAATCTGCATTATGTTACACATGTAAGATGTGTTTATTTTATATTACATATTCCTTTATTTAACAATATATTTTATGTGTGTAGTTTATTCAGCGACTAATGAGGAATCAATTTTTGGTGAATTTATTTCTATTAAGTATCACAGTTTAATTCTCAAAACTCAAATACATCTAGAGATTAAAATAAACACGTTACAGTTTATTGTGTTACTTCTTTAGATTTAAAAGAAACATGAATGTGTGATCCTTTTCTGGATATGGTATTTAGGAAAACAAATATGAATACAAATGTACTCTGAGCTTTCTAAAATCCTACCTGTGCATTTACACACATGAAACTGATTCCTGTTGAAACTCTTTCCAACACTTCATTCAGGAATCAGTGATTGACATTGTCCTGGACTGTGTGATCTGTGTGTGTGGTTGTAGATGTTCCTCAGCCCGGGCTGTCCGTGTCTCCTGAAGTTCTCACAGAGAGCGGATCGGTGCAGATTCACTGTCATGTTCCAGACAATGTTAAAGTGCTTCAGTTTTTTTTCTACCCAGAGAGAGACGACACAAATCTAAAACTCTCTCCATCATGTCAGCTCTCAGTCACTGGTTCTGAACTGATCAGGTGGACAGGACGAAGTTCTCCTGGAACACTTCATATTATTTGTTACTACGCTTTGGATAACTCTGTTCGTACTCCTTCTCCTCACTCTCTCCCAGCTCCAGTCACAGTGCGATGTAACTCTTCATTACATTTTATGTCTTTTACTGTCTGCTTTAATCATGTTTCTATTTCACACTTGAATTTATTACCACAACATGAATGTCTGTAACAGTTAATACCTCTTTTCTATACATCCATTATAGTGTTATGTATTTATTTATATATTTTATTTATTCCTCTGCAGATCAGAAACCGAGACTAAGCGTCAGTCATGATGATGTATTCAGATTTGTATGTGAAATTTCAGGGTCAGAGTCAGTAACTGCTGATTTTAGCTGTAATCTCTACACTGGAGAAAATCCTCAGCTTTTCCTAAACCAAACATCTCAAAAGAGAAAATATGTGAAGGTTTGTATTTTTACAGCACAGAGAGACGCTGTGTTTAATCGTCTGCAGTCAGTAAAGAGTCGTGAAGTGAGCTGTGATTAATTACTGATCTCTGACCCGACTGCTCGCTCTCTAATTAGTGATAAATTCAACATAAGTAAGTTACATTTAATCACATGATTTAATGTTTAATTTAGTTACTTTTATACATTTAAATTGTGTTTGAATTCATTTACATGTGTTTTTATCAGGTTTCTTTCCTACACCAACACAGCCGTCCATCACTGACAAATCCACTGCATGTGAGTTCATTTTATTTTTTTCCCTTCACACCTTTTTTTAAATTTCTTTTTATTTACTGCTGTTTAGTTACACTTTTTTTTTTTATAATTTTTTTTTTTTTTTTTTTATACCAACTGACAAAAAGTGCTGAACAGAGTACAGAAAGTAAAATAGAAACTGAATTACACCAAATAAAAACAGACAATAGACAATAGAAAAAATCAATAAAATAATTTGTTTAAACAATTAACAAATTAAATCCAAAACTGAAGTTTTTATAACTGAAGTTTAATCTGCATTATGTTACACATGTAAGATGTGTTTGTAATGTGTATGTAATATAATGTGTATCAATGTCTGCTTATAATTTACATTTATATTAAATCAATTGTCTTTTCATTACTTTATATTTTTAAAGCATTTTAACCGCTTTGCATGTCAGATTTCTCTTCTGAATCAACACAGCAGTCCATCACCACACAGAAATCCACTTCAGGTCAGTCATTCAAGTTTAATGTGCATTATGTTAGAATTGTGTGTTGTTCATTTTACTTTGGTCATTTGATTTGGTGTAAGTAATGCAATAACATTTGAGGTGTCTTTTTTGTTAAACAAACAGCAGGATCATCCTAAAGGTCCATCATTCTGATGTATCATTAATATCAATATCAACTGCATTGTATTTATTCTCGTGTCATTTGTAAACATTAAATTTTCTTGGTTGCTAACTGTTCTGAAATGTTCTTTATTGTTCACACTTCAGTAGATAGAAAACTGACTCGTATTTGAGGATTCAGGGTTTTTCCCAGCTAACACAACACATACGACATTCTTTATGTAGCATTACAAAAATAATGTTCAGAAAGACATGTAGCATTATAATTTTCCTAGAACGCTTCTCACATATTGTTCCAACATTATGGTTAATGTTCCTACAACTGAAAATGTTGCAGCAAAGAACATTCAGAAATGTTACACAAAAACGTCTTAAAACAGCAACCAAAATTGCGAAAAAGTTGGGACAGTATGGAAAACGCAAATAAAAACAAAGAGGAGTGGTTTGTAAATGTACTTTGACTCGTATTTAAACAAAACACATATAAAGACAAGGTATTTGATGTTTTACCTAATCAACTGCATCGTTTTTTTTTTTTTTACGAAAATGTTTATTTTGAAATTGATGCATGCAACACGTTCCAAAAAAGTTGGGATGGGGAAATTTAGGACTAATAACAATGTGAGAAGTTGAAATAAGAAGGTGATGTGAAACAGGCGAGGCAATTGTCTAATAATAGTATATAAGGAGCCTCTGAAAAAAGGCCTAGTCCTTCAAGAGCAAGGATGGGTTCAGCTTAAGTGTTATTAGAAGAAAAGGTGAATTTACACAGGGGTAAACAGTCGACTGTCCCAACTTTTTTGGAGTGTGTTGCAGTGATCAGATTGTAAATGAGTGTATATTTTCATGTGTTAATAATGTCTTTTCAGTATAGTACAGAGTGAATTAAATTTTCAAATGACTCTTTTTATTTAGTTTTTTCTGCATTTTCCACATTGACCCAACTTTTTTGGAATTGGGGTTCTACATTCATGAATAAATATTGTAATTGCTGGCACATTGCTGTGGTATGAGAGGAATAAAACACTTGTGGGCATGTTGTTATAGGAGCATTGGAGTGTTAACAGTAACTGCACTTCATCACACCACCTCGTCTCTCAGTATTTTACTACAAGAGCCCCGTCCAACAGTCAGGAACTGTTAATGATCTAATGATCCAATATCTTATCAAATATTACCAGAGACTGTTTTCATTTTATTCAGGATCACTGCTTACCGTACTGTCAGTCACCGGTGTGAGTGTTTTACTGGCTGGACTGATGAGCTTCTGTCTCTGCATGTGTATCTGTAAGTCTTTAACTTCATCTTTTAGCAAAAACTTGATTGTGTTGATAATTATGACATGACTGAACGTGTTTTTGTTTCTTAGACAAGCAGAAGACTGAGAGGTTAGAAATTTATTGTGTTCAGCTGAACTGCGTATTATTAAATCCTGATTTTATTACATCTAAGCATTTAATGGCCGTGTATATCTGTGTGGATTATTTGCAGCAGATGTAAATTGAACACGACCCACTGTGATCAGGGTAAATTTATCACTTTCTTACCAAACTGGAAAAGTCCAAAAGCCATAAACGACCATTTAACACATCCACACATCCACTGAGTTTAAGTAGATTTTCAAGTGTTTTTTGTTTTTTTTCAGGAGTCATGATGTCCGTGCTCAATATGAATAATGTAAGTAGTATTTCTGTCTTATGAATAATAAACTGTAACTCACTATCAGATACAGTTAATGTAATGTTAAAGACTCAAAGAATAAGAAAGTCTAATAGACGTTTTTCTGATGTTTAGTCCGGCTCAGAAGCTGCTGGAACTTCTGTGATCAGCTCAGTACCCTTGCTGTCCCTGACTTTTGGTAAATTATATATTACAAACTCACACACATGACATAACTTACTTAATAGTGCTTTACAATAAACACACAACACATGCACTAAGAGGTAAACAGCAGACAGAAATTGTGTTAAAACTACCCCAAACATCCAGTGACTTACTCTGCGGATAATCTATAATTTGATCTGAACCATGCAGGCTAATCAAACCTGTAAACAAAGACTGAAGTGGAAAAGAGACATGGATATACAGTGAGGGAAAAAGTATTTGATCCCCTGCTGATTTTGTACGTTTGCCCACTGACAAAGAAATGATCAGTCTATAATTTAATGGTAGATTTATTTGAACAGTGAGAGACAGAATAACAACAAAAAAAATCAAGAAAAACGAATGTCAAAAATTTAATAAATTGATTTGCATTTTAATGAGGGAAATATCAGAGGGACCCCTCTGCAAAACATGATTTAGTACTTGGTGGCAAAACCCTTGTTGGCAATCACAGAGGTCAGACGTTTCTTGTAGTTGGCCACCAGGTTTGCACACATCTCAGGAGGGATTTTGTCCCACTCCTCTTTGCAGATCTTCTCCAAGTTATTAAGGTTTTGAGGCTGACGTTTGGCAACTTGAACCTTCAGCTCCCTCCACAGATTTTCAATGGGATTAAGGTCTGGAGACTGGCTAGGCCACTCCAGGACCTTAATGTGCTTCTTCTTGAGGCACTCCTTTGTTGCCTTGGCCATGTGTTTTGGGTCATTGTCATGCTGGAATACCCATCCACGACCTATTTTCAATGCCCTGGCTGAGTGAAGGAGGTTCTCACCCAAGATTTGACGGTACATGGCCCCGTCCATCGTCCCTTTGATGCAGTGAAGTTGTCCTGTCCCCTTAGCAGAAAAACACCCCCATCGCATAATGTTTCCACCTCCATGTTTGACGGTGGGGATGGTTTGATGGTGGGAACATTCCTCCTCCTCCTCCAAACACTCCTCCAAACACTGCGAGTTGAGTTGATGCCAATGAGCTCCATTTTGGTCTCATTTGACCACAGCACTTTCATCCAGTTGTCCTTTGAATCATTCAGATGTTCATTGGCAAACTTCAGATGGGCATGTATATGTGCTTTCTTGAGCAGGGGGACCTTGCGGGCACTGCACGGCGTAGTGTTACCAATTGTTTTCTTGGTGAATATGGTCCCAGCTGCCTTGAGATCATTGACCAGATCCAACCATGTAGTTCTGGGCTGATTCCTCACTGTTCTCATGATCATTTCAACTCCACGAGGTGAGATCTTGCATGGAGCCCCAGGCCGAGGGAGATTGACAGTTCTTTTGTATTTCTTCCATTTGCGAATAATCAAACTAACTGTTGTCACCTTCTCACCAAGCTGCTTGGCAATGGTCATGTAGCCCATTCCAGACTTGTGTAGGTCTACAATCTTGTTCCTGACATCCTTGGAGAGCTCTTTGGTCTTGGCCATGGTGGAGAGTTTGGAATCTGATTCATTGATTGCTTCTGTGGAGAGGTGTCTTTTATACAGGTAACAAGCTGAGATTAGGAGCACTCCCTTTAAGAGTGTGCCCCTAATCTCAGCTCGTTACCTGTATAAAAGACACCTGGGAGCCAGAAAGCTTTCTGATTGAGAGGGGGTCAAATACTTATTTCCCTCATTAAAATGCAAATCAATTTATAACATTTTTGACATGCGTTTTTCTTGATTTTCTAGTTGTTATTCTGTCCCTCACTGTTCAAATAAACCTACCATTAACATTATACACTGATAATTTCTTTGTCAGTGGGCAAACGTACAAAATCAGCAGGGGATCAAATACTTTTTTCCCCTCACTGTAATATTAAACAGCTTGCAGAAATGCTTAGGGAAAGTGTCAAACCCTCACTAAGAGTCGAGGTGAAGGAACTGTTTAAATCCACTGAATAAACGAAGACGAAACACGTAACAGGAGCATTCGATACTCGGGTATTATTAAACACAATCGGTTCATTTTTCCAGCTGATGGATAATTGTTGTATTTAAGACTGTTTTATAGCATCAAAACATATGATTTAGGGGTTTTACTTCCCCTTCAAATAAAATAAATAAATAAATCTAGTCCAGTTATAATTACAGAATATATTGATAAAGTGTAATCAATATGTGTAACTAACATATAGAATTATTACTTAGAAGCATAATCTAATAATCAGTATTAGTTCATCCTCCTGTACCTTTCTGCACAGCAATAAATTGGCATTAGACATTCGCCGAAACGAATTGTAGATTCTGAAAGCTGAAGTTGAAGCTTTTGTAAGTAAATGACCTTGAGGCCCGATACTGATTATCGAGTTAGGATAGGGCCTCAGGAAGGGAGGCAGATATCAGTTACAGTAGGATGGCAGACAGAAGCTCGTTGAGACATTGAGAAGGGAGTTTGGGTCAGAGAAAAACAACAAACAAAAATTTCTGAGTGAAACCTTTTTTAAAATGATTTATTTAAAGGAAACCTTGTCCTCATAAAACCTTTTTAAGAAAAGCAACTAACTGCTCATGCTCCACACATCTAAGATATTATATAGACCTGAATAATGAATTGTGGGGAAGGAGATTGGTTTGTTTCTAATGAGAAAAGGTAAAACCCCGTCTAAGATGAGCTCGCTGTTGCAGAAAGGTATAAAAGGGCAAGTGTGTGTTTGCATAATTTGGACTTTCTGCAGATTGTCTCACTTTACTGTTTCAGTAAAGTTTGATTATGTTTTGGCCTCTACATTTTGTCTGTGAAGTTTTTTTTTTTTTTTAACTTAAACTGGAAAGATTTTTTCCACTACATAATGGAGCCAAAAGAAAATGTTTTATAATCTGAATGTCATGTCACTAAGACACTTTTCAGACACCAGTGGAGACATAACAGTGGATTCTAAGGAATTAATGGTTATCAGTTACTGGATAAACTGTTACGCTGCTTTGTGGTCAGAGTTTCCATATTACAGCCTTTGATGGCTTTCTTGGCTTCATTTCTACTCCACAGTCAGACTTTGTCTGCAGCAGCATAACTACACATTAAAGCATTGCTTTACATGACAAGTCAACAATACATTTTTATTTAAAAGACACTTCTAATAGCTGACATCTTATTTTATTTTAACAGGTCGACGTGTATCATGTGTATAGCTCCATCCCTGACACACAAGTGACCACCAATGACTCAGTGTACAGTCTGCTGCAGATGCACTGATGTATATTACACCTTACTGAATGTAAATCGTTATGTACAGTATTAGTCTTATGTCTGTTGTGCCTTAACATGTGCTTTAATTGAATAGCTTGCTTTTGGATTTGAAATTAATTGGACTTCTGCTGGATTGTAACTGTGATGTCACTGAATGGATCTCAAGACTGAGTCCAGATTAATAAAGAGCTGATGGTTTTACAGAAGCCCAAAGACTTTCTTCAAAACTAGACTAGTTTGGTGTGAAAATTGCGACCTTATCTCTTAAAGTGATGTAAAGGGGTGTAATAACTTAAAAGTGGTGTTTATTCATGCATGATGTCACTTCTTTTATTTCGAGCTTTATATGAAATATAAAACGCTTCATTCAAATGCGCGTTAAGCCGATCACGTGACCAGTGGGCGTTTCCTGGGGTGCAACGTTAATTGATGTCCCACCAACAACAAAACGTATAACGTTAAATAGGCGATGAGCTGGTTTGGAAATGGAGGCATTTTAAATACCAAAAACAAGATAATATTAACACAAATAATATTCCGAAAACATCAGGGGGCTTAAACCGCACAAACTCTCCTAATGACGCCGCTGCTGTCTAAACAAACATGTACAGCCTAGAACCTGACATAAATGAACCACAGAACTGTTCTGCAGTACCGGGATGTGTCCACTAGAGGGCAGGAGAGGCTTCAATAAACACCAGGTGTCGATTTAATACCTAATGCGTGCCGTGCAAACGTTTGCCCACCGCGCGGGGTGAAACAAAGCAGTAAAGACAAAAACATTGTAGATTTGAAGCAAGAAGGCATTTAGTTTATGTTTCACAGATGTTACTTAAATATCACAGATAAAATAAAATACATTACATTGAAGAGCATCCAAAAGCTGTTATTAAAAAAATCATAAAAAGCTTTTTAAAAGTTTTTGAACTACAATCACCTGGAACCTTTCATCATAAAATGTCATAATTACTCTTTGATCATTTTTGTTATTTGTCTCATTGTCCTGTCAAAATATACATTCTGTAACCTCTTTAAGAAACTTCCTATTTATACCACAGTGCTGCTGAGTTCTGGACTCTGATTGGTCAGACGGTGTTGATTAGGTTTCTATCATAGCAGCTCTGACTGTAAGCGCCGCTACACATCACAGGTTTATATTAATGCACTCTTTCTAATGCGTTATCGTTTTATAGAGTAAACACTCATTTACTGGGATGTTTTTATTGTTTTAATTGTTGATATGGATTTTCTGATTTTCATGGATTATCAAGTTTTCTGTAAGGAGATGTTTATATGTGATTTATGGAAGGAGTCTCCAGTGTCAGAACTTTGTAACAGTAAAGCTGTAGCTATAAATGGATTAAAAAAAAATGTCTCATTTATAAAAAGTAAAATTTTGTAAGAGGAATAAAAACTTGAGGCCGCTGTTAGATGCAAAGATTCAATCATGGGTTAGTAATTGTGAGTCGGCTTCATCTCATCAACCTGTTATTATTTTCCCAAAACAGCACAACACAGTGTTTATACTTTACTCATTGTTAACGTATTGATGTAGTCACTACAGTTTTGCCTCTTTGTGAACTGCACATTGTATAAATGATGATTTTTAGGATGTATTTGTTTATTATAACTGGGGGGTTGTTGTTTTTTTAGGGGGGGGGGGGGGGGGGAGGAGGGGGTGGGGTGACTCGTGACACGTTTGTGGGGCTCTAACACTGTACGAGTGTATGGTCTGTTTCTAATTTGCTGTTTCTGAAGGTTTGTATTTTTCTGATGATTCCTACATATTTATATATTAAATGTGCTTTGCTTTTCCATGCGTGGAACATTTGGGGTTTCAAGGGAGACCTTTTAAAAAAAACAATTTTATAATAAAAAAAAAAAATAAAAAAAAAAAAAAAAAAAAAAAAAAAAAACATGGAGGCGCAAACTTAGCAGAGGGTGTGAGTACGGTAACAGGCAAAAAGTAGGGCGAGATGCTGGGATAACGAAAAACTGATATTTGAAGCGGGAATAAAAGGAGTAGGGTGGGTGGTGGCTGTAGTGGTGTGAGATGAGTGGGTGGAATGAAGGCAATCCAGATAGGTTTTTTTTTGTTTTTAATTTCCATATATATGGTTGATTGTAATTTTATAATAAGAAAATGTAAATAAATCTGACTTCATTCAAGAAATTTCTAAGATTCACTTAAGGTTCATTTTTTTCTAATAGCAACATTTAATCTTGTTTTCAAAAGTCCCGATATTTCAGTTTGATATTGCATACAGTGTGTATTAACTACACAGTTTGATCAAATAAGTTCTGATATTAAACATATTTATGAAGGGAGACTGGAGGTGAAAGTCATTAAGACAGAATCAAAATTCACAACAATACAGAAATTGTTATAATTTAGAGAAGTTACAGTGTTGTGTATAGAACTAAATAAACACATTGAAGCTCTTTTTTTAGTTATGTGTAAACTGCTCAGAAGTGAGTCTGTGAACTTGAGCACAGTGGAGAGCTGAGCGTTCTGTTAAACACTAGACTACGTGGTTTTCCTGTGGCTTAAATGACCTGCTTCCTGAGTTTATTACTCTTGAAACGAGTGTCTCGATGCTATCACTTCATCCAGGAGCTGTGAAATGGCACTGCTCGTCCTCCTGTTCTTCTTCCATCTGATTCTGGACATTAACTCTCAATGTGAGTCATTATTGTGGTGCTGTGAGTTCAGTGATTTGTTCTAATAGATGTTTACAAATAATTCTAGAGATTTTGAGAGATTCTTCTGCATGTTCAGTTTGATGTTCAGTGTGTGATTTAAGTGGACTGTGTGATCTGTGTGTGTGGTTGTAGATGTTCCTCAGCTGTCCGTGTCTCCGGAAGTTCTCACAGAGAGAGGATCAGTGCAGATTCACTGTGATGTTCCAAACAATGTTAAAGCGCATCAGTGTTATTTCTACCCAGAGAGAGACGACACAAATCTAAAACTCTCTCTATCATGTCAGCTCTCAGTCACTGGTTCTGAACTGATCAGGTGGACAGGACGAAGTTCTAATGGAACACTTCATATTATTTGTTACTACGTTGTGGATTACTCTGTTCGTATTCCTTCTCCTCACTCTCTCCCAGCTCCAGTCACAGTGCTGAGTAAGCTCTACATTACAATTTATGTCTTTTACTGTCTGTTTTAATCATGTTTCTAATTCACACTTGAATTTATTACCACAGCATGAATGTCTGTAACAGTTAATACCTCTTTTCTATACATCCATTATAGTGCTATATATTTATTTACATGTTTTATTTATTCCTCTGCAGATCAGAAACCGACATTAAGCGTCAGTCATGATCATGTATTCAGATTTGTATGTGAAATATCAGGGTCACAGTCAGTAAATGCTGATTTTAGCTGTAATCTCTACACTGGAGAAAATCCTCAGCTTTTCCTAAACCAAAGATCTCAAAAGAGAAAATCTGGGAACGTTTGTATTTTTACAGCACAGAGAGACGCTGTGTTTAATCGTCTGCAGTCAGTAAAGAGTCGTGAAGTGAGCTGTGATTATTCACTGATCTCTGACCCGACTGCTCGCTCTCTAATGAGTGATAAATACAACATGATACGTAAGTTACATTTAATCAAATGCCAGAAGTTTTTTTTTCAATTACCTTACTAAGTTTTATGTTTAAACTTATTTATGTGTTTTTCATCAGGTTTCTTTCCTACACCAACACAGCCGTCCATCACTCCTGAGAAATCCACTGCATGTGAGTTTAATTTATTTTATTTACTGCTGTTTAGTTCTGTTACACTTTTTTTTATATAACTGAAGTTTAATCTGCATTATGTTACACATGTAAGATGTGTATGTAATATAATGTGCATTATAATTTACATTTATATTAAATCAATTGTCTTTTCATTACTTTATATTTTTAAAGCATTTAACCCCTTTGCATGTCAGATTTCTCTTCTGAATCAACACAGCAGTCCATCACCACACAGAAATCCACTTCAGGTCAGTCATTCAAGTTTAATGTGCATTATGTTAGAATTGTGTGTTGTTCATTTTACTTTGGTCATTTGATTTGGTGTAAGTAATGCAATAACATTTGAGGGGTCTTTTTTTGTTAAACAAACAGCAGGATCGTCCTAAAGGTCCATCATTCTGATGTTCTGTTACACTTTTTAAGTTTAATCTGCATTATGTTACACATGTAAGATGTGTTTATGTTATATTACATATTGCTTTTAATATAACAATATATTTTATGTGTGTAGTTTATTCAGTGACTAAAGAGGATACATTTTTGGTGAATTTATTTCTTTAAGTATCACAGTTTAATTCCCAAAACCCAAATACATCTAGAGATTAAAATAAACATGTTACAGTTTATTGTGTTACTTCTTTAGATTTAAAACAATCATGAATGTGTGATCCTGTTCTGGATATGATATTTAGGAAAACAAATATGAATACAAATGTACTCTGA
The DNA here is from genome assembly GCA_012411365.1 of Ameiurus melas. Lineage (NCBI taxonomy): Eukaryota > Metazoa > Chordata > Actinopteri > Siluriformes > Ictaluridae > Ameiurus > Ameiurus melas. Next base: position 8,749,200 of record CM022752.1, on the reverse strand, counting down.
GCTTTCTAAAATCCTACCTGTGCATTTACACACATGGAAAGAGTTTCAACAGGAATCAGTTTCAACACTTCATTCAGGAATCAGTGATTGACATTGTCCTGGACTGTGTGATTTATGTGTGTGGTTGTAGATGTTCCTCAGCCGCGGCTGTCCGTGTCTCCTGAAGTTCTCACAGAGAGAGGATCGGTGCAGATTCACTGTCATGTTCCAGACAATGTTAAAGTGTCTCAGTGTTATTTCTACCCAGAGAGAGACGACACAAATCTAAAACTCTCTCCATCATGTCAGCTCTCAGTCACTGGTTCTGAACTGATCAGGTGGACAGGACGAAGTTCTCCTGGAACACTTCATATTATTTGTTACTACACTGTGGATTACTCTGTTCGTACTCCTTCTCCTCACTCTCTCCCAGCTCCAGTCACAGTGTTGAGTAAGCTCTACATTACGTGTATCTTTATAATATATGTGCATTCTGTGTATTAATATCTGCATGAATCAAAAAATTACATTAATGTTCCTTAATGCCATTTTTGGTGTAATTTATTGACTGATTTTATTTATTCCTCTGCAGATCAGAAACCGAGACTAAGCATCAGTCATGATGATCAGTTTGATGAATTCAGATTTGTGTGTGAAATATCAGGGTCAGAGTCAGTAACTGCTGATTTTAGCTGTAATCTTTACACTGGAGAAAATCCTCAGCTTTTCCTAAACCAAACATCTCAAAAGAGAAAATCTGTGAAGGTTTGTATTTTTACAGCACAGAGAGACGCTGTGTTTAATCGTCTGCAGTCAGTAAAGAGTCGTGAAGTGAGCTGTGATTATACACTGATCTCTGACCCGACTGCTCGCTCTCTAATGAGTGATAAATACAACATGATACGTAAGTTACATTTAATCACATGACTTAATGTTTAATGTTTAACTTTTATACATTTAAATTGTATTTGAATTCATTTACATTTGTTTTTCATCAGGTTTCTTTCCTACACCAACACAGTCGTCCATCACTACTGAGAAATCCACTGCATGTGAGTTCATTTTATTTTATTTTCTGCTGTTTAGTTCTGTTACACTTTTTTTATATAACTGAAGTTTAATCTGCATTATGTTACACATGTAAGATGTGTATGTAATATAATGTGCATTATAATTTACTTTTATATTAAATCAATTGTCTTTTCATTACTTTATATTTTTAAAGCATTTTATATTATTAATATAATGTGTTAATGTCTGCTTATAATTTACATTTATATTAAATCAATATATTAAATATATTTTTAAAGCATTTTATATTATTAATATAATGTGTTAATGTCTGCTTATAATTTACATTTATATTAAATCAATTGTATTTTCAATTACTTTTAAAGCATTTTAACCACTTTGCATGTCAGATTTCTCTTCTGAATCAACACAGCAGTCCATCACCACACAGAAGTCCACTTCAGGTCAGTCATTCAAGTTTAATGTGCTTTATGTTAGAATTGTGTGTTGTTCATTTTACTTTGGTCATTTGATTTGGTGTAAGTAATGCAATAACATTTGAGGGGTCTTTTTTGTTAACCAACCAGCAGGATCGTCCTAAAGGTCCATCATTCTGATGTATCATTAATATCAATATCACCTGCATTGTATTTATCCTCATATCATTTGTAAACATAACATTTTCTTGATTGCTAACTGTTCTGAAATGTTCTTCATTGTTCACACTTCAGTAGATAGAAAACTGACTCATATTTGAGGATTCAGGGTTTTTCAGAACACATATGACATTCTTTATGTAGCATTACAAAAATAATGTTCAGAAAGACATGTAGCATTATAATTTTCCTAGAACGCTTCTCACATATTGTTCCAACATTATGGTTAATGTTCCTACAACTGAAAATGGTGCAGCAAAGAACATTCAGAAATGTTACACAAAAACGTCTTAAAACAACAACCAAAATTGCAAAAAAGTTGGGACAGTATGGAAAACGCAAATAAAAACAAAGAGGAGTGGTTTGTAAATGGACTTTGACTCGTATTTAAACAAAACACATATAAAGACAAGGTATTTGATGTTTTACCTAATCAACTGCATCGTTTTTTTTGGGGGTTTTTTTAAGAAAAAGTTTATTTTGAAATTGATGCATGCAACATGTTTCAAAAAAGTTGGGACGGGGCAATTTAGGACTTATAAGAAGGAATAAGCTGAAATAAGAAGGTGATGTGAAACAGGCGAGGCAATTGTCTAATAATAGTATATAAGGAGTCTCCAAAAAAAAGGCCTACTTCTTCAAGAGCAAGGATGGGTTCAGATTAATAAGTGTTATTAGAAGAAAAGGTGATGTTACACAGAGATAAACAGTCGACTGTGCCAACTTTTTTGAAGTGTGTTGCAGTGATCAGATTGTAAATGAGTGTATATTTTCATGTGTTAATAATGTATTTTCAGTATAGTACAGAATTAATAAAATTTTCAAATGACTCTTTTTGTTTTGTGTTTTTTTGCATTTTCCACATTGTCCCAACTTTTTTGGAATTGGGGTTCTACATTCATAAATAAATATTGTAATTGCTGGCACATTGCTGTGGTATGAGAGGAATAAAACACTTGTGGGCATGTTGTAATAGGAGCATTGTAGTGTTAACAGTAACTGCACTTCATCACACCACCTCGTCTCTCAGTATTTTACTATAAGAGCCCCGTCCAACAGTCAGGAACTGTTAATGATCCAATATCTTATCAAATATTAACAGAGACTGTTTTCATTTTATTCAGGATCACTGCTTACCGTACTGTCAGTCACCGGTGTGAGTGTTTTACTGGCTGGACTGATGAGCTTCTGTCTCTGCGTGTGTATCTGTAAGTCTTTAACTTCATCTTTTAGCAAAAACTTGATTGTGTTGATAATTATGACATGACTGAATGTGTTTTTGTTTCTTAGACAAGCAGAAGACTGAGAGGTTAGAAATTTATTGTGTTCAGCTGAACTGCGTATTATTAAATCCTGATTTTATTACATCTAAGCATTTAATGGCCGTGTATATCTGTGTGGATTATTTGCAGCAGATGTAAATTGAACACGACCCACTGTGATCAGGGTACATTTATCACTTTCTTACCAAACTGGAAAAGTCCAAAAGCCATAAACGACAATTTAACACATCCACACATCCACTGAGTTTAAGTAGATTTTCAAGTGTTGTTTTTTGTTTTTTTTCAGGAGTCATGATGTCCGTGCTCAATATGAATAATGTAAGTAGCATTTCTGTCTTATGAATAATAAATTGTAACTCACTATCAGATACAGTTAATGTAATGTTAAAGACTCAAAGAATAAGAAAGTCTAATAGACGTTTTTCTGATGTTTAGTCCGGCTCAGAAGCTGCTGGAACTTCTGTGATCAGCTCAGTACCCTTGCTGTCCCTGACTTTTGGTAAATTATATATTACAAACTCACACACATGACATAACTTACTTAATAGTGCTTTACAATAAACACACAACACATGCACTAAGAGGTAAACAGCAGACAGAAATTGTGTTAAAACTACCCCAAACATCCAGTGACTTACTCTGCGGATAATCTATAATTTGATCTGAACCATGCAGGCTAATCAAACCTGTAAACAAAGACTGAAGTGGAAAAGAGACATGGATATACAGTGAGGGAAAAAGTATTTGATCCCCTGCTGATTTTGTACGTTTGCCCACTGACAAAGAAATGATCAGTCTATAATTTAATGGTAGATTTATTTGAACAGTGAGAGACAGAATAACAACAAAAAAAATCAAGAAAAACGAATGTCAAAAATTTAATAAATTGATTTGCATTTTAGAGGGAAATATCAGAGGGACCCCTCTGCAAAAACATGATTTAGTACTTGGTGGCAAAACCCTTGTTGGCAATCACAGAGGTCAGACGTTTCTTGTAGTTGGCCACCAGGTTTGCACACATCTCAGGAGGGATTTTGTCCCACTCCTCTTTGCAGATCTTCTCCAAGTTATTAAGGTTTTGAGGCTGACGTTTGGCAACTTGAACCTTCAGCTCCCTCCACAGATTTTCAATGGGATTAAGGTCTGGAGACTGGCTAGGCCACTCCAGGACCTTAATGTGCTTCTTCTTGAGGCACTCCTTTGTTGCCTTGGCCATGTGTTTTGAGTCATTGTCATGCTGGAATACCCATCCACGACCTATTTTCAATGCCCTGGCTGAGTGAAGGAGGTTCTCACCCAAGATTTGACGGTACATGGCCCCGTCCATCGTCCCTTTGATGCAGTGAAGTTGTCCTGTCCCCTTAGCAGAAAAACACCCCCATCGCATAATGTTTCCACCTCCATGTTTGACGGTGGGGATGGTTTGATGGTGGGAACATTCCTCCTCCAAACACTCCTCCAAACACTGCGAGTTGAGTTGATGCCAATGAGCTCCATTTTGGTCTCATTTGACCACAGCACTTTCATCCAGTTGTCCTTTGAATCATTCAGATGTTCATTGGCAAACGTCAGATGGGCATGTATATGTGCTTTCTTGAGCAGGGGGACCTTGCGGGCACTGCACGGCGTAGTGTTACCAATTGTTTTCTTGGTGAATATGGTCCCAGCTGCCTTGAGATCATTGACCAGATCCAACCATGTAGTTCTGGGCTGATTCCTCACTGTTCTCATGATCATTTCAACTCCACGAGGTGAGATCTTGCATGGAGCCCCAGGCCGAGGGAGATTGACAGTTCTTTTGTATTTCTTCCATTTGCGAATAATCAAACTAACTGTTGTCACCTTCTCACCAAGCTGCTTGGCAATGGTCATGTAGCCCATTCCAGACTTGTGTAGGTCTACAATCTTGTTCCTGACATCCTTGGAGAGCTCTTTGGTCTTGGCCATGGTGGAGAGTTTGGAATCTGATTCATTGATTGCTTGTGTGGACGGTGCTTTGTGTCTATACGTAAAGCTGAGATTAGGAGCACTCCCTTTAAGAGTGTGCCCCTAATCTCAGCTCGTTACCTGTATAAAAGACACCTGGGAGCCAGAAAGCCTTTCGATTGAGAGGGGTCAAATACTTATTTCCCTCATTAAAATGCAAATCAATTTATAACATTTTTGACATGCGTTTTTCTTGATTTTCTAGTTGTTATTCTGTCCCTCACTGTTCAAATAAACCTACCATTAACATTATACACTGATAATTTCTTTGTCAGTGGGCAAACGTACAAAATCAGCAGGCGATCAAATACTTTTTTCCCCTCACTGTAATATTAAACAGCTTGCAGAAATGCTTAGGGAAAGTGTCAAACCCTCACTAAGAGTCGAGGTGAAGGAACTGTTTAAATCCACTGAATAAATGAAGACGAAACACGTAACAGGAGCATTCGATACTCAGGTATTATTAAACACAATCGGTTCATTTTTCCAGCTGATGGATAATTGTTGTATTTAAGACTGTTTTATAGCATCAAAACATATGATTTAGGGGTTTTACTTCCCCTTCAAATAAAATAAATAAATAAATCTAGTCCAGTTATAATTACAGAATATATTGATAAAGTGTAATCAATATGTGTAACTAACATATAGAATTATTACTTAGAAGCATAATCTAATAATCAGTATTAGTTCATCCTCCTGTACCTTTCTGCACAGCAATAAATTGGCATTAGACATTCGCTGAAACGAATTGTAGATTCTGAAAGCTGAAGTTGAAGCTTTTGTAAGTAAATGACCTTGAGGCCCGATACTGATTATCGAGTTAGGATAGGGCCTCAGGAAGGGAGGCAGATATCAGTTACAGTAGGATGGCAGACAGAAGCTCGTTGAGACATTGAGAAGGGAGTTTTGGTCAGAGAAAAACAACAAACAAAAATTTCTGAGTGAAACCTTTTTTAAAATGATTTATTTAAAGGAAACCTCGTCCTCATAAAACCTTTTTAAGAAAAGCAACTAACTGCTCATGCTCCACACATCTAAGATATTATATAGACCTGAATAATGAATTGTGGGAAGGAGATTGGTTTGTTTCTAATGAGAAAAGGTAAAACCCCGTCTAAGATGAGCTCGCTGTTGCAGAAAGGTATAAAAGGGCAAGTGTGTGTTTGCATAATTTGGACTTTCTGCAGATTGTCTCACTTTACTGTTTCAGTAAAGTTTGATTATGTTTTGGCCTCTACATTTTGTCTGTGAAGTTTTTTTGTTTTTTTTTAACTTGAACTGGAAAGATTTTTTCCACTACATAATGGAGCCAAAAGAAAATGTTTTATAATCTGAATGTCATGTCACTAAGACACTTTTCAGACACCAGTGGAGACATAACAGTGGATTCTAAGGAAACAATGGTGAGTAGCATTTTGCTATCAGTTACTGGATAAACTTTTACGCTGCTTTGTGGTCAGAGTTTCCATATTACAGCCTTTGATGGCTTTCTTGGCTTCATTTCTACTCCACAGTCAGGCTTTGTCTGCAGCAGCATAACTACACATTAAAGCATTGCTTTACATGACAAGTCAACAATACATTTTTATTTAAAAGACACTGATAATAGCTGACATCTTATTGTATTTTAACAGGTCGACATGTATCATGTGTATAGCTCCATCCCTGACACACAAGTGACCACCAATGACTCAGTGTACATACAGTCTGCTGCAGATGCACTGATGTATATTACACCTTACTGAATGTAAATAGTTATGTACAGTATTAGTCTTATGTCTGTTGTGCCTTAACATGTGCTTTAATTGAATAGCTTGCTTTTGGATTTGAAATGAATTGGACTTCTGCTGGATTGTAACTGTGATGTCACTGAATGGATCTCAAGACTGAGTCCAGATTAATAAAGAGCTGATGGTTTTACAGAAGCCCAAAGACTTTCTTCAAAACTAGACTAGTTTGGTGTGAAAATTGCGACCTTATCTCTTAAAGTGATGTAAAGGGGTGTAATAACTTAAAAGTGGTGTTTATTCATGCATGATGTCACTTCTTTTATTTCGAGCTTTATATGAAATATAAAACGCTTCATTCAAATGCGCGTTAAGCCGATCACGTGACCAGTGGGCGTTTCCTGGGGTGCAACGTTAATTGATGTCCCACCAACAACAAAACGTATAACGTTAAATAGGCGATGAGCTGTTTTGGAAATGGAGGCATTTTAAATACCAAAACAAGATAATATTAACACAAATAGTATTCGAAAACATCAGGGGCTTAAACCGCACAAACTCTCCTAATGACGCCGCTGCTGTCTAAACAAACATGTACAGCCTAGGACCTGACATAAATGAACCACAGAACTGTTCTGCAGTACCGGGATGTGTCCACTAGAGGGCAGGAGGGGGTTCAATAAACACCCAGGTGTCGATTTAATACCTAATGCGTGCCGTGCAAACGTGTGTGCCGCCCCACCCGCGGGTGAAACAAAGCAGTAAAGACAAAAACATTGTAGATTTGAAGCAAGAAGGCATTTAGTTTATGTTTCACAGATGTTACTTAAATATCACAGATAAAATAAAATACATTACAGTGAAAGAGCATCCAAAAGCTGTTATTAAAAAATCATAAAAGCTTTTTAAAAAGTTTTGAACTACAATCACCTGGAACCTTTCATCATAAAATGTCATAACAATTACTCTTTGATCATTTTTGTTATTTGTCTCATTGTCCTGTCAAAATATACATTCTGTAACCTCTTTAAGAAACTTCCTATTTATACCACAGTGCTGCTGAGTTCTGGACTCTGATTGGTCAGACGGTGTTGATTTAGGTTTCTATCATAGCAGCTCTGACTGTAGCGCAGCTGCACATCACAGGTTTATATTAATGCACTCTTTCTAATGCGTTATCGTTTCTATAGTAAACACTCATTTACTGGGATGTTTTTATTGTTTTAATTGTTGATATGGATTTTCTGATTTTCATGGATTATCAAGTTTTCTGTAAGGAGATGTTTATATGTGATTTATGGAAGGAGTCTCCAGTGTCAGAACTTTGTAACAGTAAAGCTGTAGCTATAAATGGATTAAAAAAAAATGTCTCATTTATAAAAAGTAAAATTTTGTAAGAGGAATAAAAACTTGGGGACGCGCTGTTAGATGCAAAGATTCAATCATGGGTTAGTAATTGTGAGTCGGCTTCATCTCATCAACCTGTTATTATTTTCCCAAAACAGCACAACACAGTGTTTATACTTTACTCATTGTTAACGTATTGATGTAGTCACTACAGTTTTGCCTCTTTGTGAACTGCACATTGTATAAATGATGATTTTTATTAATTGATGTATTTGTTCATCTATAACGTAATAAACATGTTGCTGAGTGTCAGCTTTCTGTACTGGTCTATAAAAAATACAAATGTTTTGTTCTCACAGGACTGTGGGCGTGTTGAGGTGATGGTGGTGGATATTTATACCTCATGTGCTCATGACATAAAGTAAAAAAAAAAAACTGAGCTAAATGGCAGGTGTATTTTTATTGTAAGCCGTGGTTTTCCTGTGAGCTGGTGTGAGAAAGCTCTCTGTCTCGTCTGTGGTCTCACTCTGTATGAGAAATGGTACGGTCTGTCCTCCTAATTTTCTGTTTCTGAAGGTTTGTATTCATTTATGATGGATTCCTACATATTTATATGTATATTAAATGTAGCTTTACTTCAGCTACGTATGGAGACACTGGAGTTTTCAGGTGGACCGTTTTGGGTTTCTCAAGTGGGACAAGTGGGAATGATCTTGACTACAGTCCAATTGATCATTACAATAAAACAATGCTGTTTCTGGCCTTTTTTTTCACGAATTTTAAAGTTGACATTTTCTGTTGTCAGACCATTTTGCTAATTTAAAAAAAAGATCTAGAAAAAAGAGAAATTATCTGCCAAAGGAAGACTGTCACATAATCCTTGTAATGAAGGTTAAGATGCAAGTGCAGATAAAAACTTTTAATAAAAAGAGGCAGGCAGACAAATCCAAATCATGAGACAACAGCGTGGTCGAAAAAACAGCCAATGGGTCAGGCGATCTACAAACAGGTATAGGCTAGGCTATGCTAGGCTAGGCGACAGGCCTGGGTATAGATGCTAGATACAGTGATAACACTAATACTTCTCAAAGAGTGAATGCCTAGTGGTGTGATTGTATGTGACATTAGATGCAGGTGTGCGTGATTAGAATGAATGAGTGTTCTGGGAATTGCAGTCCATGGCGGCCATGTTTGTAGGCCGCAGGGCAGGATGGGAATGTAGTCACTGGTTTGCTGTGATATGACAAAGACGAAAATCCAAAATAGGTTTAATAATCTTATATTTGGTTGATTGTAATTTTATAATAAGAAAATGTAAATAAATCTGACTTCATTCAAGAAATTTCTAAGATTCACTTAAGGTTCATTTTTTTCTAATAGCAACATTTAATCTTGTTTTCAAAAGTCCCGATATTTCAGTTTGATATTGCATACAGTGTGTATTAACTACACAGTTTGATCAAATAAGTTCTGATATTAAACATATTTATGAAGGGAGACTGGAGGTGAAAGTCATTAAGACAGAATCAAAATTCACAACAATACAGAAATTGTTATAATTTAGAGAAGTTACAGTGTTGTGTATAGAACTAAATAAACACATTGAAGCTCTTTTTTTAGTTATGTGTAAACTGCTCAGAAGTGAGTCTGTGAACTTGAGCACTGTGGAGAGCTGAGCGTTCTGTTAAACACTAGACTACGTGGTTTTCCTGTGGCTTAAATGACCTGCTTCCTGAGTTTATTACTCTTGAAACGAGTGTCTCGATGCTATCACTTCATCCAGGAGCTGTGAAATGGCACTGCTCGTCCTCCTGTTCTTCTTTCATCTGATTCTGGACATTAACTCTCAATGTGAGTCGTTATTGTGGTGCTGTGAGTTCAGTGATTTGTTCTAATAGATGTTTACAAATAATTCTAGAGATTTTGAGAGATTCTTCTGCATGTTCAGTTTGATGTTCAGTGTGTGTATTAAGTGGACTGTGTGATCTGTGTGTGTGGTTGTAGATGTTCCTCAGCCTCGGCTGTACGTGTCTCCTGAAGTTCTCACAGAGAGAGGATCAGTGCAGCTTCACTGTGATGTTCCAAACATTGTTAAAGCGCATCAGTGTTATTTCTACCCAGAGAGAGACAACACAAATCTAAAACGCTCTCCATCATGTCAGCTCTCAGTCACTGGTTCTGAACTGATCAGGTGGACAGGACAAGGTTCTAATGGAACACTTCATATTATTTGTTACTATGCTTTGGATAACTCTGTTCGTATTCCTTCTCCTCACTCTCTCCCAGCTCCAGTCACAGTGCTGAGTAAGCTCTACATTACAATTTATGTCTTTTACTGTCTGCTTTAATCATGTTTCTAATTCACACTTGAATTTATTACCACAACATGAATATCTGTAACAGTTAATACCTCTTTTCTATACATCCATTATAGTGTTATATATTTATTTATATCTCTTATTTATTCCTCTGCAGATCAGAAACTGAGACTAAGAGTCAGTCATGATGTTGTATTCAGATTTGTATGTGAAATATCAGGGTCAGAGTCAGTAACTGCTGATTTTAGCTGTAATCTCTACGCTGGAGAAAATCCTCAGCTTTTCCTAGACCAAACATCTCAAAAGGGAAAATCTGGGAAGGTTTGCAGTTTTACAGCACAGAGAGACGCTGTGTTTAATCGTCTGCAGTCAGTAAAGAGTCATGAAGTGAGCTGTGATTATTCACTGATCTCTGACCCGACTGCTCGCTCTCTAATGAGTGATAAATACAACATGACACGTAAGTTACATTTAATGAAATGACGGACATTTTTTTTTCAATTACCTTACTAACTTTTATGTGTAAACTTATTTACTGTACATGTGTTTTTCATCAGCTTTCTTTCCTACACCAACACAGTCGTCCATCACTACTGAGTGTGAGTACAACCACTGCATGAGTTCATTTTATTTTATTTTATGCTGTTTAGTTCTGTTACACTTTTTTTTTATAAGTAAGTAAGTAAAATTTATTTGTATAGCACATTTCCCACAGCAACGCTGACCAAAGTGCTGAACAGAGTACAGAAAGTAAAATAGAAACTGAATTAGACCAAATAAAAACAGACAATAGACAATAGAAAAAATCGATAAAAAATTTGTTTAAACAATTAACAAATTAAATCAAATAGCCTGGTAGAAAAAATATGTTTTAAGCCTATTTTTAAAAGTAGTAATAGAAGGTACAAGGCAGATGTCCAGTGGCAGTTGATTCCATAGACGAGGGCAGCAACAGCAAAAGCTCTATCCCCCTTTGTTTTTAACCGGGAACGAGGGACATGTAAAATCAGAAGATCTTAGACATCTGTTAGATGAATGTGGATTAAGAAGATACACAAGATACGAAGGAGCTTGATTATTAAGAGTTTTAAAAACAAACATCAGAACCTTAAACTGAATCCTAAAACGGACTGGGAGCCAGTGAAGCGAAGCTAAAATTGGGGTGACATGATCAAACTTCTGTGTCCTGGTCAACAGCCTTGCAGCTGCATTCTGAACCATCTGAAGATGAGCCAGAGATGACTGAGGAAGAAAAGTATAATGAATTACAGTAATCTAAGCGAGAAGTAAAAAAAGCATGAATAACCTTCTCCAAATCTTGGAAAGACAAAAATCTTTTGAGTTTTGAAATAATCCGTAGTTGATAAAAACTAGTCTTAATGACCAAATTTATCTGCTTGGTTAAGCATAATTCTGAGTCCAGAATGAAACCAAGATTCCGATCCTGGGAAGAAACTGAGGGAAAGTGTTTATGGAGCTCATTAATGAGACCATCTCTCAATCTCAGGGGGCCAAAAACAATCATTTCAGTTTTGTCTTCATTAAGTCGGAGGAAATTATTTGTCAACCATTTTTTAATGTCATCCAGACAGTCTAATAATGGCTGAATGGAGTCACCAGCTTTCAAAGGAATGTACAGCTGGGTATCATCAGCATATAAATGAAAAGAGACATTGTGAGCCCTAATAATATTCCCCAAAGGCCGCATATATAAATGAAAAAGAAGTGGGCCCAAAATGGACCCTTGAGGAACACCACTAATAATAGGACTAGAAGAAGAGCAGAAATTACCCAACACTACTGAGACAGACCTGTCCTTAAGATAAGAGCTGAGCCATTGTAGGGCAGTGCCCTTGATACCAAACAGATGCTCTAAGCGCCAGAGAAGTATTTAATGGTCTACAGTATCAAAGGAAGCTGTAAGATCTAGTAGCATCAACACAGTATTTTTACCAGCATCCATTATTAATAAAATGTCATTAGACACTTTTAACAAAGCAGACTCCGTGCTATGAAAAGCAGTGAAACCAGATTGTAAAGGTTAAAATAACATAGCTGAGTTTAAAAACAGGAGCAATTGAGATTGCACTACTTTCCCTAGCAGCTTTGATAGAAACGGTAGCTTGGAGACAGGCTGATAATTATTAAGGCAACCTTCATCCAAACCCTTTTTCTTAAGGAAAGGTTGACCAATAGCATGTTGTAAACAATTTGGGACCACCCCTGGATCCAAAGAGGAATTTATCAACACTTGGATACTGGGGCCAATTTCAGAAAAGGTTGCTTTCATAAGCACAGCGGGAACAACATCAAGTGGCGTGGATGATATTTTCATCTGGTTAACCAGATCACAGTTCCTTTAGAGAAACGTGTTCAAATTGATCAAATGAAACCGGTAAAGCCAATGAATTTGGGGACAAGTCTGATAAATGCAGAGTGATGGAAGAACGAATAGTAATTACTTTATCAGCAAAATTTTTTCAGCCGACGGATCCCCATGAAATTGGCAACTCGGATTAATAATTGAATTTATCGTGGTGAATAAGATCTTTGGTCTATGACAGTGTGTAGCAATTAAGTCAAAGAAATACCTAGACCTAGCTGACTTTGCTGCACTCTGAAACTTAAACAAACAATCTTTAAAAATCTGCAATGACACAGTTAATTGATCATGCTTCCATCTCCGCACAGCTCTACGACAAGCCTGTCTGAGAGAATGAGTATTATCGTCCAGCCAGTAAAAAGATTTATGATTTGGTTGCTTCAGCTTAAAAGGGGCAATGGAGTCTAAAATATTGGAGCAAAATGTATAAAATAAGGCAATCAAATCATCAGGGCCAGAAGAATACTCTGCAGCACTCAAGATAGATGTTTCAACAGCATTAGCTAGAAAACTTTATAATTTTCCTTAGAGGAGGAAAGCAGCAAGGTAGCCGGAGAGCGCACTACACCGCGGGTCGGCTGGGCGAGGATTACATTAATGTTGCTTTATGCTATTTTTGGTGAAATTTATTGACTGATTTTATTTATTCCTCTGCAGATCAGAAACCGAGACTAAGTGTCAGTCATGATGATCAGCTTGATGTATTCAGATTTTTATTTGAAATATCAGGGTCAGAGTCAGTAACTGCTGATTTTAGCTGTAATCTCTACACTGGTGGAAATCCTCTGCCTTATGTAAAGACAGGATCTCTGAAGGCAGTTTGTAGTTTTACAGCAGAGAAAAATGATCAGTTTAATCGTCTGCAGTCAGTAAAGAGTCGTGAAGTGAGCTGTGATTATTCACTGATCTCTGACCCGACTGCTCGCTCTCTAATGAGTGATAAATACAACATGACACGTAACTTATTATGAACTAATTATGTATAGTTCCATTACTTTATACCTTTGAATAATTTTAACTCATTTTCATTTCATCTTTTGTCAGATTTTTTCATTACAACAATGAGTGATAAAATCAACATGACAAGTAAGTTACATTTAATCACTTGACTTAATGTTTAATTGAATTACTTTTATACATTTGATTTGTGTTTGAATTCATTTAAATGTGTTTTTCATCAGGTTTCTTACCTACACCAACACAGTCGTCCATCACTACTGAGAAATCCACTGCATGTGAGTTCATTTTATTTTATTTTCTGCTGTTTAGTTCTGTTACACTTTTTTTATGTAACTGAAGTTTAATCTGCATTATGTTACACATGTAAGATGTGTTTGTAATGTGTATGTAATATAATGTGTTAATGTCTGCTTATAATTTACATTTATATTAAGTCAATTGTCTTTTCATTACTTTATATTTTTAAACTATTTTAACCACTTTGCATGTCAGATTTCTGTTCTGAATCAACACAGCAGTCCATCACCACACAGAAATCCACTTCAGGTCAGTCATTCAAGTTTAATGTGCATTATGTTAGAATTGTGTGTTGTTCATTTTACTTTGGTCATTTGATCTGGTGTAAGTAATGCAATAACATTTGAGGGGTCTTTTTTTTGTTAACCAACCAGCAGGATCGTCCTAAAGGTCCATCACTCTGATGTATCATTAATATCAATATCACCTGCATTGTATTTATCCTCATATCAATTGTAAACATATTATTTTCTTGCAATAAAGAACATAAAAATGGGCTTTATTGTTCACACTTCAGTAGATAGAAAACTGACTCATATTTGAGTATTCAGGGTTTTTCCCAGCTAACAGAACACATACAACATTCTTTATGTAGCATTACAAAAATCATGTTCAGAAAGACATGTAGCATTATAATTTTCCTAGAATGCTTCTCAAATATTGTTCCAACATTATGGTTAATGTTCCTACAACTGAGAATGTTGCAGTAAAGAACTTTCAGAACAGTTACACAAAAACTTGTTAAAACACCCGGAGAACCGGATCGACTGCACGCTATAGGAAACAGAAGTTCTTCAGAACCAATAGAACCAAAACATTCAGAAAAGTTTCTGCGAGATTATTACTGCTGGTTTGTTTTGCAGACATTCCACAACTTTAAACATAACTAGAAATGGAAAAAATGTACTAGCTTTCCAACAACCAAAATTGAGAAAAAGTTGGGACAGTACAGAAAACATAAACAAAAACAAAGAAGGGTGGCTTGTAAATGTACTTTGACTTGTATTTAAATAAAACACATATATAGACAAGGTATTTGATGTTTTACCTAATCAGCTGCAATCTTTTTTTTTTTTTTTTTAAAGAAAAAGTTTATTTTGAAATTGATGCATGCAACACGTTCCAAATAAGTTGGGATGGGGCAATTTAGGACTAATAACGACGTGAGAAGTTGAAATAAGAAGGTGATGTGAAACAGGCGAGGTGATTGTCTAATATTAGTATATGAGGAGCCTCCGAAAAAAGGCCTAGTCCTTCAAGAGCAAGGATGGGTTCAGCTTAATAAGTGTTTTTAAAAGAAAAGGTGATGTTACACAGGGGTAAACAGTCGACTGTCCCAACATTTTGGAGTGTGTTGCAGTGTTCAGATTATAAATGAGTGTATATTTTCATGTGTTAATAATGTCTTTTCAGTATAGTACAGAGTGAATTTAATTTTCAAATGACTCTTTTTGATTTGTTTTTTTTTTTGCATTTTCCACATTGTCCCAACTTTTTTGGAATTGGGGTTCTAAATAAATAAAAAATAAATAAAAATTGTAATTGCTGGCACATCACTGTGGTATGAGAGGAATAAAACACTTCTGGGCATGTTGTTATAGGAACGTCGGAGCATTAACAGTAACTGCACTTCATCACACCACCTCGTCTCTCAGTATTTTACTATAAGAGCCCCGTCCAACAGTCAGGAACTGTAAATGATCTAATGATCCAATATCTTATCAAATATTAACAGAGACTGTTTTCATTTCATTCAGGATCGCTGCTTACCGTACTGTCAGTCACCGGTGTGAGTGTTTTACTGGCTGGACTGATGAGCTTCTGTCTCTGCGTGTGTATCTGTAAGTCTTTAACTTCATCTTTTAGCAAAAACTTGATTGTGTTGATAATTATGACATGACTGAACGTGTTTTTGTTTCTTAGACAAGCAGAAGACTGAGAGGTTAGAAATTTATTGTGTTCAGCTGAACTGCGTATTATTAAATCCTGATTTTATCACATCTAAGCATTTAATGGCCATGTATATCTGTGTGGATTATTTTTCAGCAGATGTAAACTGAACACGACCCACTGTGATCAGGGTAAATTTATCACTTTCTTACCAAACTGGAAAAGTCTAAGAAGAGTTTAAGTATATTTAAAAGTGTTGTTTTTTGTTTTTTTCAGGAGTCATGATGTCCGTGCTCAATATGAATAATGTGAGTAGCATTTCTGTCTTATGAATAATAAATTTAACTCACTATCAGATACAGTTAATGTAATGTTAAGGACTGAAATAATAAAGTCTAATAGACTTTTTTCTGTAGTTTAGTCCGGCTCAGAAGCTGCTGAAACTTATTCTGTGATCAGCTCAGTACCCTTACCGTCCCTGACCTTAGTTAGATTATACAGTACAAACTCTGAATCTGAAGAGTTTGAATCTGAACTCTGATCGGAACTGTGCAGGCTAATCAAACCTGTAAACAAAGACCGAAGTGGAACTCAGACACTGGATATAATATTAAACAGCTTGCAGAAATGCTCAGGGAAAGTGTCAAACCCTCACTAAGAGTCAAGGTGAAGGAACTGTTTAAATCCACTGAACAAATGAAGGTGAAACACGTAACAGGAGCATTCGATACTCCGGTATTATTAAACACAATCGGTTCATTTTTCCAGCTGACGGATAATTGTTGTGTTTAAGACTGTTTTATAGCATCAAAACATATGATTTAGGGTTTTTACTCCCCCTTCAAATAAATAAATAAATAAATGTACTCCATTAAAGGTTGTAATTATAGAATATATTGATAAAGTGTAATCAATATGTGCAACTAACATTTAGAATTATTACTTAGAAGCATAATCTAATAATCAGTATTAGTTCATCCTTTCTGCACAGCAATAAATTGGCATTAGACATTCGCTGAAACGAATTGTAGATTCTGAAAGCTGAAGCTGAAGCTTTTGTAAGTAAACGACCTTGAGGCCCGATACTGATTATCGAGTTAGGATAGGGCCTCAGGAAGGGAGGCAGATATCAGCTACAGTAGGATGGCAGACAGAAGCTCATTGAGACATTGAGAAGGGAGTTTTAGTCAGAGAAAAACAAAAAACAAACGAGTGAGTTAAACTTTTATTTTTTAAAAATTTTTTAAGAAACCTTGTTCTCATGAAACTGCTCATGTTCCACACATCTAAGATATTATATATACATGAATAATTCATCGTGGGGAAGGAGATTGGTTTGTTTCTAATGAGAAAAGGTAAAACCCCGTTTAAGATGAGCTCAATGTTGCAGTCGTTCTCTTCTCAGAAGCGAGTTGGGTTTCAGAGGCTCCCGGCTCTGGGCACTCCGCTGCCGAGGCAGCTAGCCATCTCAGGTCTGGGGGATCTCTTATGGAAGAGACAAGCACTGCTCTATCTCTTGCTCTGTCTTCCAGGTCTGGCTCTCCGCTGGATTTGGAGCTCACGTCGTGCCTCCTCCTTCCGCTATGGAAAGCCAAAAAAAAAGCACACAAAAATAATAGTAATAATTCCTTTCTGACTTCACCCCAGTGAAAGTAAATCCCTCACACTACATTAAATTCTCCTTTCTTCCAAAAGTGCATGACAAAATATCAGGCTTCTGGGGGAAAACCATGCTTAAGCCATATTTATAACCTTACAACGTTGGATTATTTTGCCATCGTAGGGAATAAACGGCATGGCTGTTTATCTATGCTGAAGGTGGAGGAGGCACTTGTGAGATACCTCTCTCCATCGACGGCAGGTAATTTAGGGGGGTCGGCTTTGCTATTCAAGCACCATGTAAAGCCATCGTGGCATTGGTGGGCAAGGCCTATGCAGTAGTAGTCTTGCTTGTGGGTCACTGCAGACAATGACAGTGTTGCAGGCCTTCCAAGCAGACCTGCTGAGTGAGCTCAATTTATGGCAGCATTCAGCCAGTTCCTTCCCTGTTGTGTCGAATTCGCCAGCGCTAGTGTGAGGGAGACACAGAAGGTGAGTAGGTGCCCCATTTGAGCCCTTAGAGTCAGCCTCTGAGAAGCTTCTGACTCTAAAGGTAGCTCTTCTGCTGGCCCTGACATCTCTAAAGCAAGTAGGAGATCTACAAACTCTCTCTGTTGCCCTTTCCTGCCTTGACTTTATGCTGGATTACATTTACATTTATTCACTTAGCAGACACTTTTATCCAAAGCGACTTACAAATGAGAAAAATACAAGCTTGGATTAGCCAAGCTATTGGAGAAAATACAAGGAAAAAATACAAGCTTGGATTAGTCAATGCCTTCCCGTAATCTAGGCTGGATTATATTCCTAAATTGCCTACATCTGCTGCCCAGCCTGTGGTGTTGCAGGCTTTCTGCCCTCCTCTGTTCCTCACACCGGAACAAGAGAGAATGCACCTGCTGTGTCCAGTAAGGCCTCTCTGTACTCACGTCCACTGCTCCGGTCCGAGCAGCTGCTGGTCTGCATGGTGTTAACAGTAGAGGTGATGCTGGTCACAGCAGTGCATGACTAATTGGATAGTAGAAGCAGTCTCTATTGCTTATGAGGTACGCGGTCTCGCTAAGCCTCTGGGGATAAGGGTTCATTCCACTAGGGGGGTCGCCTCCATGAAGGCTTTGTCCAACGGCGTATCCTTACAGGATGTGTGGGCTGCTGCAGAGTGGTCTACCCTACACACATTCTTTCGATATTACAGCCTGGATATTCATTCCGCCCTGGGCTCAAATGTCTTGCAGTGACATTGGGCTTGGGTCTTTTTGAACAGGCCATACCCTCAGTATGATGGAGTGAGTATTCACATTCCCATAGTGTTATGCTAAACGCAACGTGGAGTTCCCTTTGAAAGGGAACTTCTGGGTTATGTAACCCTGTTTCCTGAGAAGGGAACGAGAAGCAGAGAACGTAGCTTTGTCATACCGGGGTAGGCCTGTGTTATGAACCCGGTCTAGGTCGGGCTGCAACATACAATAAAATAAAAAGAGGAAAGGGTTGGCGAGACCAAGATTTCATTTGTTAAGGTAGCACCTTGAATTGTAATGGGGCAGTGCATAAACAAATCAAAACAGGCATAAGGTCATACACAGGAGAAAAGCACTTCTCTCTATACACAGCACAATGGCAATGATCGGCCCTGGGATGGAGACTGACGAGGCTTAAGTACACTTTCGGAAATGTTCATGCAACCAATCCTGTCGCAGAAGACCGGAGCAGGCATGGACAAGACGTGATCATCCACTTGCAAGCTGGAACGTGATGCATGCAGTAGGCGGGGCCTAGAGAAGAGGGAGGAGACAAAAGAAACCCATCCCACCACCGACATAGATGCACAAAGGGCACATAGAGCAAAGAGAACTACATTGGATAACGTAACAGCCTGTGAATTGCGTCTTCACTTCAGATAATAAGGCTGACGTCTCGGTTCACAAGTGCCATAAATATATATATATATATATATATAAATCACGCAACGCGCTTAATTGTCACATCACCTGATCATGGCAGGCCTATAAAGGCATGATTTTACACAAGCTCCAGATGCTGGCTCCCATAGTGTTATGCAAAATGTATCATGTGTATAGCTCCATCCCTGACACACAAGTGACCACCAATGACTCAGTGTACAGTCTGCTGCAGATGCACTGATGTATATTACACCTTACTGAATGTAAACAGTTATGTGCTTTAATTGAAAAGCTTGCTTTTGGATTTGAAATAAATTGGACTTCTGCTGGATTGTAACTGTGATGTCACTGAGTGGAGCTCAAGACTGAGTCCAGATTAATAAAGAGCTGATGGTTTTACAGAAGCTTCATGAATAAGTTTCAGCAGATGAAAGAGAAAAGCAACGAGTCAGAAACATACCTGAGCGGTATGCTAGCACTGAGTGGCGTGCTGCAAACAATTATTTGCATCTATTTAAAAAATATATATTTTCCATTCATCCATCTTCCACCGCTTACTCCAAATTCAGGGTCGCAGGGAACCTGGAGCCTATCCCAGGAAGCATCGGGCACATGGCGGGGTAAACCCTGGACAGGGTGCCAGTCAATCACAGGGCACAATCATATACACACACACACCCATTCATACACTACGGACAATTTAGACACCCCTTGCATGTCTTTGGACTGGGGGAGGAAACCGGAGCACCTGGAGGAAACCCCCACAACACGGGGAGAACATGCACACACATGGCCCCGGCGGAAATCGAACCATGGACCTGTGAGGCGAACGTGCTAACCACTAAGCCACCGTGCACCCCCCCAAAAAAAAAATATATAAAAAAATAAGTTCCACCCACTTCGTAGAATCACATCATGCCAACATGTTATGATGTTATTATGACAAACATACTGGATATGTCAGTTTCCATTATAAACCTTATAAATACACACTTACTAAAGTGGAAACTGAATAAATGTGCTAAAACATACTGACTACTCCTCATAATAAAACAAAGAAAACTGTAATTGTATTTCTACCTGTGCAAAGGAAACACTTTATTATTATTATTATTATTATTATTATTATTATTATTATTATTATTATTATTATTATTATTTATTAATTAATTATTTTTTTAACATTCCTACAGCAGTTTCTGAATCTTGCTTTTCCCCATCCACAGCCTTTCTTCAAAGCTAGCCTAGTTTGGGTTGAAAATTGCGACCTTATCTCTTAAAGTGATGTAAAGGGGTGTAATAACTTAAAAGTGATGTTTATTAATGCATGATGTCACTTCTTTTATCTCGAGCTTTATATAAAATATAAAACGTTTCATTAAAATGCACGTGAAGACGATCACGTGACCAGTGAGCGTTTCCTGGGGTGCAACGATAATTTATGTCTCACCAACAACAACAAAAGTATGACGTTAAAAAGACGATGAGCTGGTTTGGAAATGAAGGCATTTTAAATACCAGAACAAGATGATATTAATACAAATAATATTCGCAAAACATCAGGGGCTTAAACTGCACAAACTCTCCTAATGACGCCGCTGCTAGAGCGGGTTGTCCACTAATCGTAGGGTTGGCGGTTCGAATCTTGGGCAAGACACTGAACCCCAAGTTACTCCCTATGGCATGCTAGCGCCTTGCATGGCAGCTCTGCTACCGTGAGTGTGTGAGTGTGTGTGTGAATGGGTGAATGAGACACACACTTTGGATAAAAGTGCACATTTACCATTTACACAAACATGTACAGCCTAGGACCTGACATAAATGAACCACAGAACTGTTCTGCAGTACCGGGATGTGTCCGCTAGAGGGCAGGAGAGGCTGTCGATTTAATACATAATGCGTGACCGTGCAAAAATTTGCACACCCCTAGGGTGAAACAAAGCAGTAAAGACAGAAACATTGCAGATTTGAAAGAAGAAGGCATTTAGTGTGTGTTTCACATATGTTCCTTAAATATCACAGATAAAATAAAATACATTACAGTGTATTTTATAAAAAATATTTGTATAAAAAAAAATCAAATTCAGAAATAAAAGCAAACAGTTGTCAGAGACTTTTTATATTGCAATAAGAAAGACGCAAAGTTTTGAGCTAATATCACCTGGAACCTTTCATCATTAAATGTCATAATAATCACTCTTGGATAATTTTTGTTATTTGTCTCATTGTCCTGTCAAAATATACATTCTGTAACTTACAGGTGGCTGTGGCGCAGGTGGTAGAGCGGGTTGTCCACTAATAGGGGTTGGGGTTTGGTGTTAGGGTTGGCAGTTTGTTTCCCGGCCCGGATGACTCCACATGCCGAAGTGTCCTCAGGCAAGACACTGAACCCCAAGTTGCTCCTGATGGCAAGTTAGTGCCTTGCATTTCAGCTCTGCTACCATTGGTGTGTGAGTGTGTGATTGAGACACAGTGTAAAGCGCTACATAAGTGCGCCATTTACCATTTAACTTCTTTAAGAAACTTCCTATTTATACCACAGTGCTGCTGAGTTCTGGACTCTGATTGGTCAGAAGGTGTTGATTAGTTTTCTGTTACAGAAGCTCTGACTGTAGTGCAGCTGCACATCACAGGTTTATATTAATGCACTCTTTCTAACACGTTATTGTTTCTATAGTAACCGCTTACTCACTGGGTTGTTTTTTTTGTTTTAATTGTTGATATGGAGAAGTTTTATGTAAGGAGGTGTTTCTATATGATTTATGAAACGAGTCTCCAGTGTCAGAGCTTAGTAACAGTAATGCTGTAGATATAAATGGATGAAAATTTATAAATAAAATTCTCATTTTTAATAAGTTCCATTTTGAAAGAGGAAAAAAAACACTTGCGGACGCGCTGTTAGACAAAACGATTCAAAGTTGGCTTAGTAACTGTAAGTCGGCTTCATCTCACCAACCTGTTGATTATTTTCCCAAAGCAGCACAACACAGTGTTTATTTTTACTTATATTTAACGTATTGATGTAGTCACTACAGTTTTGCGTCTTTGTGAAGTGCACATTGTATAAATGATGATTTTTATTAATTGATGTATTTGTGATGTTGTAGGTTTGTTCATCTATAACGTAATAAACATCTTGCTGAGTGTCAGCTTTCTGTACTGGTCTATAAAAAATACAAATGTTTTGTTCTCACAGGACTGTGGGCGCGTTGAGGTGATGGTGGTGGATATTTATACCTCATGTGCTCAGTACATAAAGTAAAAAAACTGAGCTGAAATGAAAGGTGTATTTTTATGGTAAGCCGTGGTTTTCCTGTGAGCTGGTGTGAGAAAGCTCTCTGTCTCGTCTGTGGTCTCACTCTGTATGAGAAATGGTACGGTCTGTCCTCCTAATTTTCTTTTTCTGAAGGTTTGTATTCATATATGAAGGATTCATACATATTTATATGTATATTAAATGTAGCTTTACTTCAGCTACGTATGGAGACACTGGAGTTTTCAGGTGGACCGTTTTGGGTTTTTCTTCTGATCGAAAATGGTCTTTTTCCAGATATTAAGAAAAAAATCATTGCTAAGCATTTGATATCGAGATGTTTAATATTGTTTCACTTCGTGCTTAATGTGAAGCTGTTGTAGTGATGCAGCTCAGATATGTCAGATTGTGTATTTATAAAAAAATATATAATTTTAAGGTGTCAAGGTTTAAACTTAGCTGATGTTACCTTTATTACAAAGCATTGGTCTGATTACGTTCATGAACCAGCACATTTTACAAAATAATCCAGCATTAAAAAAGCTTTGCTATCTGAAACACAGGATAAATGAATAATGATGTTTATAAAGAACCTGTCTGCATTTCCCCCCAGTTTTATTTCATGTACTAACACTAAAGAGAGATGAACACGCAAATAGATCACGCTAATCAAATCTTGACAAGTGGGAATGATCTTGAATGCAATACAATTTATCATTACAATAGAACAATGCTGTTTCTGGACTTTTTTTCATTAATTTAAAAATTGACATTTTCTTTTGTCAGACCTTTTTGCTAATTTAAAAAAAAGATCAAGAAAAAAAGACAAATTATCTGCCAAAGGAAGACTGTCACATAATCCTTGTAATGAAGGTTGAATGCAGATAAAGACTTTTAATAAAGAGAGGCAGGCAGACAAATCCAAATCATGAGACAACAGCATGGTCGAAAAAACAGCCAATGGGTCAGGCGATCTACAAACAGGTATACGCTAGGCTATGCTAGGCTAGGCGATGGACCTGGGTATAGATGCTAGATACAGTGATAACACTAATACTTCTCAAAGAGTGAATGCCTAGTGGTGTGATTGTGTGTGAGATTGGATGCAGGTGTGCGTGATTAGAATGAATGAGTGTTCTGGGAATTGCAGTCCATGGCGGCCATGTTTGTAGGCCGCAGTGCAGGATGGGAATGTAGTCACTGGTTTGCTGTGATATGACAAAGACGAAAATCCAAAATAGGTTTAATAATCTTATATTTGGTTGATTGTAATTTTATAATAAGAAAATGTGAATACATTTGACTTTATTCAAGATATTTCTAAGATTCACTTTTTTCTAATACCAACATTTCATCTTGTTTTCAAATTTCCAGATATTTCAGTTTGATATTGCATACAGTGTGTATTAACTACACAGTTTGATCAAATAAGTTCTGATATTAAACATATTTATGAAGGGAGACTGGAGGTGAAAGTCATTAAGACAGAATCAAAATACACAACAATACAGAAATTGTTATCATTTAGAGTAATTACAGTGTTGTGTATAGAACTAAACAAACACATTAAAGCTCATTTTTTTAGTTGGTAACCTGCTCAGAAGTGAGTCTGTGAACTTGAGCACTGTGGAGAGCTGAGCGTTCTGTTAAACACTAGACTACGTGGTTTTCCTGTGGCTTAAATGACCTGCTTCCTGAGTTTATTACTCTCTAAACGAGTGTCTCGATGCTATCACTTCATCCAGGAGCTGTGAAATGGCGCTGCTCGTCCTCCTGTTCTTCTTTCATCTGATTCTGGACATTAACTCTCAATGTGAGTCGTTATTGTGGTGCTGTGAGTTCAGTGATTTGTTCTAATAGATGTTTACAAATAATTCTAGAGATTTTGAGAGATAATTCTGCATGTTCAGTTTGATGTTCAGTGTGTGTATTAAGTGGACTGTGTGATTTATGTGTGTGGTTGTAGATGTTCCTCAGCCCCGGCTGTCCGTGTCTCCTGAAGTTCTCACAGAGAGAGGATCAGTGCAGATTCACTGTCATGTTCCAAACAATGTTAAAGTGTCTCAGTGTTATTTCTACCCAGAGAGAGACGACACAAATCTAAAACTCTCTCTATCATGTCAGCTCTCAGTCACTGGTTCTGAACTGATCAGGTGGACAGGACGAAGTTCTAATGGAACACTTCATATTATTTGTTACTACGTTGTGGATTACTCTGTTCGTATTCCTTCTCCTCACTCTCTCCCAGCTCCAGTCACAGTGCTGAGTAAGCTCTACATTACATTTTATGTCTTTTACTGTCTGTTTTAATCATGTTTCTAATTCACACTTGAATTTATTACCACAACATGAATGTCTGTAACAGTTAATACCTCTTTTCTATACATCCATTATAGTGCTATATATTTATTTACATATTTTATTTATTCCTCTGCAGATCAGAAACCGACATTAAGCGTCAGTCATGATCATGAATTCATATTTGTATGTGAAATATCAGGGTCAGAGTCGGTAACTGCTGATTTTAGCTGTAATCTCTACGCTGGAGAAAATCCTCCGCTTTTCTTAAACCAAAGATCTCAAAAGAGAAAATCTGTGAAGGTTTGTATTTTTACAGCACAGAGAGACGCTGTGTTTAATCGTCTGCAGTCAGTAAAGAGTCGTGAAGTGAGCTGTGATTATTCACTGATCTCTGACCCGACTGCTCGCTCTCTAATGAGTGATAAATACAACATGATACGTAAGTTACATTTAATCAAATGACAGAAGTTTTTTTTTCAATTACCTTACTAAGTTTTATGTTTAAACTCATTTATGTGTTTTTCATCAGGTTTCTTTCCTACACCAACACAGCCGTCCATCACTCCTGAGAAATCCACTGCATGTGAGTTTAATTTATTTTATTTACTGCTGTTTAGTTCTGTTACACTTTTTTTTTATATAACTGAAGTTTAATCTGCATTATGTTACACATGTAAGATGTGTATGTAATATAATGTGCATTATAATTTACATTTATATTAAATCAATTGTCTTTTCATTACTTTATATTTTTAAAGCATTTAACCGCTTTGCATGTCAGATTTCTCTTCTGAATCAACACAGCAGTCCATCACCACACAGAAATCCACTTCAGGTCAGTCATTCAAGTTTAATGTGCATTATGTTAGAATTGTGTGTTGTTCATTTTACTTTGGTCATTTGATTTGGTGTAAGTAATACAATAACATTTGAGGGGTCTTTTTTTGTTAAACAAACAGCAGGATCATCCTAAAGGTCCATCATTCTGATGTTCTGTTACACTTTTTAAGTTTAATCTGCATTATGTTACACATGTAAGATGTGTTTATGTTATATTACATATTGCTTTTAATATAACAATATATTTTATGTGTGTAGTTTATTCAGTGACTAAAGAGGATACATTTTTGGTGAATATATTTCTTTAAGTATCACAGTTTAATTCCCAAAACTCAAATACATCTAGAGATTAAAATAAACACGTTACAGTTTAATGTGTTACTTCTTTATGTGTGATCCTGTTCTGGATATGATATTTAGGAAAACAAATATGAATACAAATGTACTCTGAGCTTTCTAAAATCCTACCTGTGCATTTACACACATGGAAAGAGTTTCAACAGGAATCAGTTTCAACACTTCATTCAGGAATCGGTGATTGACATTGTCCTGGACTGTGTGATTTATGTGTGTGGTTGTAGATGTTCCTCAGCCGCGGCTGTCCGTGTCTCCTGAAGTTCTCACAGAGAGAGGATCAGTGCAGATTCACTGTCATGTTCCAGACAATGTTAAAGTGTCTCAGTGTTATTTCTACCCAGAGAGAGACGACACAAATCTAAAACTCTCTCCATCATGTCAGCTCTCAGTCACTGGTTCTGAACTGATCAGGTGGACAGGACGAAGTTCTCCTGGAACACTTCATATTATTTGTTACTATGCTTTGGATAACTCTGTTCGTACTCCTTCTCCTCACTCTCTCCCAGCTCCAGTCACAGTGCTGAGTAAGCTCTACATTACATTTTATGTCTTTTACTGTTTGCTTTAACCATGTTTCTAATTCACACTTGAATTTATTACCACAACATGAATGTCTGTAACAGTTAATACCTCTTTGCTATACATCCATTATAGTGTTATATATTTATTTATATCTTTTATTTATTCCTCTGCAGATCAGAAACCGAGACTAAGAGTCAGTCATGATCATGAATTCAGATTTGTATGTGAAATATCAGGGTCAGAGTCAGTAACTGCTGATTTTAGCTGTAATCTCTACACTGGAGAAAATCCTCAGCTTTTCCTAAACCAAAGATCTCAAAAGAGAAAATCTGGGAAGGTTTGTATTTTTACAGCACAGAGAGACGCTGTGTTTAATCGTCTGCAGTCAGTAAAGAGTCGTGAAGTGAGCTGTGATTATTCACTGATCTCTGACCCGACTGCTCGCTCTCTAATGAGTGATAAATACAACATGACACGTAAGTTACATTTAATCAAATGCCAGAAGTTTTTTTTCAATTACCTTACTAACTTTTATGTTTAAACTTATTTATATGTTTTTCATCAGGTTTCTTTCCTACACCAACACAGCCGTCCATCACTCCTGAGAAATCCACTGCATGTGAGTTCATTTTATTTTATTTTCTGCTGTTTAGTTTTGTTACACTTTTTTTGGAACTGAAGTTTAATCTGCATTATGTTACACATGCAAGATGTGTTTATTTAATATTACATATTGCTTTTTTATAACAATATATTTTATGTGTGTAGTTTATTTAGTGACTAAAGAGGATACATTTTTGGTGAATTTATTTCTTTAAGTATCACAGTTTAATTCCCAAAAACCAAATACATCTAGAGATTAAAATAAACACGTTACAGTTTAATGTGTTACTTCTTTATGTGTGATCCTGTTCTGGATATGATATTTAGGAAAACAAATATGAATACAAATGTACTCTGAGCTTTCTAAAATCCTACCTGTGCATTTACACATATGGAAAGAGTTTCAACAGGAATCAGTTTCAACACTTCATTCTGGAATCAGTGATTGACATTGTCCTGGACTGTGTGATTTATGTGTGTGTGGTTGTAGATGTTCCTCAGCCCCGGCTGTCCGTGTCTCCTGAAGTTCTCACAGAGAGAGGATCGGTGCAGATTCACTGTCATGTTCCAGACAATGTTAAAGTGTCTCAGTGTTATTTCTACCCAGAGAGAGACGACACAAATCTAAAACTCTCTCCATCATGTCAGCTCTCAGTCACTGGTTCTGAACTGATCAGGTGGACAGGACGAAGTTCTCCTGGAACACTTCATATTATTTGTTACTACACTGTGGATAACTCTGTTCGTACTCCTTCTCCTCACTCTCTCCCAGCTCCAGTCACAGTGCTGAGTAAGCTCTACATTACGTGTATCTTTATAATATATGTGCATTCTGTGTATTAATATCTGCATGAATCAAAAAATTACATTAATGTTCCTTAATGCCATTTTTGGTGTAATTTATTGACTGATTTTATTTATTCCTCTGCAGATCAGAAACCGAGACTAAGCGTCAGTCATGATGATCAGTTTGATGAATTCAGATTTGTGTGTGAAATATCAGGGTCAGAGTCAGTAACTGCTGATTTTAGCTGTAATCTCTACACTGGAGAAAATCCTCAGCCTTATGTAAAGACAGGATCTCTGAAGGCAGTTTGTAGTTTTACAGCAGAGAAAAATTATCTGTTTAATCGTCTGCAGTCAGTAAAGAGTCATGAAGTGAGCTGTGATTATACACTGATCTCTGACCCGACTGCTCGCTCTCTAATGAGTGATAAATACAACATGATACGTAAGTTACATTTTATCACATGACTTAATGTTTAATGTTTAACTTTTATACATTTAAATTGTATTTGAATTTATTTACATTTGTTTTTCATCAGGTTTCTTTCCTACACCAACACAGTCGTCCATCACTACTGAGAAATCCACTGCATGTGAGTTCATTTTATTTTATTTTCTGCTGTTTAGTTCTGTTACACTTTTTTTATATAACTGAAGTTTAATCTGCATTATGTTACACATGTAAGATGTGTATGTAATATAATGTGCATTATAATTTACATTTATATTAAATCAATTGTCTTTTCATTACTTTATATTTTTAAAGCATTTTATATTATTAATATAATGTGTTAATGTCTGCTTATAATTTACATTTATATTAAATCAATATATTAAATATATTTTTAAAGCATTTTATATTATTAATATAATGTGTTAATGTCTGCTTATAATTTACATTTATATTAAATCAATTGTATTTTCAATTACTTTTAAAGCATTTTAACCACTTTGCATGTCAGATTTCTCTTCTGAATCAACACAGCAGTCCATCACCACACAGAAATCCACTTCAGGTCAGTCATTCAAGTTTAATGTGCTTTATGTTAGAATTGTGTGTTGTTCATTTTACTTTGGTCATTTGATTTGGTGTAAGCAATACAATAACATTTGAGGGGTCTTTTTTGTTAACCAACCAGCAGGATCGTCCTAAAGGTCCATCATTCTGATGTATCATTAATATCAATATCACCTGCATTGTATTTATTCTCGTATCATTAGTAAACATAACATTTTCTTGGTTGCTAACTGTTCTGAAATGTTCTTCATTGTTCACACTTCAGTAGATAGAAAACTGACTCATATTTGAGGATTCAGAACCCACACGACATTCTTTATGTAGCATTACAAAAATAATGTTCAGAAAGACATGTAGCATTATAATTTTCTTAGAACGCTTCTCACATATTGTTCCAACATTATGGTTAATGTTCCTACAACTGAAAATGGTGCAGCAAAGAACATTCAGAAATGTTACACAAAAAGGTCTTAAAACAACAACCAAAATTGCAAAAAAGTTGGGACAGTATGGAAAACGCAAATAAAAACAAAGAGGAGTGGTTTGTAAATGTACTTTGACTTGTATTTAAACAAAACACATATAAAGACAATGTATTTGATGTTTTCCCTAATCAACTGCATCGTTTTGGGGTTTTTTTAAGAAAACGTTTATTTTGCAATTGATGCATGCAACACATTCCAAAAAAGTTGGGACGTCGCAATTTAGGACTAATAACGATGTGAGAAGTTGAAATAAGAAGGTGATGTGAAACAGCCGAGGCAATCGTCTAATAATAGTATTTAAGGAGCCTCTGAAAAAAGGCCTAGTCCTTCAAGAGCAAAGATGGGTTCAGCTTAATAAGTGTTATTAAAAGAAAAGGTGATGTTCCAGGGGTGGCCAACCAGTCAGAGACTAAGAGACACATTTTTTGCTGTGTTACCATAAAGAGCCACATCATACACATGGGCACACATGAACATCACCCCATCCCTTCCTCTCACACACACACACACACACAGACCTTTGCTCAGCCAGATTTATTGTAAGTGTCACACACCAACATGAAATTGACTCCTATAGTACTACTGGCCAGTGACTACAGGCCAGTCATTTTCAACAATATGAACATTGTGTGCACTGTCTAACACACACAAACTCTCAGTTGAACCAAGCCCACAAACAAAAATATAATAATTTACTAGGCATGTTACTTAGTGGGACTTCTGGCATTCCTTGCCTTGAACGATCCTCTTCAAATCTGGCTTGTATACCGTTATTGCCACTCGAAACAATTCTTTCACATGGGTGTCAGTCAGAACTGATCGATGCTTTGATTTCACATGTTTCAGGGTAGAAAACACAGACTCGCAGACATATGTTGACCCAAGCATTGAAAGTATCTTAAGCGCAGCCCGTTTGACATTGGGGTATTTTTCCATTGGCACACTTTTCCAGAACTCAATGGTCCCTTCCCTTAAAGCAGGTTTCAGTTGGTCCTCCTCACAAAGATCAATCATCTCCAACTCAGCCGCAGCCTCATCTGCGACTAGCGGGGCTTTCAAACAGTCCGTCTCTGCATTAAATGGGCCGACGAGGAACGTAATCTGTGGCCTTAACAGTTGTAGATCACGGAACCGGGTCACAAAGCTTTCATGAAAGTTTTCAACCAGTGTTGCATATATGGCTATTTGCTTATTCAGGCTATTTGTTTATTTGCTGGTGACTTGCCCCCTGGCTTTTAGCAGAGTGGGAAAATGCGTTAAATCTCCCTTTTGAATATGCGCCTTGAACAGCTTCAGCTTGTTGACAAATGCAAACACACTTTGCACCAGGTCAGGCAGCATTTTTAACTTACCCTGCAGGGTCAAGTTCAGTCTGTCCAAGTGACACAGCATGTCAACCAAAAAGGCCAGATCCATAATCCACTCGAGGTCTGAGAGCTCGGGATAGTCCTTGTCTTTCTCTTCGATGAACAGTTTCACGGCATCCAAAAGCTCGAAGAAGCGAGAGAGTACCTGGCCTTTTGACAGCCACCTCACAGTGCAGTGCAGCGGCAGGTCACCTGGAAGCCCTTCATCCAGCTCAGCGATGAGATTCTTGAATTGCCTGTGGTTAAGCGCATGTGTGCGGATGTAATTGACGATTTCCATCACAGGCTTCATGACGTTGTCTAAATTCAATGATTTAGACACGAGTTGCTCCCTGTGGATGATGCAGTGGAAATTCCAAAACTCGGGAAATGTTTGGTCAGTTTTGCACAGCCCCACAAGCCCGTTCACAGATCCGATCATGGCTGGCGCTCCATCCGTGGCTATTGCAGTTAGTTTCGGTATGGGCAGATTTGCTTTCGCAAATGCAGCCATCATTGTTTCTTTCACATCTATCCCACGGGTTCTGTCTTTTAATGGCACAATATCAAGGAGTTCTTCTTTGATCACACAACCGTTTGACACAGACCGTGCAAATATTGCCAACTGAGGCTTGTCTTGTATGTCACAACTCTCATCCAATGCGACACTAAAATACTGTGATTCAGTAGCCGTGTTAATGTCCGATATTCTGTGTTCAACAGTGTGGCGGGACAGTTGGACATCTGATACCATTCGTTTTAGTTTGTCGTTTTCAGGAGACAAGATTTCAACAATGTCACTGAGGCATTTTTTAATGAACTCCCCTTCATTGTATGGCTTTTTAGCCCGTGCAATGTTCCAAGCCAGTTGATACGATGCAAGCATTACGGTCTCTGAGTGCTTCGTAAATTTTTGGAAAAACTGTTTTTCTGCCTGGCATTTCAAAGTGACCAACTTGTGCTTGCGAAGTTCAGTCCCAATTGGAAATTCCTGGTTAATGTTAGCATTGAGTGAGCTGAAGTGGTGCTGAAGATTTGAAGCTTTGAAATGCGCTAATGACGCCTGACATATAAGGCAGAATGCCTTGCCATTGCTCTCAACAAAAAAATAAACTTTCCCACTCTGTTAAAAACGTCCTGTGTTCATCTTCATATTTTCATTTTGCTGTGCATTTTTTCCCTGCCATTTTGAGAGCAAACTTGACACAAATTGTTTACTCAAATGTAGGGATGTCCCGATCTGATCACGTGATTGGAAATCGGGGCCGAAACTCCAGTGGAGCGAATACGCACATTAAAAAAAACCACAAACACAAACTTCGATATGAACCTAAGAGCCGCATGAAACCAGACAAAGAGCCGCATGCGGCTTGGGAGACAGAAATGTCTTTTCAGTATAGTACAGAGTGAATTTCATTTTCAAATGACTCTTTTTGATTTGTTTTTTTGCATTTTCCACATCGTCCCAACTTTTTTGGAATTGGGGTTCTACATTCATAAATAAAAATTGGAATTGCTGGCACGTCACTGTGGTATGAGAGGAATAAAACACTTGTGGGCGTGTTGTTATAGGAACGTCGTAGTGTTAACAGTAACTGCACTTCATCACACCACCTCGTCTCTCAGTATTTTACTATAAGAGCCCCGTCCAACAGTCAGGAACTGTTAATGATCTAATGATCCAATATCTTATCAAATATTAACAGAGACTGTTGTCATTTTATTCAGGATCGCTGCTTACCGTACTGTCAGTCACCGGTGTGAGTGTTTTACTGGCTGGACTGATGAGCTTCTGTCTCTGCGTGTGTATCTGTAAGTCTTTAACTTCATCTTTTAGCAAAAACGTGATTGTGTTGATAATTATGACATGACTGAACGTGTTTTTGTTTCTTAGACAAGCAGAAGACTGAGAGGTTAGAAATTTATTGTGTTCAGCTGAACTGCGCATTAGTAAATCCTGATTTTATCACATCTAAGCATCCAATAGTCGTGTATATCTGTGTGGATTATTTTTCAGCAGGTGTAATTGAACACGACCCACCATGATCAGGGTAAATTTATCACTTTCTTACCAAACTGGAAAAGTCCAAAAGCCATAAACAAAAAAATACCATTTATTAAAAACCCTGAGCTCTGAAGAAGCTCCACCCACTTCACACAATCACATCACGTCATATATCACTGAAAGCTGTTTTCTGCTGTAAATGTTAACTCATGTGACATTATGACATAGATGCCAGTTTTCTTTAGAAATCTTATAAAGATATACAGTAATCTTATGTGTTATCATAAATGACTACCGTGTGAAATGTCTCCTGTTGTTGTGTCTCTGTTGATTGGCTCTGTGGTGTTAGGTCTCAGATTTACAGGTGAACACTATTCAGCTTTATGAAGTATTAATATATCATTAAAATGTTTCTTTACACTGAAAGTCCAGCCACAATTTATTAAATCCACTTAATCATAATAAAATAAATAAAACAGCACTGTATGTAAGTAAACATCTACTGGTGTAAATTAATCTTTCTTTTAAATCCTTATTTCAAAGCACTACAGTTGTGTTTTTTTATTAATTCATTAAAAGTTAAAGCTAAATGTGTGTGTGTGTGTGTGTGTGTGTGTGTGTGTGAACTGCTCCTCCTGCAGACGGTGATGAGGTTTACACAGAGGTGATGTACACACTCTCCTCTCAGCAGTTCTCAGAGGAAACACAGCTCCTTTCAGCTTCCTCCGAATGATGGACACTGAACAGCTTCTGTCTTCTGTCTCAGTTTACAGTCTGAACTCAATAAACTCTTATTTGTTAAATAACACAAATGTTCCTAACAATTCATTTGATTCTCATGAATGCTTTTCACAGTCTTCCTTTATCATGAACCGTGTGTTTTCTAAAGGAAATCTGCACAGTGAAGTATTTTACTGTTCAATTTGAAATTCAGAATAAATCATTTAATCAGAGATGCACTTTAAATCATCTGAGTATTGCTTCTTTATCTTTTATCTCCTTATACATCCTATCTGTGTGGATTTGTTATGTTCTTGTTTTAGTTTTATATTTGAGGCAGGATCACATCTGCAATTATTTATTTAACATGTACATGTATTCTTAAATCTAGAACAGTCACAATTGTTTATGTGATAATCAACAGGTTTTGTTTTTTCCATAAAGCATCTGTACATGTACAACATTATATTATAATCACATGGAAAACTATCTCTCCTCATTTACTGTATATAGACTAATATATTAATAAATACTTATTTACAGATTTACTCAATGTGAGGTCTACTATATCAAAAAACCTAACTGACAACATACTGGGTCATAAATATTAAACCCTTACCTAATGGGAATTCTATATGTATTTAAAGTGTGTGTGACATTGATGCCTTAGTGAAATAGTCTTCTTTGTCTGGCCTTTTCCCAGACCTACTTTGGGTCGGCTCTCCTAATATTTTGCCTCCATATTGCTCTGTTGTGGGTCGTCGTTGGGTCTATATTGTCTCTAGCGAGGTCTTTATTTCTAAACACCCATCAATGTTAAGCGGGGTCTTCCGTGGCTTCTCTTTCCTGTACCAAGCTCCAGCACTTTTCTGGTCATGTGGTATTCTGGTTTTCTCGTCACATGTCCGTACCATCGTAGGCGCGCTTCAGTCAATTTTTCAGGTAGTGATCTGACTTTAAAACTGCCCCTGATGTTTTGGTTTGGAACCTTTGGGAGTGTCACCCCAGCAGGTCATCTCAGCATTCTCATTTCATTTACACTCGTCTGCTCTTTAAGTGGCCAGCATTCAGCACCGTATGTTAAAGCAGGTCTCACAGCGGACTTATAAATCTTGCCTTTGATTTGCACTGGCATTCTTTTGTCACAGAGCACACCTGTTAAACTTCTCCATTTTAGCCACCTTGCATTTATGTGACTCATGATATCGGCGTCAATAGAGCCATCACTAGATAGAATGCTACCGAGGTATTTCAAATTGGTGACTGAATTAAGTGCGGAGTTTTGGAGCTAAATTGTGTAATATTCGTTGCTGTTTGAAAAGTTGTAGTGCATATATTCGATCTTCTGTCTGCTTATTCTAAGGCCAGCTTTTCCACCATAGCTCTCCATTCTTCCAGGTGTTGTTGGAGCTCTCTTGGGTCTTTACTGATAAAGACGATATCGTCTGCATAAACAATGTCCCAGGGTATTGAAAGCTCCACCTCCGCTGTTACGTAATTCATAACCAGGTTAAAAAGTAGGTGACTGAGTGCCGAACCTTGATGAACTCGTACTCTAACTTCAAAACAGTTGCTGATTCCTGCTGGGCAACACACCTTAGTGGTTATGCCTTCGTACATGTCAGCCACTATATTGATGAGAACTTTGGGCACTTTTTTGCTGATCGTAGAGCTTGCCATATTAGTGGTCTCAGAACGTTTTTTCTAAATCTATAAACACCATGTGTAGATCTTTCTTCTTGTCTCGGTGCTTTTCCATAAACATTCGAATAATATGTATAGCATCGATTGTTGATTTTTCTGCAATGAATCCGCACTGGTTCTCAGTGACATTAGTTAGATGCAACAATGTTCTATTTATTACCTGTTCCCAGATTTTAAAAGGTGTGTGATATCAGTTTTATAGCCCTGTAGTTCCCACATAGTCTTATGTCACCTTTGTTTTTGTACAAAGGCACTAGGTAGCTTTTTCTTCATGCAGTTGGGATGCCGTCATCAGGTATTTTGGTGAACAAGGTTGTCAGGAAATAAACTTCCCTTTCTCCGAACCTCTTCCACAACTCTGACGGAATGTCATCAGGCCCAGCGGCTTTGTTATTGGCCATTTTATGTACTGCTAATTTAACCTCATCTAGTGTGATTATTGTCCAAGGACTTTCTATAGGTGCTTGTTCTTGAGGTGGTTCACATGGGTATGTTTGGTTAAGTAGTTCTGAATAATACTCTTTCCATCTCTGCTTTATGACATCGTTAGATGTTAACATGTGTCCTTGAGCATCTCTGATGTACTTGTGTCTCTGTTTTGTGACTTTAAAGAGTTGCTGGTCATTAGGTGTGGCTTCCAACTTAACATAAAAATCTTCTTTAGTAACAGCCCTTGCCTGTGCTACTGCGCATCTCACATCTTTTTTTGCGGTGTGATAAGAGATACAGTCCTGCTCACTGCCTGTTTGTTGCCAGAGCTTGAAGTGAGCTTTTTGTTTGTAGTTTTTGCTGTACTTCTGCTTTCAACCATGTAGGGTCTTTACCATCTCTGTCTACA
Source organism: Ameiurus melas (assembly GCA_012411365.1). Lineage (NCBI taxonomy): Eukaryota > Metazoa > Chordata > Actinopteri > Siluriformes > Ictaluridae > Ameiurus > Ameiurus melas. The sequence goes on along the minus strand of CM022752.1, from coordinate 8,713,082 downwards.
CCTCTGGATACTTCCAGATATTCTGTTGCCTGTTGGTTACAGTACTTGTATGAAAGTATGAAATTCATCCCACATGGTGTTGGCTGAGTGTTTTGTGTGATCTTTGTTTAGGGAGTCGGTTAAATGTATTCACAATCTATGCCCTTCAACTTGATCTAGCTTATACCAGTCCCTGAATGTATTGAGGAGACTTCCGTCTGCGAGGAGGTAGTCCACCTGTGTACAGTTTCCACCACTCTTATAGGTAATTAAGTGTTCTTATGGCTTAGAGAAAAAGGAGTTGATTATTGTAAGGTTGAAGGTCGATGCGATATTTAAAATGTCCTCTCCTTGTGCATTTTTGCTGCCGAAGCCTCTGCTTCCATGTACTGTCTGATATGTGGTAGTTTTTTGTCTGACATGGCCATTAATGTCAACTCCTATGTATTTTTACACTGAGTTCGGAATAAACTGAAGCAGATCATATAGGATTGTGTCTTGCGATGGATTGGCACCGTGTCCAGGGTGTACCCCACCTTGTCCCCAATGCTTCTTGGGATAGGCTCCAGGTTCTTGGTGACCCTGAAAGATAAGCGGTATAGAAGATGGATGGATGGAGATCGTATAGGTCATCCCAAAATAGCTGCTTTTTGGCTTGTGGCAAACTGGTCTATGGTGCACATGCTGTTATGACATTTATACATGGTTAGTTGTCTAAAGCAAATTTGACCATAAGAATTCGATCGCTTATTCTTTAAATGATTACTAAGGGTTCACTACATTTCCAAAAAAAAGTCCAATCCAAAAATATAAAATAAGATGAGATGCTATGAGGGTTTTAAGCCGTGCTGATGTGAACCAAAATAAAGTGAACTGATATTGAAGATGAATAAATGCAGAATGAATGAAGCGTGTTGGCTCCCCTAGTGGATACAATAAGTACTGATATTAAAAATCTTTATGAAGGGAGACTGGAGGTGGGGCAGGTGAAATACTGAAAGTCAGTCAGACAGAATCACAATACACAAGAGCATGTCAAACTAAATTGTTATTATTTAGAGTAATTACAGTGTTGTGTACAGACCTAAACAAGCATGTTTTTTTAGTTATGTGTAAACTGCTCAGAAGTGAGTCTGTGAACTTGAGCACTGTGGAGAGCTGAGCGTTCTGTTAAACACTAGACTATGTGGTTTTCCTGTGGCTTAAATGACCTGCTTCCTGAGTTTATTACTCTCTAAACGAGTGTCTCGATGCTATCACTTCATCCAGGAGCTGTGAAATGGCCCTGCTCGTCCTCCTGTTCTTCTTCCATATGATTCTGGACATTAACTCTCAATGTGAGTCGTTATTGTGGTGCTGTGAGTTCAGTGATTTGTTCTAATAGATGTTTACAAATAATTCTAGAGATTTTGAGAGATAGTTCTGCATGTTCAGTTTGATGTTCAGTGCGTGTATTAAGTGGACTGTGTGATCTGTGTGTGTGGTTGTAGATGTTCCTCAGCCCCGGCTGTCCGTGTCTCCTGAAGTTCTCACAGAGAGAGGATCAGTGCAGATTCACTGTCATGTTCCAGACAATGTTAAAGTGCATCAGTGTTATTTCTATCCAGAGAGAGACGACACAAATCTAAAACTCTCTCCATCATGTCAGCTCTCAGTCACTGGTTCTGAACTGATCAGGTGGACAGGACGAAGTTCTCCTGGAACACTTCATATTATTTGTTACTACGTTGTGGATAACTCTGTTCGTATTCCATCTCCTCACTCTCTCCCAGCTCCAGTCACAGTGCTGAGTAAGCTCTACATTACAATTTATGTCTTTTACTGTCTGCTTTAATCATGTTTCTAATTCACACTTGAATTTATTACCACAACATGAATGTCTGTAACAGTTAATACCTCTTTTCTATACATCCATTATAGTGCTATATATTTATTTATATATTTTATTTATTCCTCTGCAGATCAGAAACCGAGACTAACAGTCAATCATGATGATGAATTCAGATTTGTGTGTGAAATATCAGGGTCAGAGTCAGTAACTGCTGATTTTAGCTGTAATCTTTACACTGGAGAAAATCCTCAGCTTTTCCTAAACCAAAGATCTCAAAAGGGAAAATCTGTGAAGGTTTGTATTTTTACAGCACAGAGAGACGCTGTGTTTAATCGTCTGCAGTCAGTAAAGAGTCGTGAAGTGAGCTGTGATTATTCACTGATCTCTGACCCGACTGCTCGCTCTCTAATGAGTGATAAATACAACATGACACGTAAGTTATAAAAAATCCAATTACTTACATTTGTTGTTGTTTTTTAATTCTACCTGTGAATTGTGTTTGAATTTATTTACATGTGATTTTCATCAGGTTTCTTTCCTACACTAACACAGTCGTCCATCACTACTGATAAATCCACTGCATGTGAGTTCATTTTATTTTATTTTCTGCTGTTTAGTTCTGTTTCACTTTAATGTGCTTTATGTTACACATGTAAGATGTGTATTTTATTTGACATATTTCTTTATTTAAAAAAAAACCTATTAACATTCATGTGTTTATTTTATCACTGAAAATGAAATCAACAGTTTAGTTTCCAATCTCACAAATATGAAGGTTAAAATAAACATATTACAATTTAATGTGTTACTTTAGAGTTTTTAAAAATATTCAAATTTACACAGGTCCTTATATTAGATGCTTTTATACGCAAAGAGAGATTCACTAACAACACTGTGTTTATGTGATGCTGTTCTAGATTTGACATTTACACTGCGCTAAAATCCTCTTGTGTGTTTACACGTACAGAATAGAGAGTTACAACAGAAAGCAGGTTGTCTGTTCATTCAGAAGTCAGTGATTGACATTGTCCTGAATAGTTTTTGATTTGTGTGTGTGGTCGTAGATGTTCCTCAGCCCCGACTGTCCGTGTCTCCTGAAGTTCTCACAGAGAGAGGATCAGTGCAGGTTCACTGTCATGTTCCAGACAATGTTAAAGCGCATCAGTGTTATTTCTACCCAGAGAGAGACAACACAAATCTAAAACTCTCTCCATCATGTCAGCTCTCAGTCACTGGTTCTGAACTGATCAGGTGGACAGGACGAAGTTCTCCTGGAACACTTCATATTATTTATTACTACACTGTGGATAACTCTGTTCGTACTCCTTCTCCTCACTCTCTCCCAGCTCCAGTCACAGTGCTGAGTAAGCTCTACATTATGTGTATCTTTATAATAGGACTACATTAATGTAGCTTAATGCTATTTTTGGTGTAATTTATGGACTGATTTTATTTATTCCTCTGCAGATCAGAAACCGAGACTAAGCGTCAGTCATGATGATGAATTCAGATTTGTGTGTGAAATATCAGGGTCAGAGTCAGTAACTGCTGATTTTAGCTGTAATCTTTACACTGGAGAAAATCCTCAGCTTTTCCTAAACCAAACATCTCAAAAGAGAAACTCTGTGAAGGTTTGTATTTTTACAGCACAGAGAGACGCTGTGTTTAATCATCTGCAGTCAGTAAAGAGTCGTGAAGTGAGCTGTGATTATTCACTGATCTCTGACCCGACTGCTCGCTCTCTAATGAGTGATAAATACATGACACGTAAGTTACATTTAATCAAATGACAGAAGTTATTTTTTAATTACCTTATTAAATTTTATGTGTAAACTTATTTACATGTGTTTTTCATCAGGTTTCTTTCCTACACCAACACAGCCGTCCATCCCTACTGAGAAATCCACTGCATGTGAGTTCATTTTATTTTATTTTCTGCTGTTTAGTTCTGTTACACTTTTTTTTTAGAACAGAAGGTTAATCTGCATCATGTTACACATGTAAGATGTGTTCATGTTATATTACATATTGCTTTTATTTAACAATATATTTTATATGTATAGTTTTTCTGTGACTAAAGAGGAATCAATTTTTGGTGAATTTATTTCTTTAAGTATCACAGTTTAATTCCCAAAACTCAAATACATCTAGAGATTAAAATAAACACGTTACAGTTTATTGTGTTACTTCTTTAGATTTAAAAGAAACATGAATGTGTGATCCTGTTCTGGATATGATATTTAGGAAAACAAATATGAATACAAATGTACTCTGAGCTTTCTTGTCACGTGGCGTGATGGGAAGGAAGTAGGCAGGATGCAATCGCAGTGAAACGGTGAGTTTTATTTACAGTGTTGAGTGCAAAGCAAAACAATAAAAAGAAAACTCCTAAGCTAAGCTATGCTCACTGACTATGGCTAAGGCTAAAGCTAACATGGCTATGGCTATGACTAGAACTATGACTGTGACTAGGACTGAGGCTAGAACAAGGCATGAAAACAAGGTCGCTCCATATAAGTCGTTATCTTAGTCCTTATACAAATTGTTATCAGTGTTGTGTTGAACCATGCCATGCGAAGCACGGCTCACAGTATATATAGCTGTCCATTCATTAGCCGGTAACTGCTAACAGCTCTGCGCACTTCCCTGTACGCACATCTGATCTCTGACCCAACTGCTCGCTCTCTAATGAGTGATAAATACAACATGATAGGAAAGTTATATATAAACTAATTATGTATAGTTCCATTACTTCATACCTTTAAATAATTTTAACTAATTTTCATTTAATCTTTTGTCAGATCTCTTTACTACTACAACGACTCAGACATCCACTCCTGAAGAGGAACCCAGTGCAGGTTAGTAACTCAGTTTTAATTGCATTACATTGCAATACAATTTTGTGGTCATCATTTTATTTTGGTCATTGTTTTACTGTAGGAACACAAAAAAAATCAGTGTGTAGTTTAAATATTTGTGTCAATCAGATTTGACGATCTGACCAATGTTAATGTTTGAAATGTTCTTTCAAACCAAGATACCCTAATAATGTATGCAAAAAGCTGAACTGTAACATCACAAAAAGAATGTTCAGAAAGACGTGTCATAAAGTTTGGCCTTATAATTTTTCTTGAATGCTTCTCATCACATTATGGCAACCTTAGTGTTAATGTTCCCACAACTGCAAAAAACAAAACAAAAAAAAAACACTTCTTTTTTTTTCATGTTTCATTTTTATTGAATATTACTGCTGAACATTTCTACAGAACATTTCTACAATTTTTGCTAAACCAGTTCTGCTAAACATTTCTGCTGTACATTTCTGCATAACGTTTCTTTTTTATTAAACATGTCTGATGAACATTTCTGTTGAACTGCTAATCTAAATTGCCTTTTCTGTTCTGTCCTCCCCACCATTTCCCAAAAATACAAAATTAGCAACAGCAGAAAATATTCACAGATTTTTTTCTTTTTATACAAAGAAAAACAAAATTGAACCCACAACCCACCCCTCCGGCTCATCATGGCTACCCATTAACTGTCGCTGGTTATAGAGATATTATAAAATTCAACATCAGGTGCCAACCTTTAAGTGGGTAGTGTCTGTAACTCCATAAAGTAGGCAATAAAGGGATGCCATTTATGAAAAAACGTATCTGTACTTCCATTCATTGTATATCTTATTTTCTCGAGTTTCAGGAAAAACATCACATCCTTTATCCACTGGGAGATAGATGGGTATTTAGCAGACTTCCAATGTAACAGTAGGGAACGTCTTGCTATAAGGGATGTGAAAGCAATAACATCCTTTTGTATCGAGCTCAAAGGAATTGAAGCTTGAGGAATCCCAAATATCGCAATCAATGGACAAGGCTTTAAATCTACCCTGAGAATAGTGGACATGATGGTAAAAAAGCCAGACCAAAAACCATGGAGTTCAGGGCAGAAGAAAAACATATGGCCAAGATGACAGGGAGACCCATGGCATTTATCGCACTTGTCCTCAACAGCCGGATACATCACAGACAATCTCGACTTGGACAAATGGACTCTATTTAAAACTTTGAACTGTATAAGTCCAAGACGAGCACAAGAAGTGGTAGTCTGTACCCTCCTTATAGCATGTTCCCAACACTCCTCACTTATTTGTACTCCTAATTCCGTTTCCCACGCATTCCTAATTTTATTACTTGACCCACCTTGCGTCAAAATAAAATCATAAATCTTAGAAATCATTCCTCTCTGATGCGGGTTATTTGAAAACAGGTCTTCCCAAGCCTGTTCAGGAGGAGCAGAAGGGAAACCAGGAAAACATCTAGAAACGAAATTTCGTATTTGAAAGTACCGAAAGAAATGTGTCAAGGGGAGATCGTAAGTGGATGCCAAAATGGCAAGCTATCAAACACACCATCAGAATACAACTTCCTAACTTGTTTAATACCCTTGTCATACCACACTGAAAATGAGGAGTCCATACACGATGGGGGAAATAGATGGTTGTTCACTAAAGGACACAAAGAGGATGCACCTACAAATTTAAAATGTCGTCTAAATTGATACCAAGTCCTAAGTGTGCTGAGGACAACAGGGTTATCAGTATAAAGGGAAAGTTTTGTAGGTAAAGAGGTGTAAAGTAGAGCAGGTAAAGAGGATTCCCTACAAGAAGATAATTCCAATTTAGACCAAGAAGATCCAGGAGATTGAACCCAGTAACAAAGTTTATGGATGTGTGCAGCCCAGTAATAGAATTGAAAATTGGGTAATGCAAGTCCTCCACTAAGTTTACATTTCTGCAATAAAGATTTACTAATCCTTGGTGGCTTCCCTCCCCAAATAAATGTACTAATTATCTTATCCAATGAATCAAAGAATGATTTTGGGAGAGAAAGAGGCACTTGTTGGAACAAGAAAAGAAACTTCGGTAAAATATTCATTTTGACGGCGTTGATCTTGCCAATTAGGGAAAGGGGTAAGTTACCCCAACTCTGAATGTTAGATTTAACCTTTGAGATAAGGGGAGTAAAGTTAGCTGATAGAAGATTAGATAGAGAACGTGTCACGTTGATACCTAGGTATTTAAAACCAGACTGACTAAATCGAAATGGTAGATCTGACTGTTGGAGAGACAGAGCTGGAGTATTGACAGGAAAACAGTCGCTTTTATCTAAATTTTGTTTATAACCAGAGACAACACCAAAAGACTCCAGAACATCCAAGACAGAAGGCATAGAGGAGATAGGATCAGTTACATACAATAAGAAATCATCAGCATATAGCGACAATTTGTATTCTACACCATATCGAACTATTCCTTTAAACAAGGAGGAAGATTTTAATACAATAGAGAGCGGCTCGATGGCAACAGCAAAAAGCAGTGGGGATAAAGGACACCCTTGGCGACACCCTCGTCCGAGTGCAAAATAATCCGAATACGTATCGTTAGTCTGAACTCTAGCATAGGGGGTTGAGTAAAGGAGGCTAATCCAGGAAATAAACTTGTCCCCAAATCCAAACTTCCTCAGGACTGCAAACAAGTACTCCCATTCGACCCTGTTCGAATGCCTTTTTCAGCATCTAATGAAATCACAATCTCAGGCAGCACAGCCGAATTCTTTGCATAAATTATATTAAAGAGTGTACGGGTATTAAAAAACATTTGACGTCTCTTTATAAAACCATTCTGATCTTCAGATATAATATAAGGAAGTACATTCTCTAACCGAGATGCCATTACTTTCGCCAACACCTTTACATCTGCATTCAGCAGTGATAGCGGTCTATAAGAACCACAGGAGGATGGATCCTTACCCTCCTTTAGGAGCAGAGCTATCGTGGCTTGTGTCAGAGTTGGAGGCAAAGACCCACGTTCCAAAGATTCGTTGAACATATCCAAAAGCAATGGAGCTAATTTTCCAATAAACGCTTTAAAGAATTAGATTGGAAACCCGTCCGGGCCAGGAGCTTTGTTAGATTGCATAGATTTAACTGAATTTAAAATTTCTTCAAGAGAGAGTGGGGAATCCAATTGCATAGCAGTATTCGTATCTATAACAGGATTACAGAGGATTTTAAGAAATGTGTTCACTTTAGTATTATATGTTGGAGATTCGGACTTATAAAGTGAAGAGTAAAAAGATTTAAAAGTAGCATTAATTTCCATGGGATCTGTAGTGACAATATTATTAGTGTTTTTAATACTAGGTATGAGACGGGAAGTGGCCTGTCGCCGTAGTTGATGTGCCAGTAGACGACTCGGCTTATCGCCATGTTCATAATATGAGCCACGAGTAAAAAAAAAACACTTCTTAAAACACCCAGAGAACCTGACTGACTGCACGCTATAGGAACATTTCTGCTAGATAATTATTTCTAGCTTGTTTTACAGACATTCCACAACACTAAAAATAACTAGAAATGGAAAAAGTACTAGCTGTCCGTTATTAATAAATAAAAATTGTAATTGCTGAGACGTCACTGTGGTATGAGAGGAATAAAATACAATTCAATTAAATTTTATTTGAATAGCGCTTTTTACAATAGACATTGTCTCAAAGCAGCTTTACAGAAATAGAAACATGGTATACAGATAATGAAAGTGTTAATTTTATCCCAACTGAGCAAGCCACTGAGTGGCGATGGTGGCAAGGAAAAACTCCCTAAGATGATTAAGAGGAAGAAACCTTGATGGCAGAGACACTTGGGGGCATGTTGTAATGGGAACGTCGGAGTGTTAACAGTAACTGCACTTCATCACACCACCTCGTCTCTCAGTATTTTATTATAAGAGCCCCGTCCAACAGTCAGGAACTGTTAATGATCTAATGATCCAATATCTTCTCAAATATTAACAGAGACTGTTTTCATTTTATTCAGGATCGCTGCTTACCGTACTGTCAGTCACCGGTGTGAGTGTTTCACTGGCTGGACTGATGAGCTTCTGTCTCTGCATGTGCATCTGTAAGTCTTTAACTTCATCTTTTAACAAAAACTTGATTGTGTTGATAATTATGACATGACTGAACGTGTTTTTGTTTCTTAGACAAGCAGAAGACTGAGAGGTTAGAAATTTATTGTGTTCAGCTGAACTGCGTATTATTAAATCCTGATTTTATCACATGTAAGCATCTAATAGTCGTGTATATCTGTGTGGATTATTTTCAGCAGATGTAAACTGAACACGACCCACCGTGATCAGGGTACATTTATCACTTTCTTACCAAACTGGAAAAGTCCAAAAGCCATAAACAACAAAAAAATACCATTTATTAAAAACTCTGAGCTCTGAAGAAGCTCCACCCACTTCACACAATCACGTCATATAGCACTGAAAGCTGTTTTCTGCTGTAAATGTTAACTCATGTGACATTATGACATAGATGCCAGTTTCCTTTAGAAATCTTACAAAGGTATACCGTAATCTTGTGTGTTATCATAAATGACTACCGTGTGAAATGTCTCCTGTTGTTGTGTCTCTGTTGATTGGCTCTGTGATGTTAGGTCTCAACAGATTTACAAGTGAACACTAATCAGCTTCATGAAGTATTAATATATCATTAAAAAAATTTCTTTACACTGAAAGTCCAGCCACAATTTATTAAATCCACTTAATCATAATAAAATAAATAAAACAGCACTGTATGTAAGTAAACATCTACTGGTGTAAATTAATCTTTATTTTAAATCCTTATTTCAAAAGCACTACAGTTATGTTCTTTTTATTAATTCATTAAAAGTTAAAGCTGAATGTGTGTGTGTGTGTGTGTGTGTGTGTGTGTGTGTGTGTGTGTGTGTGTGTGTGAACTGCTCCCCCTGCAGACGGTGATGAGGTTTACACAGAGGTGATGTACACACTCTCCTCTCAGCAGTTCTCAGAGGAAACACAGCTCCTTTCAGCTTCCTCTGAATGATGGACACTGAACAGCTTCTGTCCTCTGTCTCAGTTTACAGTCTGAACTCAATAAACTCTTATTTGTTAAATAACACAAATGTTCCTAACAATTTATTTGATTCTCATGAATGCTTTTCACAGTCTGCCTTTATCATGAACCGTGTGTTTTCTAAAGGAAATCTGCAGGGTGAACTATTTTACTGTTCAATTTGAAATTCAGAATAAATAATTTAATCAGAGATGCACTTTAAATCATCCGAGCATTGCTTCTTTATCTTTTATCTCCTTATACATCCTATCTGTGTGGATTTGTTATGTTCTTGTTTTAGTTTTATATTTGAGGCAGGATCACATCTGCAATTATTTATTTAACATGTACATGTATTCTTAAATCTAGAACAGTCACAATTGTTTATGTGATAATCAACAGGTTTAGTTTTTTCCATAAAGCATCTGTACATGTACAACATTATATTATAATCACATGGAAAATCATCTCTCCTCATTTACTGTATATAGACTAATGTATTAATAAATACTTATTTACAGATTTACTCAACGTGAGGTCTACTATATCAAAAAACCTAACTGACAACATACTGGGTCATAAATATTAAACCCTTACCTAATGGGAATTCTATATGTATTTAAAGTGTGTGTGACATTGATGCCTTAGTGAAATAGTCTTCTTTGTCTGGCCTTTTCCCAGACCTACTTTGGGTCGGCTCTCCTAATATTTTGCCTCCATATTGCTCTGTTCTGAGTCGTCGTTGGGTCTATATTGTCTCTAGCGAGGTCTTTATTTCTAAACACCCATCCATGTTAGGCGAGGTCTTCCGTGGCTTCTCTTTCCTGTACCAAGCTCCAGCACTTTTCTGGTCATGTGGTATTCTGGTTTTCTCGTCACATGTCCATACCATCGTAGGCGTGCTTCAGTCAATTTTTCAGGTAGTGATCTGACTTTAAAACTGCCCCTGATGTATTGGTTTAAAACCGTATCTAGGAGTGTCACCCCAGCAGGTCATCTCAGCATTCTCATTTCATTTACACTCGTCTGCTCTTTATGTGGCCAGCATTCAGCACCGTATGTTAAAGCAGGTCTCACAGCGGACTTATAAATCTTGCCTTTGATTTGCACTGGCATTCTTTTGTCACAGAGCACACTTGTTAAACTTCTCCATTTTAGCCACCTTGCATTTATGTGACTCATGATATCGGCGTCAATAGAGCCATCGCTAGATAGAATGCTACCGAGGTATTTCAAATTGGTGACTGAATTAAGTGCGGAGTTTTGGAGCGAAATTGTGTAATATTCGTTGCTGTTTGAAAAGATGCAGTGCATATATTCAATCTTCTGTCTACTTATTCTAAGGCCAGCTTTTCCTAATGTTCTAAAATCCTACCTGTGCATTTACACACATGGAAAGAGTTTCAACAGGAATCAGTTTCAAAACTTCATTCAGGAATCAGTGATTGACATTGTCCTGGACTGTGTGATTTATGTGTGTGTGGTTGTAGATGTTCCTCAGCCGCGGCTGTCTGTGTCTCCTGAAGTTCTCACAGAGAGAGGATCAGTGCAGATTCACTGTCATGTTCCAGACAATGTTAAAGTGTCTCAGTGTTATTTCTACCCAGAGAGAGACGACACAAATCTAAAACTCTCTCCATCATGTCAGCTCTCAGTCACTGGTTCTGAACTGATCAGGTGGACAGGACGAAGTTCTCCTGGAACACTTCATATTATTTGTTACTACGCTGTGGATTACTCTGTTCGTACTCCTTCTCCTCACTCTCTCCCAGCTCCAGTCACAGTGCTCAGTAAGCTCTACATTACGTGTATCTTTATAATATATGTGCATTCTGTGTATTAATATCTGCATAAATCATAAAATTACATTAATTTCCTTAATGCTATTTTTAGTGTAATTTATTGACTGATTTTATTTATTCCTCTGCAGATCAGAAACCGAGACTAAGCGTCAATCATGATGATCAGCTTGATGAATTCAGATTTGTATGTGAAATATCAGGGTCAGAGTCAGTAACTGCTGATTTTAGCTGTAATCTCTACACTGGAGAAAATCCTCAGCCTTATGTAAAGACAGGATCTCTGAAGGCAGTTTGTAGTTTTACAGCAGAGAAAAATTATCTGTTTAATCGTCTGCAGTCAGTAAAGAGTCGTGAAGTGAGCTGTGATTATTCACTGATCTCTGACCCGACTGCTCGCTCTCTAATGAGTGATAAATACAGCATGATACGTAAGTTATATATAAAGTAATTATGTATAGTTCCATTACTTCATACCTTTGAATAATTTTAACTCTTTCATTTCATCATTTGTCAGATTTCTTTACTACAACAACAACAACAACAACGACGTCTCAGACATCCACTCCTGAAGAGAAACCCAGTACAGGTTAGTGACTCAGTTTAATTGCACATTACATTAGAATTTCATGGTGTTTATTTTACTTTGGTCATTGTTTTACTGTAGGAATGCAAAAAATAAATCAGTGCGTGTAGTTTATGTAAATATTTGTGTCAATCAGATTTTAGTCTGGTAACGACACCACCATCCATAGCTACGGAGAAATCTACAGCAGGTCAGTTTATTCCTTCATCCACCACTGTTTAGTCATTTTAATAATAACACTTGCATTTATTATGTCCATTATATGTTGTGTAATTGTTTTAAGCTTCTCCAATTTTTTCAACTCCTCTGATCACCATAAGACACACAACGTCTCGTAAGTTTACTGTGTAGTAGGTCTTACTATGAAACTAGAAACACAGAAACACTTTAAAACAACAGACACACACCTTTAAACCAGTTCCTGCTGTAACAGTTAATGCATTCAAGATGTATATACTGTAGTCTGTTGCTGGAGTGAACTTTGTGCAGTTTTACTATGAGAATGTTCATTCATTGATTTATGTTATTCATATCAGTTATAAAATGAGAATTTTTCCTGTAGCTGAAGGTACCAGAGTTACACAAAATCACCACAACACAACCAGTTGTCACGTATCCGGAAACCCGGGACTTCAAGTCCCATCAGCCACTGCACTACACCACCTGACCACATGCACCTGACTCACGTTTTTGTTAATTAGCACCAATGTGTATATATAGTCTTTGTCTGCACTCTTTCGGGGGCTTTCGTTGTTATAGACTCACGTCACTTCGGTCTCCGTGTTTGTTTCTTGCCACAGTGTTATGCCCAGTTGTCCTAGTGTTTTTGTTTCGTTATTCGTGTGTTTAAAATAAATGTTTAAAAAATCTGCAATTGCTTCGGCCTCCAACTCGCCAAACGTGACAGAACGAAAGACCGTGACTACGAGGCAGTAGATTTTTTATTTTATTTTTTTTTTCCGGATTCAGCAGTTTGCTCCCACCCTCCCTCCCCGATGGGTCTCATGGATTCCCCTATGTTCGCCGACCTCAAGGATTCCCCGCTGTTCAGCTACCTCAGAGTCGCGCAGCCGGTGAGTCCTGTGCAGGAGGTTCTCTGCGCCCGCTATGTGTGTGAGGACGCTCCAGCTGGGGCGGACTCATGCAGTCACCTATGTTCGCCGACCTCAAGGATTCCCCGCTGTTCAGCTACCTCAGAGTCGCGCAGCCGGTGAGTCCTGTGAAGGAAGTCCCTCTGCCGCCCCGCTATATGTGTGAGGACGCTCCAGCTCCGGGCGGACTCATGAATTCACCTCTGTTCGCTGACCTCAGGGACTCCCCGCTGTTCAGCTACCTTAAGGTGCCTCAGCCTTCCTGTTCAGCTGAGGTCGCCGTCAGCCGTCCTGTTCAGCTGAGGTCGTCGCACAGCCTTCCTGTTCAGCTGAGGTCATCGCACAGCCTTCCTGTTCCGGACGCCGCTCAGCATCCCTGCCCGGCTGTGGACGTCGCTCGGCCTTCCTGCTCTCGGCTGTGGGGATCGCTCGCCTTCCTGCTCGGCTGTGGACGTCGCTCGGCCTTCCTGCTCGGCTGTGGAGCGCTGCGCCTTTCCTGCTCGGCTGTGGACGTCGCTCGGCCTTCCTGCTCGGCTGTGGCAGTCGCGGGCCTTCCTGCTCGGCTGTGGACGTTCGCCTCGGCTTCTGCCTGCGGCCGTGCGCTTCGGCCTTCCTGCTCGGCTGAGGTGCGTCGCTCGGCCTTCCTGCTCGGTTGAGGTGGGTCGCTCCCGGCCTTCCTGCTCGGCTGCGGTCGTCTCTCTGCCATCCTGCTGCGCTGTGGACGTCACTTTGCCTCACGTTCCGCCCGAGCGTCGCTCCTTCCCTCGCTGCACTCAGTGGGTCACTCCCCCTTCCTGCTCCACGGAGGTCTCCGTTCCCCCCTCATGCTCCGCGGAGAGCGTCGTTCCTCCCTTGGGCCTCGCGAGGAGGAGCCCTCGCCTCTCCTGGCCTCGCGGAGAACCTCGCTCCTCCCTGGCCTCGCGAGAACCTCGCTCCCCCGTGAGCCTCGCGGAGAACCTCGCTCCCCCGTGAGCCTCGCGGAGAAAACCTCGCTCCCCCGTGAGCCTCGGAGAACCTCGCTCCCCCGCGAGCCTCGTCAGGTACTTCGCTCCCCCCTTGAACCTCGCGGTGAGGCATGCTCCGCTCTCCTGTCTCGTGGGGGACGTCGCCCCTCTTTCATGCTTTGCCAAGGACTTCCACCCGCTTCCTTGTGCCATGGTGGAAGCTGCTCGGCCTCCTGGTTCTGCTGGGGACTTTTGGCCCGGAGGGCCGGGACCCCCGGAGGGGGGCCCTTTGATTTTGGGCGCTCCAGGTGTAGCGCCCCTTGGAGGGGGGATCTGTCACGTATCCGGAAACCCGGGACTTCAAGTCCCATCAGCCACTGCACTACACCACCTGACCACATGCACCTGACTCACGTTTTTGTTAATTAGCACCAATGTGTATATATAGTCTTTGTCTGCACTCTTTCGGGGGCTTTCGTTGTTATAGACTCACGTCACTTCGGTCTCCGTGTTTGTTTCTTGCCACAGTGTTATGCCCAGTTGTCCTAGTGTTTTTGTTTCGTTATTCGTGTGTTTAAAATAAATGTTTAAAAAATCTGCAATTGCTTCGGCCTCCACTCACCAAACGTGACACCAGTGCTCCTAACAGTGAATCACTCACTCATAACAGTAAGATCACACTTAGCACCTAGAATTAAAATAATCCCATTTTTCATGTTTATTTCCTGCTGTACAGTAAATTAGTCTAAACGTTTCTCAGATCTTGCCTTTTTTTGTTAGATTTGTCATCTCTACCAACACGGTCATCCACAACTAAAAGGATAACTGATTCCGGTTAGTTTTTAATAAAAAAAAAACATTTTATAAAATGTACATTATCTATCAATTTTTATTGTATTATTAGATTATTCATTCTAAATTCTACACATTTATATTAATTTTCTTCTTATTATAAATTATTTTAATTATTTACATGTATTTACTTTTCCTTTTGTTAGCGTTGTCTACTGTATCAACATCTCAAACCACACCTAAAGATAAATCTACAGGTCAGTTCATTTCTTCAGATACTACTGTTTATATCTTTCAGTTACAATATGATCTCTTTTTATATTGTATATATTGTAATTCTCTCTGTAGATTCTCCAGTTTCTATTTCGACTGTAAACATCACAAGTGGCCCAACAACTAGTGAGTAACTATACAATTATCAGGTTATATTATTAATCCCACCTAGAAAAATAACCTTCTGTTCCTTTATAGCTTATATTTCTCCCCAATCCTCCCCATTCCCCCAACTTATATAGCATACAGTTTATAAGATATGTCTATGCTGCAGTATAGTGAACTATAGTGTGCAGCTTAATTATCATCGGGGTATTTATGAGTTAATTCATACTGTTTATATTTGTAAAACCTCAATGTGCTTTTGTGTAGGTGAAAGGTTCAACATGACCCATTAGACTGATGTTCCTAAAAGTATGTCATTTGTCCTTATATTATATACCTGGATTGTGTTTATTCTGATAATTTGTAAATATAACAGTTTTGGATTTGGTGACCAATCACTATCTGTATTAAACTAAAATGAAATGACCATCGTGCTCACATGATTTGGGGATTTTTAAAGCTACCGGAAAACGTTGGGGTTATGCATGTAACCCTGTTCCCTGAGAAGGGAACGATACGTTGCATTTAACATAACAGTATGGGAGCACCTTGCACGCGTGACCGGTATTTGAAGCTTGTGTAAAATCATGCAGGTGACGTGGCAATTAAGTGCATCGCATGATATATATATGGCACCTGTGAACCACACCGCCAGTCTCTATTATCTGAAGCGAAGACACAATTCACAGGCCTGTCCTGGTATGACAATGCTATGCAATGTCTCGTTCCCTTCTCAGGGAACAGGGTTACATGCGTAACCCTGATGTCCCCTTTCAAATGGAACTTCAACGTTGCATTTAGCATAACAATATGGGAACGGGAATAGCCACTCGGTCATAGCGAGAGTATGGCCTGTTCAAAAATACCCAAGCCCGAGGGTCACTGCAAGACACTCGAGCCCAGGGCGGAATGAATATCCAGGCTGTAATAATGAATGAATGTGTGTGGCGTAGACCACCCTGCAGCTGCACACACATCCTGCAAGGATACCCCTTTGGACAAAGCCTTCGAGGAGGCGAGCGCCCTAGTGGAATGATCTCTTACGTCCAGAGGCGTGGTGAGACCACGCGCTTCGCAAGTCATAGAGATTGCTTCCACTATCCAGTTAGAGATGTGCTGCTTTGACATGAGCATCACCTTTCCTTTCCTGTTGCCACCAAAGCAGACCAGCAGCTGCTCCGACTTACGGCACTGGCCGGAGAGGTGGATGTAAGTACAGAAAGCCTGCAACACCACAGGGTGGGCAGCCGATGTAGGCATTTTAGGAATATAATCCGGCCTAGGATACAGGAAGGCCTTGGCTAGACCAGGGGTGAAGTCAAGGCAGGAGGGGGCAACAGAGAGAGCTTGTAGATCTCCCACTCGCTTGAGAGATGTCAGGGCCAGTATTAGAGCTACCTTTAGAGTCAGAAGCTTCTTGGAGGCTGACTCTGTGCTCAAATGGGGCCCCTGACAGACCTTCCAAGACCAAGGTCCCACAGTATCCATAGTTCTGGCTGAGGGTGATGGATCAGCCCTCCGGCTTGAGACAGTAGGTCCCTGTGGATGGGAATCTTCCAAGGAGTGCTGTTAAGCAGGGACATTATCCCCGAGAACCATATTCGAGCTGGCCAATAAGGTGCTACTAGCAACAGGCATAGACGGTCTTAGCGAACTCTCACTAGAACCTGTGGGAACAGAGCAATCAGGGGGAAAGCATATAGACGTGACCTCAGCCACGTGTGTACCATGGCATCCAGCCCCAATGGTGCAGGAGGAGTGAGGGTGAACCACAGTGGGCAGTGTGTTGTCTCCTCGGAGGTGAACACATCCACTTCCGCTTGTCCGAACCTCCGCCATATGGATTTCACCACTTGTGGATGGAGCTTCCAGGGGCCTCAGCCCCTGCCTCGACAGGATGTCTGCCCCTACATTCTGGCTGCCCGGAATGTACAATGCACTCACTGACAAGAACTTTCCCTCTGCCCAGAGGAGAATTAGTTGTGCCTGCCTGAACAGGGGGCGTGAACATAACCCTCCCTGGTGGTTGATATATGAGACCACAGCTGTGTTGTCTGACACAACTAGCACACTGTCACCGCTCAACTGAGGGAGAAAGAATTTCAGTGCTAGGAATACGGCCTGCATCTCTAGGCGATTTATATGCCACTCCAGATGAGGGACACTCCAAAGACCATGAGCTGGACAGCCATTTAAGACTGCACCCCAGTCTGTGAGGGACGCGTCGGTCATTACCATCTTGCGGTAAGGGGATGCCCCAGAGTGTGACCTGAGGCTAGGAACTGCAGGCACCTCCAAAAATTCAGAGCACGTAGGCATCGCTGCGTGACTCTGATTACTCTTTTCAGCCACCACTAAAACAGTCTCATGTGCAAAAGAACCAACGGTATGATGTTGGCTGCTGCTGCCATAAGGCCCAACAGCCTCTTGTAAAGGCTGGAGGGGATGCCCAGACCACACTTTATCTTGCTCTTGCCCCCTAGAAAAGTTGTCCTCTGCACTGGAGAAAGCATACTTTTCTTGAGGTTCCTGTTCCCTGGATCGTGCTAGAATTAACCAGTCGTACAGGTAGTTTAGTACACAGATGCCCCGGAGTCGCAAGGGAGCCAGAGCAGCATCAATGCATTTTGTGAAGGTGCGAGGGGATAAAGCTAGCCCAAAGGGAAGAACCCAAAATTGGTATGTATTTTCTCCAAATGCAAACCTCAGGAACTTCCTGTGACTGGGCGATATTCCTATGTGGAAATATGCATCTTTCAGATCTATCGTCACAAACCAGTCCTCGGACTGAATCTGTGGCACGATAAGTTTAAGCGTCAGCATCTTGAACCTGTATGTCCGATGAGTATGGTTCAGATGACGCAGATCCAAAATTGCCCGCATACTCACATCTTTTTTGCGGACCAAGAAATAACGCCTGTAAAAACCTCCCTCCCTTAGGGAACGGGGTACATGTTCTATGGCCCCTTTGTCCAAAAGGGAACTTATTTCCTGTGCTAACATTGGGCTCTGCTCTGTGCTGACAACTGTGATGAGCACACCTCTGAACCGGGGGGTTGAGCTCTGAACTGGACCCAGTAACCCTTTTCCATGATAGACAGAACCCGTGGGGACACATTTGGCAGTAGTTACCATGCTGCCAAATGATCTTTCAGTGATGTTAGCTTTTCCACATTTCGTTGGAGGAAAAGCATCAGTTTTCCGTCACCCTGTGACAGCTCGCTGACCAGAGAAGACTGAAAACGTGGGATGGCCTCAGCCAGGGCAGGCCCTACAGTAGCACTGTGGCTGGTTGCCCTAGCAGCTTCATGTCCCCTGATATGTCCCTCCGTGGCCCATCAGTACCGTTCCTTCCTTACCTGCTTTGCATTTATGATCATTCTTAGATCAGGCCTCTTAGCAGGCTGTGGCTGTGGCCGACCAGTCGCCTTGGCTTTCTGTGGGGAGAGGCGGGATACCACACTCGTCTTCTGTGTCTCCCTCGCACCAGCAATGGCCCTGGCTCCACTCATGGAGGCCCATGCGAACTCGACGCGACGAGGAAGGAACTGGCTGAACGCTGCCGTTTGTCTTGCGTCACAAAACCTGTCAGCGATGGCATTGACTGCGCCGCCAAACAGGCCGGAAGGTTTAACGGGGCTTTCAGCATGGAGACCTTATCTTTGTCCCCCATCCCTGACAGGTTGAGCCATAGGTGCCTCTCCTCCACAACCAGACTAGCCATTGAACGGCCGATATGACGGGCCTTTTGTTTGGTCGCTCGAGAGATAAATCTGTGGTGCGGCGTAGCTCTGCCACTGGCCCAATTCCCTCACAAGTCTCGAGCTCACTCAGCGCGTCTGCTTGGTAGGCCTGCAACACTGCCATTGTATGCAGGGACCCACAAGCAAGACCCGCTGCCACATAGGCTTTGCCCACCAACACCGAAGTGGCTTTACATGGTTTTGAAGGTAAAGTTGGCCTCCCTAAATTACCTGCCATTGATGAATAGAGGTGGCTCGCAAGCACCTCCACCTTTGCCATCGCCACATAGCCATGCTGCTCACTCCCCATGATGGCTGAGTAATCAGACTTTGCGGGGTCATAAACACGGCTAGTGTATGGTTTTCTCCAGAAGCGTGATCTCATCATGCACTTCTGGAAAAAAGGGGAGTTTTCGGCAGTGTGAGGGAGCTTTATGTTTATTTTCACTGGAGAGGAAGCGGTCATCCAGCCTGCTACGAGCCACTTCCTCTTCCCCGGGCCAGTCTAGATTCAACTTCTGAACCGCCCTAGTGATCACCTCAAGCAGTTCTTTATATACCTGAGAGCTGCTGTCAGTTTTTGGTGCAATGGCAATGGTCCTCGGAGTCAGCGAGGGTGTTTTGGCTTTCCATAGGGGAAGGAGGAGTCGCAACACAGGCTCTAAAGTCAGGCGGAGAGCCGGACCCGAAAGACAGAGCAAGAGATAGAGCCGCGCTCGTCTCTGGCTTCTCTTCCAAATCCATACAAGAAACCTAGGCCCAGATCTGCGGGGCTCTGAAATCCAACTCCTTTCGGACGAGAAGAGAGCGTAGTTGCCTAATCATTAAACATTCACAATGCTAACAGTCAGACCCCTCGAGGGCTGCTGTAGCATGTTCTACGCCCAAACACTTCACGCAAAAAGCATGTCCGTCTCCTCCCGTGATGAAATGGGAACAAGGCATAACACACTATCTGAATTCTCCCTCGCTCATTCTTTCACTCTATTTTCTTTTCTTAAAAAAGGGGTAGAAAAGTTGAGAGATAGAGAAATACAGAGTAGAAATGAAGCGTTTCTTCTTCTTTGTCGCACAAACCACAGACATGCAGTCTCGCTGAAGATAATAAGGCTGGCTGGCTGCGTGATTCACAGGTGCCATATATATATCATGCGACGCACTTAATTGCCACATCACCTGATCATGGCAGGCCTATAAGTAGAGGCATGATTTTACACAAGCTTCAGATACCGGTCACGCGCGGAAGGCGTTCCCATACTGTTATGCTAAATGCAACGTCGAAGTTCCATTTAAAAGGGACAGAACATAAAATTTAAGGTATCCAACAATTTCTAAGGTTAAACTGTAACGATACAAAATATTGTTCCTGCAAAGATTAAAATAAATAAATAAATAAATAAATAAGAAATGTCAAACTATAGAGTTTGACCTTCCCATTGTCCCAAAACTTATGTTGGGCCTCATTTATTGTTCACTTTTAGTATAAGTAAATGTTTTCGGCAAAAAAAACCCCCAACAACAACAACACTCTGTTTTTTTTTTTTGTGTTTTTTTTTTCTTTTTTTTTTTTTTTTCTCCCCCCCCCCCCCTCTCTTCTTTTTTCAGCTTTTATGGAGTTTTCTGGGCGTGGCTTACATGTACAGGATATCCTGTCCCATGCTAACTAATTTACAGCTTATTAACCGTGCTTTAATAAATAAACATGTTAGCATTGGTGGGTTGCTGTGGTACAAGAGGAATAAAACTCAAAATAATCAACTTCAGGGGGGTAGAGTAACTCTACTTCATCACACCGTCGTCGTATTTTCCTATAACAGCGTGATAGTGTTTTATTCTTTACTTTATGCTCTAACTAAATATACTGTCATTATCCACTATTTTATCAAATATTATCCAGGATCAGTGCTTGTCCTTCTGCTGTCAGTCACCAGCGTGAGTGTTTTCCTGGCTGGATTGATGAGCGTCTGTCTCTGCAGGTTCATCAGTAAGTCTTTATCTTAATCTTCTGCTTTCACCGTTTCAAAACATACGGTGTAAAGCCGATCATGGAGATGATTATGAAATGACAGAAGGTGTTTAGTCTTTTTTCTTTTTCAGGGAAGCAGATGGCTGAGAGGTTAGAAGTTTATTTTGGTTTTATAGTGTATGAATATGTCCTGGTTTTATCTGATTGAAACATCTAATATCCGTGGATATCTGTGTGTTTCTATGGATTTTTTTTTCTTTTCCAACAGACGTAAACTAGACATGATCTGTGGTGATCAGGGTATGTTTATCGATTTCTTTCCTAGCTAAAAAAGTCCAAATCACTAACAGAAACACTGAAACTAAGCCCACATCCACTGAGCCTACCGTCCATAAATATAAATATAAAATATTGTTTTTTTTCCCCCAGAATTCATGATGTCCATGCTCAATATGAACACAGTAAGTAGCATTTCTGTTTTACAATTTATAACAATCATTTATGGCGATCAGTTACAGTTAATGCTTGGGTACGAATTGAAATTATTTTCTTTACTCTGATGTTTAGTCAGGCTCAGAAGCTGCTGCAACTTATTCTGTGATCACCGCAGTACCCTTACCATCCCTGCCTTTAGGTAAATTATACAGTACAAACAGTACAAACTCAGTACAAACACCTTAATGGTGCTTTGAAATAGATTGAGGATACATGCACACAAAAACTTTTTTATTTAAAAAGGAAGTACACCCAAAACATGCAATGCCTGCGGTCAGAATGAGCTAAACCACACTTATCTGTAACATTACCAATGTTTCAAACTCCTAAGAAGTTGGGAGACGCGAAGAGAAGAATTTCACCTTACTGTGATGTACTCTGTGTCTACGCGTTTCTTAAAAGGAAGTTACTCTGCATCTAATGTCTGGTGCTCTTTATACAATGTTTAGCGTTATTACTCTGGTGTCTGTTACTTGGCTTGGATTAAACACACAGGTGTGTGTCATCAGCATGCAGTACGAGTGGAGGTTAATACCATGTTTATGAATCATTGTACCCAGTGGCAGCGTATGTAATGAAATGAGGAGCGTGATCAGAACAGAGCCTTGTGGAACACCAAACTTTACTTTTGTATAGATAAAGAACTCACAGGTGACATTTACAGACTGATAACGGACAATCAGATCTGAGGCAGGAAAGAACTCTGACTAAATTGTGGTCTATCCCAATGTAATATTATGATTATTGTAAAATCTACTTCCGACTCATATGCTAGTTCAGTACACGGACAAAAATAGTATGAAGATGTTCAACAGATGTGACTACAAATCGCCAAAACATGCATACGAAATGTGTTGAGGGGGATAATTTGTTTAAATTGATAAGACATGCACATGAACTATAATGGAAACACATTTACTGAAGAAAGTCCTCAAAGTGCATCAAAAAAGTCATGTAACTTTGCCTCAACAAGTCATGTGATTGGATTATTGCCTCAGAAAAGTAAAAATGGCGGACAGTGAGAAGCGCCCGTTTCCCCAAAAATGCCAGGGAATTATTTAACAATGTTTTATGTTAAATATGTAACTTGGATGGAAACATAGCTAGTGTCTCACTCTCTATTATTAAACTATCTATTCAATTGAATTAATCAAATAGGATAGAATCATAAGCTTTATGTTTGAACAAAAAAAAAAAAAAATAGTCCAGTAAAGGGGATAGTGTAGCCAAAAAAAACCCCGAAAAATAAATAATATTGAGAATCACTGTTTTATAATCTGAATGTCATGCTACTATGTGACGACTTTAACTCTTCCAATCGTGAATTTTCAGACACTAACGCAGACGTAAAAGAAGATGCTAAGAAAACAGGGGTGAGTAAGTGTTTTCGACAAACTGTTACGCTGCTTTGTGGTCATTTCAGTGTTTCATTGCCTTCGCAGCAGCTGAAACACTGTGGTCTGATAGGAATCGCAACTTCGCTGCAAGTCTAAAAACATCTTTTCAGTAAATAAGACTGCTGATGGCTGACATGATACTGTTTTGTTCTGACGCTTTAGGACGACGTGCATCACATGTATTGTACCATCGCTGACACTCAAGTGGTCACCAAAGACAAGGACAATGTGTACAGCCTGATACAGAAGCACTGATGGATGCTAACCTCACAGAGTGTAAATTTGTATTATTTGTATGTTTTTTATGCAATGCATGCCTTAATTTAAAACCCTGCTTTGGCATCTTTAAATAAATTGATTTCAAGTTGCTGTTTGATCAGGAATGTAGTGTCACAACTGGGTAAAGACGTAACCATGAGATAAAATATGTATTTTTAAATGTGAACACAGAACTCTTAAAGGAGATGATGGTTTTGCAAGAGGATGGCTGTTGCAGGAAGTTGAGAAAGCCACAAGTGAGCACACAGGCACACAGGCGAACTCGCTCTCAGAGACATAAGAGCTAATGCAGTCATGCTATAATTAGGAGCAGCAGAGAACACAAAGCCAAGACGATCACAGAGAGTTAAGGTGATTTGGACCTTTTTGACACTTTAACCCCTGTACTTCATTTCATACTTCCAATCCTCTTTGTTTTTTTAGTTTTCTACGTAATGTTAGCATAAACATTTTCCCTGTGTTTTTCCTCGTGCACTTAAAACAGTCTGTGAACAGCAGCACACAAAAAATTATTGCATGACTCTTCAGTTCTCGAAGGAAAGCAGGAACAATGTAAATAGGGGTTAGATAACGAGGCTCAGGTGTTCCACATCAGCTCGTTCCCAAATCCCTCCCCCCAGTGCAAAACCTGCAGGTTAGTCCTCCTACAGGTGACAAAATGAAGTGCATCAAAGTGAAGATTGATATTTATAGCAATGTGTAGTTTTTTACCGTTTGCAGTTGAATGAAAATGTTTAGAGCGTTTCTCAATGCTTTTTCACACACAACAGTCTCATGAGTTTAAACAGAATGGTGGGGGAAAACCCAAAAACATCCAAGCTCTGTGGCTTCTTCAACTGCGCAATCAATACTGAGCAGGTCATTTATCTGGACCATGGAGCATTTATGTCATTCGGTAGGAGGACAATTATTGGAGGAAGTCTGAACAATGTATTGGCCCCCTTCTATACCCCAGCTATTAATGTGAACTGACCAGAACTGAGCAGATCTGGGTTCAGGTTAAACTTGTTCATCACCTTGTAAGAGCTGTTAGTGTAGCTTTAGAAAAAGAGAGCTTTTGTTTCTCCATGTTTCAACATCCATCATTTTGTTTGACGGACGTAGCAGTGACAACGAGGTGTTTAAAAGGAATTTTAACAACACTACCGTATCGAACGGTCTATCGTTAATAATTGTGAAGCTAAAAAAGTGACCTATAGGATAAAGATCGATTATGATTCCAAGCACGTAATGATTGAAGTTGACTGTCCTCAGTCATGCTCATGCATCATTCCTGTCTTTAGAGTATTATAAACCTGAGCGCGTTAAACCTCATCGAAGTCTATATTTAGAGTTGTTATTTAAAAATACGGAAATGTATTGACATGAAATATTTTGTGCTTCTGCTTTTGTTCTCACTGCCATACACACCCTGTTAGTGGTCACATTCACATGGGAAACTGGATTCTGTGACACGCCGTCTCAGTGACATCAACGTGACACATCTCCTATACAGCTCACTTTCATTTCTCCTAAATAATTTCTGTTCCTAAAACTTCTAAACATGGCGAATCTAAACGTCTAAGGGCATAAAATTGTCTGTAGCGCTCAAAAATGTGAAGTTTTAAAGAGATACACTGGAGATGGATCCAGGTACAACAATAAAAAATGTATGTTGGTGCAAGCGTAAGCAAGAATGATGGATTTGCAGTAGCAAAGGGATATTTTCTGCATGAATTGTGACAACAGGGGCCAAACATCCTGTTTTTTATACTTATATTATATATCTATATCTATACTTATCTATATGTATATTAATAAATGTATATATATATATATTAATTTATTCGTTCATTCTATAATTTTTCATTGATTTGACATTTTTAAGACATATTTTGCCTTCACACACCCCTCCACATTTTCCAAAAATAAAGGAAAAAGGAGGCGCCCTGTCCAGGGTGTACCCCGCCTTGTGCCCGATGCTCCCTGGGATAGGCCCCAGGTTCCCCGTGACCCTGAAAAGGAGTAAGTGGTAGAAGATGGATGGATGAATGGATGGAATAATCCTCAAATTAAGACCAAAAAAACGAGACCACTGATGGAAAATATGCTTTTATTTACAACAAATGGCTTTCTTTCTTTTTGAGGTATAGTTATAATCATTTAAAAGACATTTTCTTTTCTTTGTTTTGTATTTTTTTTGTTAAGCAGGCATTCTTGTGCAATTCAGAATTGTTAAAAATCAGCGTTTTTCTGTAGAATATTCCGAACGTTTTCTCACTTCATGCATGTTAATTTCCTTTAATGAAATTATAAAGTGTAAATAAAAATGACAGACAGACGAATGGGAATATAATTAATGAGGAATCTATTTTTTTTTCAGTTGCCCATAAACTATGGTGTGTTGAATTTTAGATGAAATTACAAAAAAGCAGTGATTTGTTATAAGCTCGCTCGTCTCGCGCAGTACGCGGGACTCATGGCTCAGATTAAGAACAAAGCTGTGTCCCAAACGCTTAAATTCACACCTACAATTTTTTTTATATCACAAACCAAAGGCTGCAGAGAATTCTTTCTAACAAAAGCTCTTTGTTTTAAGATATCATCGTTTTATTTTCGAGCGTTCATACGGTGTTATTGGGCTGTGGAGCTGTGTCTCTTACTGCTAGCATACGTTAGATTTACCGTTCAGAAGCAGTTTACATCAAATCGGTTACTAATATAACATTCATATAACTATGTCATGTAAGAAAGCAGAAAGTTAGTCATGTTTAGTGTCCCCGTGCCACACTTTAGCTGAGAAGTAGAGTGAAATGCTTTTAGCTGCTAATTAGCCGCTAATTTGCCAGCAGGCTGCTAGCTAGCTAGCTACAAAATGGCTGCCAAAGCACAAGTTTTTTTTCTCTCTACTCTGTAAAGCAACAATTATACACACCATACCAACTGGATTTTCTCAATAACTCATTAGAATGAATTCTGAGAAAGACCCTTCTGGTGTTTGGGCCACTCTCTTAATGCTTGGACATTCTTAAAGGTCATATAAAGGTCACCGAGCCTCTAAAGTGTCAGCAGGTTTACGTTTTGAGGTCATAAGGATGAGTTTGATTCTGTCAGCAAGCTGCATTTGAACTGGTATTTTTGTTTTCACACCCCATTTAGCAGTAGCCATTAGCGAGGACAATCATCCAATGGCTGGAAGGTCGAAGGTCACGTCAAAGGTCACCTGGAAATGAGGACAATCAGGAGGGGGCTCAAAGCGGCAGCTAGCATAGGAGAAAGGGTTGTGGCTGAGCCGCACTCCATGGCGTTTTCCTGCACGCACACGTACAGACACACACACACACACACACACACACACATATTTACTCAGGGCTGAAATACGAGGGGCAAAATGTCCTCAATGAAAAAAACATGACAATTTTGTGAGGTCATTTAGCTGATAAAGAAAAGGGTCATTTTTAGGTGCAGTAACAGAGAATACAGAGGGGGAGAAAGTACACAAAGATACAAGACATACAAGTGCACACCACACACACCACACACATACGTGTACAGAGTGTACCTCAGGATGGAAGGGGTGACAGGAGTCAGGACGTTTGCGGTCCTTCTGAAACTTCATTGTCTCACAGTTAAGAGACTTGTTGTGTGTTCAGAGGTTAAAGCATATAAACTCACACACAGTCAAAACTGTGTCAAATGTTTTTGTGTAGTGTGTGTGTGTGTGTACTGTAAAAATATACTAAGCAATAGTTTGCCAAATGTAAACATATCTGAGATGACAATATTTTTGTGCCAATATTTATGGTTATCTTTTATGATTCATTCTTGAAGAAACATGTCGAAATTGAACAGAGTTCGAATATCTAGCTAGTCAGACCCCAATAGCACAAGCTAGCTAGATAGCTAAGAACAGCCACCAAATTGGCACATAGTTTTCAACAAACTTCAAAAACTTCAAAACACCAAGACACTCCTCTATCAGATATAATTTAATTCATAACTACAACAAAGAGCTAATTCTTGTCTTTTCAGCTCAAGGGAAACAAGTTAACCTTAAACTACTTAAAATCAGCCAGATCCCAGTCAGCTAATTTCGCTATTTAACTAAAACTCTTGTTAAGCTAACTGGGAAGTTTTATTAGTAGACTCTGATAACCAGACATAAGGAATTACACATGTTTTTAGTAGTAGCTAGTCATTGAATTGTATCTATTGGTTCAGTTGTTTAAAATGTTAATATTATATTATTTTTGTCCTCCATTTTAGGTTTTTCATGAAGAAGGAATAAGCAGTTGAAGATGAGTTGATGCAGTACAGCATTTGTTGGTTTATCTTTTTTATCTTTACAGCTGAAACCTAGGGCTCAAACCAAGAGTAGATGTTCAGAGCTTTTAAGCGTTTAAACAATCAAGCTAGCATGGCACACCTGGGTAACAAGTAACACCTGTCACATGTTCCAGTATTTTTGATCACGTGAAAAATGGGCGGTTTCGATCAAAAGGTGCCTTTTTTTTCTAGTCTAGATATAAATATGAGGAAATGAAAGCTGAAATTCTGCTCTTTTGTCTCAGTCATCTTTTGACCTCAAACCCAAATGTCTTCACTGTACAGCAAAAACAAAAGGACTGGGTTTGCTGTTCCAATACTTTTGGAGCAGACTGTATGTCACTGAGGTAGTATTTTGTCTGACCAAGTTATTATTAGTTGGGGCAATTTGACTTTATTATTCAGAAACAAAATCAGCTTTATTCACTGAATGGAATAGTTTTTTATTGTGAAGACAACTGATTTTTTTTACTCTGTGTGTGTGTGTGTGTGTGTGTGTGTGTGTGTGTGTGTGTGTGTGTGTGTGTGTGTGTGTGTTTAGATCGACTTTGAAAGCTGTACCAGAAAATGTAAATGACTGTATCTCTTTATTTATAATTTGTGAAGGATATAAATGATCTCGATTGGCTCCATGGTAACAGGAGGGGCAGAGCTACAGTCACACTTGTTTTCCACAACCACCATGAAGAGGTTACTGCTGGGGATCTGCTGAATGACAAATGTCCTGAGAGAGAGAGAGAGAGAGAGAGAGAGACACACAAAATGATCATTTTTGCCAGTGTATATATTCTGCAGTGTCTAAACTGCTGTTTTATTCAACTTTAATTAATCAGGTTATTGCAAGTGAAGTTTCGTCAATCTATCAGTCTGTAACTGTGTAAACACAGTGTCTCAGGGTACAAGAAAACATGCTGAAATTAAAGGTGTGGTCTATTCCAGGGACACAAAGGGCCACTTTCTGAGAAAACTGATTTCATCCTAACATTTATACGTCCTCGCGCCCATCCTCTTTATTTACGTTCTCGCATCCATCCTCTTTATTTACGTCCTCGCGCCCGTCCTCTTTATTTACGTCCTCGCGCCCATCCTCTTTATTTACGTTCTCGCACCCATCCTCTTTATTTACCGTCCTGCGCCCGTCCTCTTTATTTACGTCTCGCGCCCATCCTCTTTATTTACGTTCTCGCACCCATCCTCTTTATTTACGTCCTCGCGCCCGTCCTCTTTATTTACGTCCTCGCGCCCGTCCTCTTTATTTACGTCCTCGCGCCCATCCTCTTTATTTACGTTCTCGCACCCATCCTCTTTATTTACGTCCTCGCGCCCGTCCTCTTTATTTATGTCCTCGCGCACGTCCTCTTTATTTACGTCCTCATGCCCGTCCTCTTTATTTACGTCCTCGCTCCCGTCCTCTTTATTTACGTCCTCGCTCCCTTCCTCTTTATTTACGTCCTCGCTCCTGTCCTCTTTATTTACGTCCTCGTGCCCGTCCTCTTTATTTACATCCTCGCTCCCGTCCTCTTTATTTACGTCCTCGCTCCTGTCCTCTTTATTTATGTCCTCGCGCCCGTCCTCACCTTGTGATTGTTCTACTGCTTATACTGTTTATGGACTATATTAGCCCACATGTATAACCCCTACCTTTAATTCTCAGTCTGGAAATTCGTGATCGGTAAATTTTACTGTTTTACTATTTTTTTAGCATTCTGCTTATATTTTATTTTATTTTATTGTGTGTTGTATTGTGTGAAATGTTCTGAGCTACTGGGATCTTGAATTTCCCCTTGGGGATCAATAAAGTATCTATCTATCTATCTATCTATCTTTATTTACGTCCTCGCGCCCGTCCTCTTTATTTACGTCCTCGCGCCCGTCCTCTTTATTTACGTCCTCGCTCCTGTCCTCTTTATTTACGTCCTTGCTCCCGTCCTCTTTATTTACGTCCTCACGCCCGTCCTCTTTATTTACATCCTCGCGCCCATCCTCTTTATTTACGTCCTCGCGTCCGTCCTCTTTATTTACGTCCTCGCGCCCGTCCTCTTTATTTACGTCCTCGCGCCCGTCCTCTGTATTTACGTCCTCGCACCCGTCTTCTTTATTTACGTCCTCGCTCCCGTCCTCTTTATTTACGTCCTCGCTCCCGTCCTTTTTATTTACGTCCTCGCGCCCATCCTTTTATTTACGTCCTCGCTCCCGTCCTCTTTATTTATGTCCTCGCGCCCGTCCTCTTTATTTACGTCCTCGCGCCCGTCCTCATTATTTACGTCCTCGCTCCCGTCCTCTTTATTTACGTCCTCGCGCCCGTCCGCTTTATTTACGTCCTCGCGCCCGTCCTCTTTATTTACGTCCTCGCGCCCGTTCTCATTATTTACGTCCTCACACCCGTCCCCTTAATATCCTAGACCAACTCCTAGAGTTTTGTCTTACAAAAAACAAAAACAAACCAATTCAATAACATCATATGAATATAAATGAATGTGGAGGTCCTTACAGGCAGGTTTCCTACAGTAAACTCACTCATTTTATTTTGTATTTTTTATTCACTAAAGGAATAAAGTGTTGAGCGTTTAGACGAGGCCGTTTGTATCTGAAAGCGTACAGCACATTAGTTAATTTCAGTTTTCACACAAGTGCTTTAAGCAGAGTTCTGCGCATGAATAAACTCAAAGCCACAGCGCCTGTTCTCTCTACACCGCAACAGTTTCTTTAGGCCTCAGAAAGTTTCTCCTTCCTGTATTAACAACAGCAGATCTTCAAACGTGACGTGAAAGACTCGACAGAGCGCTTGCCATCTCGCTCCGCGTGGGTGTTGAGCCTTTTATCACCCACGGTGCATTATTAACACCTCACCTTCTTACTGAAACCACACACACACACACACACACACACACACACACACAATGAGCAGCTCACTGTTCATAATTGTTGCCAAGAAGGTTTAAAAGCGGAGACGTGAAACTCTACTTTACACACACTATACATGCACAGAGATATTAATACGCTTAAAGTCAGTCATTCGGTGGAGGGGTTTCTGAGCAGCCATTAGTGCAAAATAACTGCAGGACAGAGAGAGATTATATGGAATGAAATACAAACAGAGTGAACTGAAATATACAACAAACAGACCAACAAACCAAGTAAGCTAATAAAATACAGAAAACCACAAATAAAATAAAAACCTGACTTGGAACAGGAGAGAGAGTTACAAGTTTGAGTCACAAAGCAGGCAGTTAAAGGCAGATAAATGTTAATAATGCGATATAGTCTGTGTATTGTACTAATATGATAGAGCTCTTTCTTTTTCCCTAACACACACACACACACACACACACACACTGGATACATCTGGGTTATGCAAAATAACCATAACCCATCATCCTGTTCTCAGTCTTAACCTCAAACACACACCGGGGGAAAAAGATGAGCTATACCTCCTGGCCATCAACAAAAAAAATCAAAACTGCCTGCACATTTTTTACTAGAAATCTGTGTTTTAGAAAGCAGCGCTTTATGCTCCAGACGGTTTGAGACCACCTTCAAAGGCTGCAATACGTCACGTTTGACGACAGTGGTGCTTGAAAGTTTGTAAGCCCTTTAGACCTGTGTTTTTTTTTTTTACCTTTCTGCATAAATGTGACCTCTCACAGATCATGTGTAATATTGCATCATTTTCCTTAGTAAATAAATGACCTAGTATAACATTTTTGTCTCGTTTGTTTAATCGGGTTCTCTTTGTCTACTTTTAGGACTTCTGATCTAAAATCTGATCATGATTTACGTCATATTTATGCAGAGATCTAGAAAATTCTAAAGGGTTCACAAACTTTCAAGCACCACTGTAGATCAATTAAAAACACTTCTTCTTTTTGGACTTGCAGTGCGAAAGCGAGTTGACACACACACACACACACACTCACATGCACGCACGCACGCACACACACACACTCGCACGCACGCCCACACACACACACACACCCACACACCTGATACAGCCGTCACAGTCGATGCTGCCGGCCGTCTCTTTGATCGTGCGCTCTGAGACAAACACTGGATACTCCATATCACACGGCACCAGCATCGCCCTCCTGTTCACTCTGTCAGCTGTAACACACACACACACACACACACGCACACAAACGCACTCAATCATAAATGCATCCTAATATTTCTACTCTGTAAACTCATTGCACAAATATTGAAAGAGATCCTTCTGTAACTCCGTAAGCAAAACCGAATCACCTTTTACAGTCGAGTCAAAACTCCACCAGCTGTAGAAGTTAAACTCTAGCAGGAATCTGTAACACACACACACACGCACACACACACACACACACACACATGAGTGAAATCACCCAGCACTACATATAAAACTGCTGAATTTACACAAAACTAGCTTTTCTTACAGGATCATTTCACTGATGAGCCACTTCACAGCAGAGAACGGCTGAAAAAAGAGAAAACACACACAATACCACAATCTCTTAAACACATTCTGCATCAAACGTTTATTTCATTCCTTCTGCATCAGTAACAAACGCGCATGGGGTTTTTTTTAAAGAAAAAAGTTCCAAATGCTCATTTGTATGTATAATAAAATGTACCGTTTCATTTCATTCCTTTTAAAAGCATCTTTACTTTAAATGTGCTTCTTTACAGTTAGTCACATTCTTTCATTACATTACTGAGCCTCTGGATTACAGTTTGCTGTTCTGTTATTATAATTCAGCTGAGTGAAGCGCTCTTGGACTCCTGGGGTTGCCAGATTTCATTCAACCACTGAGCATAAGAGATATGCTTTTATAGATGATGATGGGGGCATCTCAGTCAGCTCCCTAGTTCAGTAGTCAGGACACTGATCAGTCCCGATCGCACACATCCTTCCACAATGCACCGCCGAAACCATCCGTGCTTACTATGTTCCCTTACTGTAAAAAAAAAAATGTCGGACGAACTCTCTTATAAATGTAAGTAGCCACTACATAATGTACGATCCTGCTTGACGTACCATGACAGAAATGCGTGTGATCAAGCTAACAAATCGATACACACGCACACGTACGTCAGAAAGATATGGGTCCTGCCTGCTGTGGTGACGTTTTACAACACGCGATACGTCGTCATGTTCCCGTCATGTACCCGAGTCATCGGTGTCCCAGTGTGT
Organism: Ameiurus melas; assembly: GCA_012411365.1. Classification (NCBI taxonomy): domain Eukaryota; kingdom Metazoa; phylum Chordata; class Actinopteri; order Siluriformes; family Ictaluridae; genus Ameiurus; species Ameiurus melas. The sequence continues at coordinate 8,680,420 of CM022752.1, read as the reverse complement.
AGTGAGCCATATACTGTGTACACCCAATACTGACTCAACACCCAGGGAGCTGCGGAGCTGATCGAGACACACCCTGAGTCACACTAGACAGAACGTTCCACAGGGTTCAGGAGGTTCAGGAGGTGAATAACCTCCTGATGTTCTGCAAACTAATTTGTGAATGAAAAATGAATGGGAAAATTAAAAAAAAAACATTCTGGTCTAGACCACGCCCACTTCTGGTTTAAACACAAAAACAGAGCGGAATATTTTGAGCTCTGAACAGATAGAGAAAATGGGCGTGGCACTGCTTAACACCCCTAATATTAACAGTAACGCTCATACTCACGTTTAGTAAAGTGCGCGTGCTGTCACTACTGCCTACGTACTCCTTACACAGAGCCTGATAATCATACAGAGTGAGCCTGCCACACACACACACACACACACACACACACACGGTAAAATATGTGTGGAAAGTCACATCACAATATATGATAAAACGTTTGTGTTACAATCTGCTCTACATCATAGTACACGCGTTAATATTTGAATGAAGCATGCATGTCTATACAGGTGTGTGTGTGTTGTGTGTGTGTGTGTGTGTGTACTTTCTCTCTGACCTATTAAAAGAGCCCATGAGGAGCAGTTTGTTCATGACAGCCCCTTCCACTTCTCCAAAGAAGAGCCCCGTCTATGAAGAGACAGGAAGTGACATCACAACAACTTTCGGGAAGCAGTTTTTACAATGTACAATAGCTGGAGATATAAGTATTGTGGTGTTTTTTTTCCCCTCATTCTTATGACAATAAAATGGCAATTTTTTTTATTAATGCAAATAGAAGTGGAAGGACCTAGCTGGCCCTGATGAGTGCGATGTTTAGGATCATGTATATACTTTATTTTCGTGCTTAAAATTGTGTATGTATAGGATAAGGCAATATTAAGTGTATCTCTATGTATGCATACTGTATATGAATTCATCATAATGTAATAATGGCAATAATTATTATTCACACCGTAAAAACATTGAGATTGAAATATTAAATGTTTAGTTATGATGGAGAGAGAAGAACCAATATGGCATATAAATAATGGTAATTTTTTTTTTAAATAAATAATTTCTACTCTTTCTCCACCGATGGACTGGGCAGAAGAGGTGCCAATATTTTGTGCCTGTATAACAAGGTGGACCTGATGGACGGACTATAATTTGAGGATTAATTTGTAGACTTGAACAGAGTTAAATGAATGAGATGCAGCGTGTAATCACTGTGACTGACCAACCTGAGAATAATCCTCAGACACCAGAACAAAGCCGTTGTTGTCAATGAGGTAACATTTAATATCCTGATCGAAAAGAGAGAGAAGGGAGAGAGAGAGAGAGAGAAACGAGGGAAGAGTGTAAATACAGCGGCCTGTACAGTAACCTTTAGTGTGATGAATCTCAACGTCGGGAGGAATCTTATCGTCATATCGAGGAACACAGTAATATGAGAGGAACTGAAACTGAGCTGCTGTCTCACTCAGAACAATCAGATAGGTCTCAGATAAGTACAACACTGCATTTATTTTCCACACAAAACAGCTGAGGGAGACCACCAGAAGAGGAAATGAGTTTTTAGAGGTTAAGAGGAAGGCAAGCAGAGAGTGGCAGAAGACAGACAGACAGACAGACAAAGAAAAGAAAGAAAGAAAGAAAGAGAAAGAAAGAAAAGAAAGAAAGGGAGTGAGACAGACAGAGAAAGAGAGACAGACAGAGAGAGAGAGCCAGTCAGAGACAGACAGATAGACAAACAGACAGAGAGAGACAGACAAACAGACAGAAAGAGACAGACAGACAGACACAGAGAGAGAAAGAGACAGTCAGAGAGAGAGACAAACAGACAGAAACAGACAGACAGAGAAAGAGACAGAAAGAGAGAGAGAGACAGACAAAGAGAGACAGACAGACAGACAGACAGAGATAGAGACAGACAGAGAGAGAGTCAGACAGAGAGAGAGCGATAGAGAGAGAGAGAGAGACAGACAGACAGTGAGGCAGACAGAGAGAGAGAGAAAGAGAGAAACAGACAGCCAGACGGACAGACAGAGACAGAGAGAGAGAGACAGATAGACAGAGACAGAGAGACAGAGAGAGAGAGACGGAGAGATGGAGAGAGAGAGAGAGACAGATAGACAGAGAGAGAGTGAGACAGAGAGAGAGAGAGAGAGAGAGAGATAGAGAGAGAGAGAGAGACAGACATACAGACAGAGAGAGAGAGAGAGAGACAGACAGAGTTCTGAATAATACTCTTTCCATCTCTGCTTTAAGACATCGTTAGATGTTAACATGTGTCCTTGAGCATCTCTGATGTACTTGTTGGTTTTTGTATCCTGGGTATCTCTGTGTCTCTGTTTTGTGACTTTAAAGAGTTGCTTGTCATTAGATGCGGCTTCCAACTTAACATAAAGATCTTCTTTAGTAACACCCTTTGCCTGCGCTACTGCGCATCTTACATCTTTTTTTGCGGTGCGATAAGAGATACAGTCCTCCTCACTGCCTGTTTGTTGCCAGAGCTTGAAGTGAGCTTTTTGTTTGTAGTTTTTGCTACAAAAACTTCTGCTTTCAACCATGTAGGGTCTTTACCATCTCTGTCTACACCTCTGAATACTCCCAGATATTCTGTTGCCTGTTGGTTACAGTACTTGTATGAAAGTATGAAATTCATCCCACATGCTGTTGGCTGAGTGTTTTGTGTGATCTTTGTTTAGCGTATTTTCGCGACGTTTTGAGTTCTTATTTTCACTGGTCTCGGTATTAAGTCAGCAACAAGGAGGCAATGTTGAGAAGTCAAAGGTTCCCCGGAGATAACTTTGCAGTCCCTGAATGTCTTGAGGAGACTTCCGTCTGCGAGGAGGTAGTCCACCTGTGTACAGTTTCCACCACTCTTATAGGTAATTAAGTGTTCTTATGGCTTAGAGAAAAAGGAGTTGATTATTGTAAGGTTGAAGCGAAGTATAATACACAAGGAAGTGTCCTCTCCTTGTGCATTTTTGCTGCCGAAGCCTCTGCTTCCATGTACTATCTGATATGTGGTAGTTTTTTGTCCGACATGGCCATTAAGGTCAACTCCTATGTATTTTTACTCCGAGATGGGAAGCAGATCATACAGGATTGTGTCCTGCGATGGATTGGCACCCTGTAATTGTACCCCTGTAATTGCACTTATATAGCGCTTTTATCCAAAGCTTTACACAGTGTTCACCCATTCACACACCAACGGTAGCAGAGCTGCCATGCAAGGCGCTAGCTTGCCATCGGGCAGTGTCTTGCCCAAGGACACTTCGGCACGTGGAATCACCCAGGCCGGGAATCGAACCGCCAACCCTACGATTAGTGGACAACCCACTCTACCAACTGCGCCACAGCCACCCAAAGTCCCCAATGCTTCCTGGGATAGGCTCCAGGTTCCCCGTGACCCTGAAAGATAAGCGGTTTTAAGCCGTGCTGATGTGAACCAAAATAAAGTGAACTGATACTGAAGATGAATAAATGCAGAATGAATGCAGCGTGTTGGCTCCCCTAGTGGATACAATAAGTACTGATATTAAAAATCTTTATGAAGGGAGACTGGAGGTGGGGCAGGTGAAATACTGAAAGTCACTCAGACAGACTCACAATACACAAGAGCATGTCAAACTAAATTGTTATAATTTAGTGTAATTACAGTGTTGTGTACAGACGTACATAAGCATGTTTTTTTTAGTTATGTGTAAACTGCTCAAAAGTGAGTCTGTGAACTTGAGCACTGTGGAGAGCTGAGCGTTCTGTTAAACACTAGACTATGTGGTTTTCCTGTGGCTTAAATGACCTGCTTCCTGAGTTTATTACTCTTGAAACGAGTGTCTCGATGCTATCACTTCATCCAGGAGCTGTGAAATGGCACTGCTCGTCCTCCTGTTTTTCATCCATCTGATTCTGGACATTAACTCTCAATGTGAGTCGTTATTGTGGTGCTGTGAGTTCAGTGATTTGTTCTAATAGATGTTTACAAATAATTCTAGAGATTTTGAGAGATTCTTCTGCATGTTCAGTTTGATGTTCAGTGTGTGTATTAAGTGGTCTGTGTGATCTGTGTGTGTGGTTGTAGATGTTCCTCAGCCGCGGCTGTCCGTGTCTCCTGAAGTTCTCACAGAGAGAGGATCAGTGCAGATTCACTGTCATGTTCCAGACAATGTTAAAGTGTCTCAGTGTTATTTCTACCCAGAGAGAGACCACACAAATCTAAAACTCTCTCCATCATGTCAGCTCTCAGTCACTGGTTCTGAACTGATCAGGTGGACAAGACAAGGTTCTAATGGAACACTTCATATTACTTGTTACTACGTTGTGGATAACTCTGTTCGTATTCCTTCTCCTCACTCTCTCCCAGTACCAGTTACAGTGCTGAGTAAGCTCTACATTACATTTTATGTCTTTTACTGTCTGTTTTAATCATGTTTCTAATTCACACTTGAATTTATTACAACAACATGAATGTCTGCAACAGTTAATACCTCTTTTCTATACATCCATTATAGTGTTATATATTTAATTATCCATTTTATTTATTCCTCTGCAGATCAGAAACCGACATTAAGCATCAGTCATGATGATGAATTCATATTTGTATGTGAAATATCAGGGTCGGAGTCAGTAACTGCTGATTTTAGCTGTAATCTCTACACTGGAGAAAATCCTCAGCTTTTCCTAAACCAAACATCTCAAAAGAGAAAATCTGTGAAGGTTTTTATTTTTTCAGCACAGAGAGATGCTGTGTTTAATCGTCTGCAGTCAGTAAAGAGTCGTGAAGTGAGCTGTGATTATTCACTGATCTCTGACCCGACTGCTCGCTCTCTAATGAGTGATAAATACAACATGACACGTATGTTACATTTAATCACTCGACTTAATGTTTAATTGAATTACTTTTATACATTTGATTTGTGTTTGAATTCATTTACATGTGTTTTTCATCAGGTTTCTTTCCTACACCAACACAGTCATCCATCACTACTGAGAAATCCACTGCAAGTGAGTTCATTTTATTTTATTTTATGCTGTTTAGTTCTGTTACACTTTTTTTTATTTAACTAAAGTTTAATCTGCATTATGTTACACATGTAAGATGTGTATGTAATGTGTATGTAATATAATGTGTATTAATGTCTGCTTATAATTTACATTTATATTAAATCAATTGTCTTTTCATTACTTTATATTTAAACATAACATTTTCTTGGTTGCTTACTGTTCTGAAATGTTCTTCATTGTTCACACTTCAGTAGATAGAAAACTGACTCGTATTTGAGGATTCAGGGTTTTTCCCAGCTAACAGAACACATACGACATTCTTTATGTAGCATTACAAAAATAATGTTCAGAAAGACATGTAGCATTATAATTTTCCGAGAACACTTCTCACATATTGTTCCAACATTATGGTTAATGTTCCTACAACTGAAAATGTTGAAGCAAAGAACATTCAGAAAGTTTAATCTGCATTATGTTACACATGTAAGATGTGTTTATTTTATATTACATATTCCTTTATTTAACAATATATTTTATGTGTGTAGTTTATTCGGCGACTAATGAGGAATCAATTTTTGGTGAATTTATTTCTATTAAGTATCACAGTTTAATTCTCAAAACTCAAATGCATCTAGAGATTAAAATAAACACGTTACAGTTTATTGTGTTACTTCTTTAGATTTAAAAGAAACATGAATGTGTGATCCTTTTCTGGATATGGTATTTAGGAAAACAAATATGAATACAAATGTACTCTGAGCTTTCTAAAATCCTACCTGTGCATTTACACACATGGAAAGAGTTTCAACAGGAATCAGTTTCAACACTTCATTCAGGAATCAGTGATTGACATTGTCCTGGACTGTGTGATCTGTGTGTGTGGTTGTAGATGTTCCTCAGCCCCGGCTGTCCGTGTCTCCTGAAGTTCTCACAGAGAGAGGATCGGTGCAGATTCACTGTCATGTTCCAGACAATGTTAAAGTGCTTCAGTGTTATTTCTACCCAGAGAGAGACGACACAAATCTAAAACTTTCTCCATCATGTCAGCTCTCAGTAACTGGTTCTGAACTGATCAGGTGGACAGGACGAAGTTCTCCTGGAACACTTCATATTATTTGTTACTACGCTTTGGATAACTCTGTTCGTACTCCTTCTCCTCACTCTCTCCCAGCTCCAGTCACAGTGCGATGTAAGCTCTACATTACATTTTATGTCTTTTACTGTCTGTTTTAATCATGTTTCTATTTCACACTTGAATTTATTACCACAACATGAATGTCTGTAACAGTTAATACCTCTTTTCTATACATCCATTATAGTGTTATGTATTTATTTATATATTTTATTTATTCCTCTGCAGATCAGAAACCGAGACTAACAGTCAGTCATGATGATGTATTCAGATTTGTATGTGAAATTTCAGGCTCAGAGTCAGTAACTGCTGATTTTAGCTGTAATCTCTACACTGGAGAAAATCCTCAGCTTTTCCTAAACCAAACATCTCAAAAGATAAAATATGTGAAGGTTTGTATTTTTACAGCACAGAGAGACGCTGTGTTTAATCGTCTGCAGTCAGTAAAGAGTCGTGAAGTGAGCTGTGATTAATCACTGATCTATGACCCGACTGCTCGCTCTCTAATTAGTGATAAATTCAACATAAGTAAGTTACATTTAATCACATGATTTAATGTTTAATTTAGTTACTTTTATACATTTAAATTGTGTTTGAATTAATTTACATGTGTTTTTATCAGGTTTCTTTCCTACACCAACACAGCCGTCCATCACTACTGAGAAATCCACTGCATGTGAGTTCATTTTATTTTATTTACTGCTGTTTAGTTCTGTTACACTTTTTTTTTATAAGTAAGTAAAATTTATTTGTATAGCACATTTCCCACAGCAACGCTGACCAAAGTGCTGAACAGAGTACAGAAAGTAAAATAGAAACTGAATTACACCAAATAAAAACAGACAATAGACAATAGAAAAAATCAATAAAAAAATTTGTTTAAACAATTAACAAATTAAATCCAAAACTGAAGTTTTTATAACTGAAGTTTAATCTGCATTATGTTACACATGTAAGATGTGTTTGTAATGTGTATGTAATATAATGTGTATTAATGTCTGCTTATAATTTACATTTATATTAAATCAATTGTCTTTTCATTACTTTATATTTTTAAAGCATTTTAACTGCTTTGCATGTCAGATTTCTCTTCTGAATCAACACAGCAGTCCATCACCACACAGAAATCCACTTCAGGTCAGTCATTCAAGTTTAATGTGCATTATGTTAGAATTGTGTGTTGTTCATTTTACTTTGGTCATTTGATTTAGTGTAAGTAATGCAATAACATTTGAGGTGTCTTTTTTGTTAAACAACCAGCAGGATCGTCCTAAAGGTCCATCATTCTGATGTATCATTAATATCAATATCAACTGCATTGTATTTATTCTTGTGTCATTTGTAAACATTAAATTTTCTTGGTTGCTAACTGTTCTGAAATGTTCTTTATTGTTCACACTTCAGTAGATAGAAAACTGACTCGTATTTGAGGATTCAGGGTTTTTCCCAGCTAACACAACACATACGACATTCTTTATGTAGCATTACAAAAATAATGTTCAGAAAGACATGTAGCATTATAATTTTCCTAGAACGCTTCTCACATATTGTTCCAACATTATGGTTAATGTTCCTACAACTGAAAATGTTGCAGCAAAGAACATTCAGAAATGTTACACAAAAACGTCTTAAAACAGCAACCAAAAATTAATGGCTCGAAGTAGGGAAGAGAAAACGAAAAAACAAAGAGGAGTGGTTTGTAAATGTACTTTGACTCGTATTTAAACAAAACACATATAAAGACAAGGTATTCGAAGTTTTACCTAATCAACTGCATCGTTTTTTTTTTTTTTTTTAAGAAAATATTTATTTTGAAATTGATGCATGCAACACGTTCCAAAAAAGTTGGGACGGGGAAATTTAGGACTAATAACAATGTGAGAAGTTGAAATAAGAAGGTGATGTGAAACAGGCGAGGCAATTGTCTAATAATAGTATATAAGGAGCCTCTGAAAAAAGGCCTAGTCCTTCAAGAGCAAGGATGGGTTCAGCTTAAGTGTTATTAGAAGAAAAGGTGAATTTACACAGGGGTAAACAGTCGACTGTCCCAACTTTTTTGGAGTGTGTTGCAGTGATCAGATTGTAAATGAGTGTATATTTTCATGTGTTAATAATGTCTTTTCAGTATAGATTGTATAGATGTCTTTTCAAATGACTCTTTTTATTTAGTTTTTTCTGCATTTTCCACATTGACCCAACTTTTTTGGAATTGGGGTTCTACATTCATGAATAAATATTGTAATTGCTGGCACATTGCTGTGGTATGAGAGGAATAAAACACTTGTGGGCATGTTGTTATAGGAGCATTGGAGTGTTAACAGTAACTGCACTTCATCACACCACCTCGTATTTCACCTCTCAGTATTTTACTATAAGAGCCCCGTCCAACAGTCAGGAACTGTTAATGATCTAATGATCCAATATCTTCTCAAATATTAACAGAGACTGTTTTCATTTTATTCAGGATCGCTGCTTACCGTACTGTCAGTCACCGGTGTGAGTGTTTTACTGGCTGGACTGATGAGCTTCTGTCTCTGCGTGTGTATCTGTAAGTCTTTAACTTCATCTTGTAGCAAAAACTTGATTGTGTTGATAATTATGACATGACTGAACGTGTTTTTGTTTCTTAGACAAGCAGAAGACTGAGAGGTTAGAAATTTATTGTGTTCAGCTGAACTGCGTATTATTAAATCCTGATTTTATGGCCGTGTATATCTGTGTGGATTATTTGCAGCAGATGTAAATTGAACACGACCCACTGTGATCAGGGTAAATTTATCACTTTCTTACCAAACTGGAAAAGTCCAAAAGCCATAAACGACAATTTAACACATCCACACATCCACTGAGTTTAAGTAGATTTTCAAGTGTTGTTTTTTGTTTTTTTTCAGGAGTCATGATGTCTTATGAATAATAAATTGTAACTCACTATCAGATACAGTTAATGTAATGTTAAAGACTCAAAGAATAAGTCTAATAGACGTTTTTCTGATGTTTAGTCTGGCTCAGAAGCTGCTGGAACTTCTGTGATCAGCTCAGTACCCTTGCTGTCCCTGACTTTTGGTAAATTATACATTACAAACTCACACACATGACATAACTTACTTAATAGTGCTTTACAATAAACACACAACACATGCACTAAGAGGTAAACAGCAGACAGAAATTGTGTTAAAACTACCCCAAACATCCAGTGACTTACTCTGCGGATAATCTATAATTTGATCTGAACCGTGCAGGCTAATCAAACCTGTAAACAAAGACTGAAGTGGAAAAGAGACATGGATATACAGTGAGGGAAAAAGTATTTGATCCCCTGCTGATTTTGTACGTTTGCCCACTGACAAAGAAATGATCAGTCTATAATTTAATGGTAGATTTATTTGAACAGTGAGAGACAGAATAACAACAAAAAAAATCAAGAAAAACGAATGTCAAAAATTTAATAAATTGATTTGCATTTTAATGAGGGAAATATCAGAGGGACCCCTCTGCAAAACATGATTTAGTACTTGGTGGCAAAACCCTTGTTGGCAATCACAGAGGTCAGACGTTTCTTGTAGTTGGCCACCAGGTTTGCACACATCTCAGGAGGGATTTTGTCCCACTCCTCTTTGCAGATCTTCTCCAAGTTATTAAGGTTTTGAGGCTGACGTTTGGCAACTTGAACCTTCAGCTCCCTCCACAGATTTTCAATGGGATTAAGGTCTGGAGACTGGCTAGGCCACTCCAGGACCTTAATGTGCTTCTTCTTGAGGCACTCCTTTGTTGCCTTGGCCATGTGTTTTGGGTCATTGTCATGCTGGAATACCCATCCACGACCTATTTTCAATGCCCTGGCTGAGTGAAGGAGGTTCTCACCCAAGATTTGACGGTACATGGCCCCGTCCATCGTCCCTTTGATGCAGTGAAGTTGTCCTGTCCCCTTAGCAGAAAAACACCCCCATCGCATAATGTTTCCACCTCCATGTTTGACGGTGGGGATGGTGTTCTTGGGGTCATAGGCAACATTCCTCCTCCTCCTCCAAACACTGCGAGTTGAGTTGATGCCAATGAGCTCCATTTTGGTCTCATTTGACCACAACACTTTCACCCAGTTGTCCTTTGCATCATTCAGATGTTCATTGGCAAACTTCAGATGGGCATGTATATGTGCTTTCTTGAGCAGGGGGACCTTGCGGGCACTGCACGGCGTAGTGTTACCAATTGTTTTCTTGGTGAATATGGTCCCAGCTGCCTTGAGATCATTGACCAGATCCAACCATGTAGTTCTGGGCTGATTCCTCACTGTTCTCATGATCATTGCAACTCCACGAGGTGAGATCTTGCATGGAGCCCCAGGCCGAGGGAGATTGACAGTTCTTTTGTATTTCTTCCATTTGCGAATAATCAAACTAACTGTTGTCACCTTCTCACCAAGCTGCTTGGCAATGGTCATGTAGCCCATTCCAGACTTGTGTAGGTCTACAATCTTGTTCCTGACATCCTTGGAGAGCTCTTTGGTCTTGGCCATGGTGGAGAGTTTGGAATCTGATTGATTGATTGCTTCTGTGGAGAGGTGTCTTTTATACAGGTAACAAGCTGAAATTAGGAGCACTCCCTTTAAGAGTGTGCCCCTAATCTCAGCTCGTTACCTGTATAAAAGACACCTGGGAGCCAGAAAGCTTTCTGATTGAGAGGGGGTCAAATACTTATTTCCCTCATTAAAATGCAAATCAATTTATAACATTTTTGACATGCGTTTTTCTTGATTTTCTTGTTGTTATTCTGTCCCTCACTGTTCAAATAAACCTACCATTAACATTATACACTGATCATTTCTTTGTCAGTGGGCAAACGTACAAAATCAGCAGGGGATCAAATACTTTTTTCCCCTCACTGTAATATTAAACAGCTTGCAGAAATGCTTAGGGAAAGTGTCAAACCCTCACTAAGAGTCGAGGTGAAGGAACTGTTTAAATCCACTGAATAAATGAAGACGAAACACGTAACAGGAGCATTCAATACTCAGGTATTATTAAACACAATCGGTTCATTTTTCCAGCTGATGGATAATTGTTGTATTTAAGACTGTTTTATAGCATCAAAACATATGATTTAGGGGTTTTACTTCCCCTTCAAATAAAATAAATAAATAAATCTAGTCCAGTTATAATTACAGAATATATTGATAAAGTGTAATCAATATGTGTAACTAACATATAGAATTATTACTTAGAAGCATAATCTAATAATCAGTATTAGTTCATCCTCCTGTACCTTTCTGCACAGCAATAAATTGGCATTAGACATTCGCTGAAACGAATTGTAGATTCTGAAAGCTGAAGTTGAAGCTTTTGTAAGTAAATGACCTTGAGGCCCGATACTGATTATCGAGTTAGGATAGGGCCTCAGGAAGGGAGGCAGATATCAGCTACAGTAGGATGGCAGACAGAAGCTCGTTGAGACATTGAGAAGGGAGTTTTGGTCAGAGAAAAACAACAAACAAAAATTTCTGAGTGAAACCTTTTTCAAATGATTTATTTAAAGGAAACCTTGTCCTCATAAAACCTTTTTAAGAAAAGCAACTAACTGCTCATGCTTCACACATCTAAGATATTATATAGACCTGAATAATGAATTGTGGGGAAGGAGATTGGTTTGTTTCTAATGAGAAAAGGTAAAACCCCGTCTAAGATGAGCTTGCTGTTGCAGAAAGGTATAAAAGGGCAAGTGTGTGTTTGCATAATTTGGACTTTCTGCAGATTGTCTCACTTTACTGTTTCAGTAAAGTTTGATTATGTTTTGGCCTCTACATTTTGTCTGTAAAGTTTTTTGTTTTTTTTTTAAACTTAAACTGGAAAGATTTTTTCCACTACATAATGGAGCCAAAAGAAAATGTTTTATAATCTGAATGTCATGTCACTAAGACATTTTTCAGACACCAGTGGAGACATAACAGTGGATTCTAAGGAAACAATGGTGAGTAGCATTTTGCTATCAGTTACTGGATAAACTGTTACACTGCTTTGTGGTCAGAGTTTCCATATTACAGCCTTTGGTGGCTTTCTTGGCTTCATTTCTACTGCACAGTCAGGCTTTGTCTGCAGCAGCTGAACTACACATTAAAGCATTGCTTTACATGACAAGTCAACAATACATTTTAATTTAAAAGACACTTCTAATTGCTGGCATCTTATTTTATTTTAACAGGTCGACGTGTATCATGTGTATAGCTCCATCCCTGACACACAAGTGACCACCAATGACTCAGTGCACAGTCTGCTGCAGATGCACTGATGTATATTACACCTTACTGAATGTAAATAGTTATGTACAGTATTATTCTTATGTCTGTTATGCCTTAACATGTGCTTTAATTGAATAGCTTGCTTTTGGATTTGAAATGAATTGGAATTCTGCTGGATTGTAACTGTGATGTCACTGAATGGATCTCAAGACTGAGTCCAGATTAATAAAGAGCTGATGGTTTTACAGAAGCCCAAAGACTTTCTTCAAAACTAGACTAGTTTGGTGTGAAAATTGCGACCTTATCTCTTAAAGTGATGTAAAGGGGTGTAATAACTTAAAAGTGGTGTTTATTCATGCATGATGTCACTTCTTTTATTTCGAGCTTTATATGAAATATAAAACGCTTCATTCAAATGCGCGTTAAGCCGATCACGTGACCAGTGGGCGTTTCCTGGGGTGCAACGTTAATTGATGTCCCACCAACAACAAAACGTATAACGTTAAATAGGCGATGAGCTGGTTTGGAAATGGAGGCATTTTAAATACCAAAACAAGATAATATTAACACAAATAATATTCGAAAACATCAGGGGCTTAAACCGCACAAACTCTCCTAATGACGCCGCTGCTGTCTAAACAAACATGTACAGCCTAGGACCTGACATAAATGAACCACAGAACTGTTCTGCAGTACCGGGATGTGTCCACTAGAGGGCAGGAGAGGCTTCAATAAACACCCAGGTGTCGATTTAATACCTAATGCGTGCCGTGCAAACGTTTGCCCACCCGCAGGGTGAAACAAAGCAGTAAAGACAAAAACATTGTAGATTTGAAGCAAGAAGGCATTTAGTTTATGTTTCACAGATGTTACTTAAATATCACAGATAAAATAAAATACATTACAGTGAAAGAGCATCCAAAAGCTGTTATTAAAAAATCATAAAAGCTTTTTAAAAAGTTTTGAACTACAATCACCTGGAACCTTTCATCATAAAATGTCATAACAATTACTCTTTGATCATTTTTGTTATTTGTCTCATTGTCCTGTCAAAATATACATTCTGTAACCTCTTTAAGAAACTTCCTATTTATACCACAGTGCTGCTGAGTTCTGGACTCTGATTGGTCAGACGGTGTTGATTTAGGTTTCTATCATAGCAGCTCTGACTGTAGCGCAGCTGCACATCACAGGTTTATATTAATGCACTCTTTCTAATGCGTTATCGTTTCTATAGTAAACACTCATTTACTGGGATGTTTTTATTGTTTTAATTGTTGATATGGATTTTCTGATTTTCATGGATTATCAAGTTTTCTGTAAGGAGATGTTTATATGTGATTTATGGAAGGAGTCTCCAGTGTCAGAACTTTGTAACAGTAAAGCTGTAGCTATAAATGGATTAAAAAAAATGTCTCATTTATAAAAAGTAAAATTTTGTAAGAGGAATAAAAACTTGGGGACGCGCTGTTAGATGCAAAGATTCAATCATGGGTTAGTAATTGTGAGTCGGCTTCATCTCATCAACCTGTTATTATTTTCCCAAAACAGCACAACACAGTGTTTATACTTTACTCATTGTTAACGTATTGATGTAGTCACTACAGTTTTGCCTCTTTGTGAACTGCACATTGTATAAATGATGATTTTTATTAATTGATGTATTTGTTCATCTATAACGTAATAAACATCTTGCTGAGTGTCAGCTTTCTGTACTGGTCTATAAAAAATACAAATGTTTTGTTCTCACAGGACTGTGGGCGTGTTGAGGAGATGGTGGTGGATATTTATACCTCATGTGCTCATGACATAAAGTAAAAAAAAAAACTGAGCTAAATGGCAGGTGTATTTTTATTGTAAGCCGTGGTTTTCCTGTGAGCTGGTGTGAGAAAGCTCTCTGTCTCGTCTGTGGTCTCACTCTGTATGAGAAATGGTACGGTCTGTCCTCCTAATTTTCTGTTTCTGAAGGTTTGTATTCATTTATGATGGATTCCTACATATTTATATGTATATTAAATGTAGCTTTACTTCAGCTACGTATGGAGACACTGGAGTTTTCAGGTGGACCGTTTTGGGTTTCTCAAGTGGGACAAGTGGGAATGATCTTGACTACAGTCCAATTGATCATTACAATAAAACAATGCTGTTTCTGGCCTTTTTTTTCACGAATTTTAAAGTTTCTGTTGTCAGACCATTTTGCTAATTTAAAAAAAAGATTCAAAAAAAGAGAAATTATCTGCCAAAGGAAGACTGTCACATAATCCTTGTAATGAAGGTTAAGATGCAAGTGCAGATAAAAACTTTTAATAAAAAGAGGCAGGCAGACAAATCCAAATCATGAGACAACAGCGTGGTCGAAAAAACAGCCAATGGGTCAGGCGATCTACAAACAGGTATAGGCTAGGCTATGCTAGGCTAGGCGACAGGCCTGGGTATAGATGCTAGATACAGTGATAACACTAATACTTCTCAAAGAGTGAATGCCTAGTGGTGTGATTGTATGTGACATTAGATGCAGGTGTGTGTGATTTAGAATGAATGAGTGTTCTGGGAATTGCAGTCCATGGCGGCCATGTTTGTAGGCCGCAGTGCAGGATGGGAATGTAGTCACTGGTTTGCTGTGATATGACAAAGGCGAAAATCCAAAATAGGTTCAATAATCTTATATTTGGTTGATTGTAATTTTATAATAAGAAAATGTAAATAAATCTGACTTCATTCAAG
The DNA here is from genome assembly GCA_012411365.1 of Ameiurus melas. Classification (NCBI taxonomy): domain Eukaryota; kingdom Metazoa; phylum Chordata; class Actinopteri; order Siluriformes; family Ictaluridae; genus Ameiurus; species Ameiurus melas. Next base: position 8,665,300 of record CM022752.1, on the reverse strand, counting down.
AAATTTCTAAGATTCACTTAAGGTTCATTTTTTTCTAATAGCAACATTTAATCTTGTTTTCAAAAGTCCCGATATTTCAGTTTGATATTGCATACAGTGTGTATTAACTACACAGTTTGATCAAATAAGTTCTGATATTAAACATATTTATGAAGGGAGACTGGAGGTGAAAGTCATTAAGACAGAATCAAAATACACAACAATACAGAAATTGTTATAATTTAGAGAAGTTACAGTGTTGTGTATAGAACTAAATAAACACATTGAAGCTCTTTTTTTAGTTATGTGTAAACTGCTCAGAAGTGAGTCTGTGAACTTGAGCACAGTGGAGAGCTGAGCGTTCTGTTAAACACTAGACTACGTGGTTTTCCTGTGGCTTAAATGACCTGCTTCCTGAGTTTATTACTCTTGAAACGAGTGTCTCGATGCTATCACTTCATCCAGGAGCTGTGAAATGGCGCTGCTCGTCCTCCTGTTCTTCTTCCATCTGATTCTGGACATTAACTCTCAATGTGAGTCATTATTGTGGTGCTGTGAGTTCAGTGATTTGTTCTAATAGATGTTTACAAATAATTCTAGAGATTTTGAGAGATTCTTCTGCATGTTCAGTTTGATGTTCAGTGTGTGATTTAAGTGGACTGTGTGATCTGTGTGTGTGTTTGTAGATGTTCCTCAGCTGTCCGTGTCTCCGGAAGTTCTCACAGAGAGAGGATCAGTGCAGATTCACTGTGATGTTCCAAACAATGTTAAAGCGCATCAGTGTTATTTCTACCCAGAGAGAGACGACACAAATCTAAACACTCTCTATCATGTCAGCTCTCAGTCACTGGTTCTGAACTGATCAGGTGGACAGGACCAAGTTCTAATGGAACACTTCATATTATTTGTTACTACGCGTTGGATTACTCTGTTCGTATTCCTTCTCCTCACTCTCTCCCAGCTCCAGTCACAGTGCTGAGTAAGCTCTACATTACAATTTATGTCTTTTACTGTCTGTTTTAATCATGTTTCTAATTCACACTTGAATTTATTACCACAGCATGAATGTCTGTAACAGTTAATACCTCTTTTCTATACATCCATTATAGTGCTATATATTTATTTACATGTTTTATTTATTCCTCTGCAGATCAGAAACCGAGACTAAGAGTCAGCCATGACGATGTATTCAGATTTGTATGTGAAATATCAGGGTCACAGTCAGTAAATGCTGATTTTAGCTGTAATCTCTACACTGGAGAAAATCCTCAGCTTTTCCTAAACCAAACATCTCAAAAGAGAAAATCTGGGAACGTTTGTATTTTTACAGCACAGAGAGACGCTGTGTTTAATCGTCTGCAGTCAGTAAAGAGTCGTGAAGTGAGCTGTGATTATTCACTGATCTCTGACCCGACTGCTCGCTCTCTAATGAGTGATAAATACAACATGATACGTAAGTTACATTTAATCAAATGCCAGAAGTTTTTTTTTCAATTACCTTACTAAGTTTTATGTTTAAACTTATTTATGTGTTTTTCATCAGGTTTCTTTCCTACACCAACACAGCCGTCCATCACTCCTGAGAAATCCACTGCAAGTGAGTTTAATTTATTTTATTTACTGCTGTTTAGTTCTGTTACACTTTTTTTTATATAACTGAAGTTTAATCTGCATTATGTTGTTACACATGTAAGATGTGTATGTAATATAATGTGCATTATAATTTACATTTATATTAAATCAATTGTCTTTTCATTACTTTATATTTTTAAAAGATTTTACCCCTTTGCATGTCAGATTTCTCTTCTGAATCAACACAGCAGTCCATCACCACACAGAAATCCACTTCAGGTCAGTCATTCAAGTTTAATGTGCATTATGTTAGAATTGTGTGTTGTTCATTTTACTTTGGTCATTTGATTTGGTGTAAGTAATGCAATAACATTTGAGGGGTCTTTTTTTGTTAAACAAACAGCAGGATCGTCCTAAAGGTCCATCATTCTGATGTTCTGTTACACTTTTTAAGTTTAATCTGCATTATGTTACACATGTAAGATGTGTTTATGTTATATTACATATTGCTTTTAATATAACAATATATTTTATGTGTGTAGTTTATTCAGTGACTAAAGAGGATACATTTTTGGTGAATTTATTTCTTTAAGTATCACAGTTTAATTCCCAAAACCCAAATACATCTAGAGATTAAAATAAACATGTTACAGTTTATTGTGTTACTTCTTTAGATTTAAAACAATCATGAATGTGTGATCCTGTTCTGGATATGATATTTAGGAAAACAAATATGAATACAAATGTACTCTGAGCTTTCTAAAATCCTACCTGTGCATTTACACACATGGAAAGAGTTTCAACAGGAATCAGTTTCAACACTTCATTCAGGAATCAGTGATTGACATTGTCCTGGACTGTGTGATTTATGTGTGTGGTTGTAGATGTTCCTCATCGCCGGCTGTCGCGTGTCTCCTGCAGTTCTCACAGAGAGAGGATCGGTGCAGATTCACTGTCATGTTCCAGACAATGTTAAAGTGTCTCAGTGTTATTTCTACCCAAAAGAGACGACACAAATCTAAAACTTCTCTCCATCATGTCAGCTCTCAGTCACTGGTTCTGAACTGATCAGGTGGACAGGACGAAGTTCTCCTGGAACACTTCATATTATTTGTTACTACACTGTGGATTACTCTGTTCGTGCACCTTCTCCTCACTCTCTCCCAGCTCCAGTCACAGTGTTGAGTAAGCTCTACATTACGTGTATCTTTATAATATATGTGCATTCTGTGTATTAATATCTGCATGAATCAAAAAATTACATTAATGTTCCTTAATGCCATTTTTGGTGTAATTTATTGACTGATTTTATTTATTCCTCTGCAGATCAGAAACCGAGACTAAGCGTCAGTCATGATGATCAGTTTGATGAATTCAGATTTGTGTGTGAAATATCAGGGTCAGAGTCAGTAACTGCTGATTTTAGCTGTAATCTTTACACTGGAGAAAATCCTCAGCTTTTCCTAAACCAAACATCTCAAAAGAGAAAATCTGTGAAGGTTTGTATTTTTACAGCACAGAGAGACGCTGTGTTTAATCGTCTGCAGTCAGTAAAGAGTCGTGAAATGAGCTGTGATTATACACTGATCTCTGACCCGACTGCTCGCTCTCTAATGAGTGATAAATACAACATGATACGTAAGTTACATTTAATCACATGACTTAATGTTTAATGTTTAACTTTTATACATTTAAATTGTATTTGAATTCATTTACATTTGTTTTTCATCAGGTTTCTTTCCTACACCAACACAGTCGTCCATCACTACTGAGAAATCCACTGCATGTGAGTTCATTTTATTTTATTTTCTGCTGTTTAGTTCTGTTACACTTTTTTTATATAACTGAAGTTTAATCTGCATTATGTTACACATGTAAGATGTGTATGTAATATAATGTGCATTATAATTTACATTTATATTAAATCAATTGTCTTTTCATTACTTTATATTTTTAAAGCATTTTATATTATTAATATAATGTGTTAATGTCTGCTTATAATTTACATTTATATTAAATCAATATATTAAATATATTTTTAAAGCATTTTATATTATTAATATAATGTGTTAATGTCTGCTTATAATTTACATTTATATTAAATCAATTGTATTTTCAATTACTTTTAAAGCATTTTAACCACTTTGCATGTCAGATTTCTCTTCTGAATCAACACAGCAGTCCATCACCACACAGAAATCCACTTCAGGTCAGTCATTCAAGTTTAATGTGCTTTATGTTAGAATTGTGTGTTGTTCATTTTACTTTGGTCATTTGATTTGGTGTAAGCAATACAATAACATTTGAGGGGTCTTTTTTGTTAAACAACCAGCAGGATCGTCCTAAAGGTCCATCATTCTGATGTATCATTAATATCAATATCACCTGCATTGTATTTATCCTCATATCATTTGTAAACATAACATTTTCTTGATTGCTAACTGTTCTGAAATGTTCTTCATTGTTCACACTTCAGTAGATAGAAAACTGACTCATATTTGAGGATTCAGGGTTTTTCAGAACACATATGACATTCTTTATGTAGCATTACAAAAATAATGTTCAGAAAGACATGTAGCATTATAATTTTCCTAGAACGCTTCTCACATATTGTTCCAACATTATGGTTAATGTTCCTACAACTGAAAATGTTGCAGCAAATAACATTCAGAAATGTTACACAAAAACGTCTTAAAACAACAACCAAAATTGCAAAAAAGTTGGGACAGTATGGAAAACGCAAATAAAAACAAAGAGGAGTGGTTTGTAAATGGACTTTGACTCGTATTTAAACAAAACACATATAAAGACAAGGTATTTGATGTTTTACCTAATCAACTGCATCGTTTTTTTGGGGGGGTTTTTTTAAGAAAAAGTTTATTTTGAAATTGATGCATGCAACATGTTTCAAAAAAGTTGGGACGGGGCAATTTAGGACTTATAAGAAGGAATAAGCTGAAATAAGAAGGTGATGTGAAACAGGCGAGGCAATTGTCTAATAATAGTATATAAGGAGTCTCCAAAAAAAAGGCCTACTCCTTCAAGAGCAAGGATGGGTTCAGATTAATAAGTGTTATTAGAAGAAAAGGTGATGTTACACAGAGATAAACAGTCGACTGTGCCAACTTTTTTGAAGTGTGTTGCAGTGATCAGATTGTAAATGAGTGTATATTTTCATGTGTTAATAATGTCTTTTCAGTATAGTACAGAATTAATAAAATTTTCAAATGACTCTTTTTGTTTTGTGTTTTTTTGCATTTTCCACATTGTCCCAACTTTTTTGGAATTGGGGTTCTACATTCATAAATAAATATTGTAATTGCTGGCACATTGCTGTGGTATGAGAGGAATAAAACACTTGTGGGCATGTTGTTATAGGAGCATTGGAGTGTTAACAGTAACTGAACTTCATCACACCACCTCGTCTCTCAGTATTTTACTATAAGAGCCCCGTCCAACAGTCAGGAACTGTTAATGATCTAATGATCCAATATCTTATCAAATATTAACAGAGACTGTTTTCATTTTATTCAGGATCGCTGCTTACCGTACTGTCAGTCACCGGTGTGAGTGTTTTACTGGCTGGACTGATGAGCTTCTGTCTCTGCGTGTGTATCTGTAAGTCTTTAACTTCATCTTTTAGCAAAAACTTGATTGTGTTGATAATTATGACATGACTGAACGTGTTTTTGTTTCTTAGACAAGCAGAAGACTGAGAGGTTAGAAATTTATTGTGTTCAGCTGAACTGCGTATTATTAAATCCTGATTTTATCACATCTAAGCATTTAATGGCCGTGTATATCTGTGTGGATTATTTTTACAGCAGATGTAAACTGAACACGACCCACTGTGATCAGGGTAAATTTATCACTTTCTTACCAAACTGGAAAAGTCCAAAAGCCATAAACAACAATTTAACACATCCACTGAGTTTAAGTAGATGCACAAGTGTTGTTTTTTGTTTTTTTCAGGAGTCATGATGTCCGTGCTCAATATGAATAATGTAAGTAGTATTTCTGTCTTATGAATAATAAATTGTAACTCACTATCAGATACAGTTAATGTAATGTTAAGGACTGAAAGAATAAGAAAGTCTAATAGACTTTTTTCTGATGTTTAGTCCGGCTCAGAAGCTGCTGGAACTTATTCTGTGATCAGCTCAGTACCCTTACCCCTACTGACTTTTGGTAAATTACACATTAAAAACTCACACACATGACATAACTTACTTAATAGTGCTTTACAATAAACACACAACACATGCACTAAGAGGTAAACAGCAGAAAGAAATTGGGTTAAAACTACCCCAAACATCCAGTGACTTACCCTGTGGATAATCTATAATTTGATCTGAACCGTGCAGGCTAATCAAACCTGTAAACAAAGACTGAAGTGGAAATCAGACACTGGATATACAGTGAGGGAAAAAAGTATTTGAACCCCTGCTGATTTTGTACGTTTGCCCACTGACAAAGAAATGATCAATCTATAATTTTAATGGTAGGTTTATTTGAACAGTGAGAGACAGAATAACAACAAAAATAATAAAGAAAAATGCATGTCAAAAATTTTATAAATTGATTTGCATTTTAATGAGGGAAATAAGTATTTGACCCCTCTGCAAAACATGACTTAGTACTTGGTGGCAAAACCCTTGTTGGCAATCACAGAGGTCAGACGTTTCTTGTAGTTGGCCACCAGGTTTGCACACATCTCAGGAAGGGTTTTGTCCCACTCCTCTTTGCAGATCTCCAAGTCATTAAGGTTTCGAGGCTGACATTTGGCAACTCGAACCTTCAGCTCCCTCCACAGATTTTCTATGGGATTAAGGTCTGGAGAATGGCTAGGCCACTCCAGGACCTTAATGTGCTTCTTCTTGAGCCACTCCTTTGTTGCCTTGGCCGTGTGTTTTGGGTCATTGTCATGTTGGAATACCCATCCACGACCCATTTTCAATGCCCTGGCTGAGGGAAGGAGGTTCTCACCCAAGATTTGACGGTACATGGCCCCGTCCATCGTCCCTTTGATGCAGTGAAGTTGTCCTGTCCCCTTATCAGAAAAACACCCCCAACGCATAATGTTTCCACCTCCATGTTTGACGGTGGGGATGGTGTTCTTGGGGTCATAGGCAGCATTCCTCCTCCTCCTCCAAACACTGCGAGTTGAGTTGATGCCAAAGAGCTCCATTTTGGTCTCATCTGACCACAACACTTTCACCCAGTTGTCCTTTGCATCATTCAGATGTTCATTGGCAAACTTCAGATGGGCATGTATATGTGTTTTCTTGAGCAGGGGGACCTTGCGGGCACTGCACGGCGTAGTGTGTTACCAATTGTTTTCTTGGTGACAATGGTCCCAGCTGCCTTGAGATCATTGACAAGATCCTCCCATGTACTTCTGGGCTGATTCCTCACTGTTCTCATGATCACTGCAACTCCACGAGGTGAGATCTTGCATGGAGCCCCAGGACGAGGGAGATTGACAGTTCTTTTGTGTTTCTTCCATTTGCGAATAATCACACCAACTGTTGTCACCTTCTCACCAAGCTGCTTGGCAATGGTCTTGTAGCCCATTCCAGATTTGTGTAGGTCTACAATCTTGTTCCTGACATCCTTGGAGAGCTCTTTGGTCTTGGCCATGGTGAAGAGTTTGGAATCTGATTCATTGATTGCTTCTGTGGAGAGGTGTCTTTTATACAGGTAACAAGCTGAGATTAGGAGCACTCCCTTTAAGAGTGTGCCCCTAATCTCAGCTCGTTACCTGTATAAAAGACACCTGGGAGCCAGAAATCTTTCTGATTGAGAGGGGGTCAAATACTTATTTCCCTCATTAAAATGCAAATCAATTCATAAAATTTTTTGACATGCGTTTTTCTTGATTTTCTTGTTATTATACTGTCCCTCACTGTTCAAATAAATCTACCATTAAAATTATGGACTGATCATTTATTTGTCAGTGGGCAAACGTACAAAATCAGCAGGGGATCAAATAATTTTTTCCCCTCACTGTAATGTTAAACAGCTTGCAGAAATGCTCAGGGAAAGTGTCAAACCCTCACTAAGAGTCGAGGTGAAGGAACTGTTTAAATCCACTGAATAAATGAAGGTGAAACACGTAACAGGAGCATTCGATACTCAGGTATTATTAAACACAATCGGTTCATTTTTCCAGCTGATGGATAATTGTTGTATTTAAGACTGTTTTATAACATCACAACATACGATTTAGGGGTTTTACTTCCCCTTCAAATAAAAATAAATAAATCAATCTAGTCCAGTAAAGGTTATAATTATAGAATATATTGATAAAGTGTAATCAATATGTGTAACTAACATTTAGAATTATTACTTAGAAGCATAATCTAATAATCAGTATTAGTTCATCCTCCTGTTCCTTTCTGCACAGCAATAAATTGGCATTAGACATTCGCTGAAACTGCTTTTGTAAGTAAATGACCTTGAGGCCCGATACTGATTATCGAGTTAAGATAGGGCCTCAGGAAGGGAGGCAGATATCAGTTACAGTAGGATGGCAGACAGAAGTTCATTGAGACATTGAGAAGGGAGTTTTGGTCAGAGAAAAACAACAAACAAAAGATTGAGTTTCTAAGTGAAACCTTTTTTTAAATGATTTATTTTAAGGAAACTTTGTCCTCATAAAACATTTTTAAGAAAAGCAACTAACTGCTCATGCTCCACACATCTAAGATATTATATAGACCTGAATAATGAATTGTGGGGAAGGAGATTGGTTTGTTTCTAATGAGAAAAGGTAAAACCCCGTCTAAGATGAGCTCGCTGTTGCAGAAAGGTATAAAAGGGCAAGTGCATGTTTGCATAATTTGGACTTTCTGCAGATTGTCTCACTTTACTGTTTCAATAAAGTTTGATTATGTTTTGGCCTCTACAAACCATTTTGTCTGAAGTATTTTATTTTTTTTTTTACTTAAACTCGAAAGATTTTTTCCACTGCATAATGTAGCTAAAATATTTTTTTTTTATAATCTGAATGTCATGTCACTATAAGACACTTTAAACTTTACACACGATGTGAATTTTCAG
>CM022752.1:8606459-8656187 GCA_012411365.1 Ameiurus melas | reverse complement strand
ATGATGGCGTTCAGTTGCATTATTGCTAACGTAAAATCATGCAGGTGATGTGGCAATTAAGCGCATCGCATGATATATATATGGCACCTGTGAACCACACGCCAGCCTCTATTATCTGAGCGACGACACAATTCACAGGCCTGCACAGGCCGCATGACAATGCTATACAATGTCTCATTCCCTTCTCAGGGAACAGGGTTATATCACGTAACCCTGATGTCCCCCCTTTAAATGGAACTTCAAGCGTTGCATTTAGCATAACAGTATGAGAACGGAATACCCACTCCATCATAGCGAGTATGGCCTGTTCAAAAATACCCAAGCCAGAGGGTCATTGCAAGACACTCAAGCCGGGTGGAATGAATATCCAGGCTGTAATGATAATGATTAATTGTACGTAGACCACCTTGCAGCTGCACACACATCCTGCAAGAATACCCCCTTTCCAGTTAGAGATGTGTGCTGACGATAGCATCACCTTTCCTTTTCCTGTTGCGACCAAAGCAGACCACGCAGCTGCTCCGCACTTACGGCACTGGCGAGGGGGTGGATGTAAGTACAGAGGGCCCTTACTGGACACAGCAGGTGCATCCTCTCTTGTTCGGTGTGAGGAATGGAGGGCAGAAAAGCCTGCAACACCACAGGGTGGGCAGCCGATGTAGGCATTTTAGGAATATAATCCGGCCTAGGATACAGGAAGGCCTTGGCTAGACCAGGGGTGTGAAGTCAAGGCAGGAGGGGGCAACAGAGAGAGCTTGTAGATCTCCCACTCGCTTGAGAGATGTCAGGGCCAGTTTTAGAGCTATCTTTAGAGTCAGAAGCTTCTCGGAGGCTGACTCTGTGCTCAAATGGGGCCCCTGACAGACCTTCCAAGACCAAGGTCCCACAGTATCCATAGTTCTGGCTGAGCGTGATGGATCAGCCCTCCGGCTTGAGACAGTAGGTCCCTGTGGATGGGAATCTCCCAAGGAGTGCTGTTGAGCAGGGACATTATCCCCGAGAACCATATGATAGCCGAGCTGGCCCAGCAGGTGCTACTAGCAGCAGACGTAGACGGTCTTGGGCAAAACCTACCCCTAGAACCTGTGGGAGCAGAGCAATCAGGGGAAAGCATATAGACGTGACCTCAGCCACATGTGCACCATGGTGTCCAGCCCCAATGGTGCAGGAGGAGTGAGGTGAACCACAGTGGGCAGTGTGCTGTCTCCTCGGGAGGCGCACACACATCCATTTCCGCTTGTCCGAACCTCCGCCATATGAACTTCACCACTTGTGGATGGAGCTTCCAAGCCCCGGGCCTCAGCCCCTGCCTCGACAGGATGTCTGCCCCTACATTCCGGCTGCCTGGAATGTACTCACTGACAAGAACTTTCCCCTCTGCCCAGAGGAGAATTAGTTGTGCCTGCCTGAACAGGGGGCATGAACATAACCCTCCATGCTGGTTGATATATGAGACCACAGCTGTGTTGTCTGACACAACTAGCACACTGTGACCTCTCAACTGAGGGAGAAAGAATTTCAGTGCTAGGAATACGGCTCGCATCTCTAGGCGATTTATATGCCACTCCCGATGAGGGACGCTCCAAAGACCATGAGCTGGACAGCCATTTAAGACTGCACCCCAGTCTGTGAGGGACGCATCGGTCATTACCATCTTGCGGAAAGGGGATGCCCTAGAGTGCGACCTAAGTCTAGGAACTGCGGGCACCTCCAAATATTCAGAGCACGTAGGCATCGCTGCGTGACTGATTACTCTTTTCAGCCACCACTTAAACAGTCTCATGTGCAAAAGGCCCAACGGGATGACGCTGGCTGCTGCTGCCATAAGGCCAAACAGCCTCTTGTAAAGGCTGGAGGGGATGCCCAGACCACACTTTATCTTGCTCAATGTTGATAGGATCGATTGTATGCATGTTGGGGATAGAAACGCCCTCATCATAGTAGAATCCCATATAACCCCTAGAAAAGTTGTCCTCTGCACAGGAGAAAGCATACTTTTCTTGAGGTTCAACCTGAGCCCCAAGCTCCTCATGTGGGCGAGAACATCATCTCGATGGTGAACTGCCTGTTCCCTGGATCATGCTAGAATTAATCAGTCGTCCAGGTAGTTTAGTGCACGGATGCCCCGGAGTCGCAAGGGAGCCAGAGCAGCATCCATGCATTTTGTGAAGGTGCGAGGGCTATAAAGCTAGCCCAAAGGGAAGAACCTGAAATTGGTATGTGTTTTCTCCAAATGCAAACATCAGGAACTTCCTGGGACTGGGCGATATTCCTATGTGGAAATATGCATCTTTCAGATCTATCGTCACAAACCAGTCCTCGGACTGAATCTGTGGCACGATAAGTTTGAGCGTCAGCATCTTGATCCAAAATTGCCCGCATACTCACATCTTTTTTGCGGACCAGGAAATAATGGCTGTAAAAACCTCCCTCCCTTAGGGAACGGGGTACATGTTCTATGGCCCCTTTGTCCAAAAGGGAACTTATTTCCTGCCCTAACATTGGGCTCTGCTCTGTGCTGACAACTGTGATGAGCACACCTCTGAACCGGGGGCGGGGGGAGAGATGGGTGAGCTCTGAACTGGACCCGGTAACCCTTTTCCATGATTTACAGAACCCATGGGGACACATTTGGCAGTAGCCAAATGATCTTTCAGTGATGTTAGCTTTTCCACATTACGTTGGAGGAAAAGCATCAGTTTTCCGTCACCCTGTGACAGCTCGCTGACCAGAGAAGACTGAAAACGTGGGATGGCCTCAGCCAGGGCAGGCCCTACAGTATCACTGGGGGCTGGTTGCCCTAGCAGCCTCATGTCCCCTGATATGTCCCTCCGTGGCCCATCAGGACTGTTCCTTCCTTACCTACTTTGCTTTTATGATCATTCTTAGATCAGGCCTCTTAGCAGGCTGTGGCCGACCAGTCACCCTGGCTTTCTGTGGGGGGAGGCGGGCCACCACACTCGTCTTCTGTGTCTCCCTCGCACCAGCACTGGCCCTGGCTCCACTCATGGAGGCCCGTGCGCACTACTCGGAGCGAGAAAAAGACAAAGGAACTGGCTGAACGCCCCCATTTGTCTTGTATGCGAAACCTGTCAGCGATGGCATTGACTGCGCCCGCCAAACAGCCCGGAAGGTTTAACGGGGCTCTCAGCATGGAGACCTTATCTTTGTCCCCATCCCTGACAGGTTGAGCCATAGGTGCCTCTCCGCCACAACCAGGCCCAGCAACTACCGGCCGACGATTGCCGGGGCCTTTTGTTTTTGGTCGCTTGAAGAGTTAAATCTGTGGCGCCGGCGCGGCTCTGCCACTGGCCCAATTCCCTCACAAGTATCGAGCTCACTCAGCACGTCTGCTTGGTAGGCCTGCAACACTGCCATTGTATGCAGGGACCCACAAGCAAGACCCGCTGCCGTATAGGCTTTGCCCACAACACACGAAGTGGCTTTACATGGTTTTGAAGGTAAAGTTGGCCTCCCTAAATTACCTGCCATTGATTGAGAGAGGTGGCTCGCAAGCACCTCTTCCATCTTTGCCATCGCCACATCGCCATGCTGCTCACTCCCCATGATGGCTGAGTAATCAGACTTTGCGGGGTTATAAAACGACTAGTGTATGGTTTTCTCCAGAAGCGAGATATCACGTCATGCACTTCTGGAAAAAAGGAGTTTTCGCGGGGGTGGGGGGAGCTTTATGTTTATTTTCACTGAAGAGGAAGCAGTCATCCAGCCTGCTATGAGCCACTTCTTCTCTTTCGGGCAGTCTAGATTCAATTCTTCTGAGAACCGCCCTAGTGATCACCTCAAGCAGCTCTTTATATACCTGAGAGCTGCTGTCAGGTTTATGGTGCAATCAGCACCCTCTACCGACTCCTCGGGAGTCAGCGAGGGTGTTTTGGCTTTCCATAGGGAAGAAACGGTAGGGCGTTGCTAAAGTCAGGCAGAGACCGGACCCGAAGACAGAGCAAGAGATAGAGCCGCGCTCATTTGCGGCTCCTCTTCCAAATCCATACAAGAACCCCAGGCCCAGATCTGCGGGGCTCTGAAATCCAACTCCCTTCGGACGAGAAGAGGGCGAGCCGAGAGCGTAGTTGCCTAATTATTAAACGTTCACAATGCTAACAGTCTGACCCCTCGAGGGCTGCTATAGCATGTTCTACGCCCAAACACTTCACGCAGAAAGCGTGTCCGTCTCCTCCCGTGATGAAACGGGAGCAAGGCATAACACACTTTCTGAATTCTCCCTCGCTCATTCTTTCACTCTATTTAGTTTTCTTAAAAAAGGGGTAGAAAAGTTGAGAGATAGAGAAATACAGAGTAGAAATGAAGCGTTTCTTTTTCTTTGTCGCACAAACCACAGACATGCAGTCTCGCTGAAGATAATAAGGCTGGCTGGCGGTGTGGTTCACAGGTGCCACATATATATCATGCGACGCGCTTAATTGCCACGTCACCTGATCATGACAGGCCTATAAGTAGAGGCATGATTTTACACAAGCTTCAGATACTGGTCACACACGCAAGGCGTTTCCCCATACTGTTATGCTAAATGCAACGTCGAAGTTCCTTTTGAAAGGGAACATAACATTTTATGTATCCAACAATTTAAGGTTAAACTGTAACGATACAAAATATTGTTCCTGCAAAGATTTAAATTAATAATATATATATATATATAGTTTGACCTTCCCATTGTCCCAAAACTCACGTGTTGTACACATGTTGGGCCTCATTTATTGTTCACCTTTAGTATAAGTAAATGTTTTCGTGGCCAAATTAGATTGACAAACGTTCCAGTTACTCTAATATTCTTTGTACTCATGTGAGTAGGTTAATAAGCTGTAAATTATTTAGCATGGGACAGTATTTCCTGTACATTTAAGCCACGCCCACAAAACTCAATAAAAGCTGAAAGAGAGCTGAACACTAAAGAAAGAGCAGTGTGCTAGAACATAAATAAGAACAGGAACAAACAGCTTTCACCAGTAAGATACCATGCTTTAATAAATAAACATGCTAGCATTGGTGAGTTGCTGCGGTAGAAGAGGAATAAAAATCAAAATAATCAACTTCAGGAGGGTAGAGTAACTCTACTTCATCACACTGCATCATCGTCAATTATTTTCCTATAACAGCGTGATAGTGTTTTATTCTTTACTTCATGCTCTAACTATATAAACTCTGTCATTATCCACTATTTTATCAAATATTATCCAGGATCAGTGCTTGTCCTTCTGCTGTCAGTCACCAGCGTGAGTGTTTTCCTGGCTGGACTGATGAGCGTCTGTCTCTGCAGGTTCATCAGTAAGTCTTTATCTTAATCTTCTGCTTTCACCGTTTCAAAACATACGGTGTAAAGCCGATCATGGAGATGATTATGAAATGACAGAAGGTGTTTAGTCTTTTTTCTTTTTCAGGGAAGCAGATGACTGAGAGGTTAGAAGTTTATTTTGGTTTTATAGTGTATGAATATGTCCTGGTTTTATCTGATTGAAACATCTAATATCCGTGTATATCTGTGTGTTTCTATGGATTTTTTTTTCTTTTCCAACAGACGTAAACTAGACATGATCTGTGGTGATCAGGGTATGTTTATCGATTTCTTTCCTAGCTAAAAAAGTCCAAATCACTAACAGAAACACTGAAACTAAGCCCACATCCACTGAGCCTACCGTCCATAAATATAAATATAAAATATTGTTTTTTTCCCCCCAGAATTCATGATGTCCATGCTCAATATGAACACAGTAAGTAGCATTTCTGTTTTACAATTTATAACAATCATTTATGGCGATCAGTTACAGTTAATGCTTGGGTACGAATTGAAATTATTTTCTTTACTCTGATGTTTAGTCCGGCTCAGAAGCTGCTGCAACTTATTCTGTGATCACCGCAGTACCCTTACCATCCCTGCCTTTAGGTAAATTATACAGTACAAACAGTACAAACTCAGTACAAACACCTTAATGGTGCTTTGAAATAGATTGAGGACACATGCACACAAAAACTTTTTTATTTAAAAAGGAAGTACACCCAAAACATGCAATGCCTGCGGTCAGAATGAGCTAAACCACACTTATCTGTAACATTACCAATGTTTCAAACTCCTAAGAAGTTGGGAGACGCGAAGAGAAGAATTTCACCTTACTGTGATGTACTCTGTGTCTACGCGTTTCTTAAAAGGAAGTTACTCTGCATCTAATGTCTGGTGCTCTTTACACAATGTTTACCGTTATTACTCTGGTGTCTGTTACTTGGCTTGGATTAAACACACAGGTGTGTGTCATCAGCATGCAGTACGAGTGGAGGTTAATACCATGTTTATGAATCATTGTACCCAGTGGCAGCGTATGTAATGCAATGAGGAGCGTGATCAGAACAGAGCCTTGTGGAACACCAAACTTTACTATTGTATAGATAAAGAACTCACAGGTGACATTTACAGACTGATAACGGACAATCAGATCTGAGGCAGGAAAGAACTCTGACTAAATTGTGGTCTATCCCAATGTAATATTGTGATTATTGTAAAATCTACTTCCGACTCATATGCTAGTTCAGTACACGGACAAAAATAGTATGAAGATGTTCAACAGATGTGATTACAAATCGCCAAAACATGCATAAGAAATGTGTTGAGGGGGATAATTTGTTTAAATTGATAAGACATGCACATGAACTATAATGGAAACACATTTACTGAAGAAAGTCCTCAAAGTGCATCAAAAAAGTCATGTAACTTTGCCTCAACAAGTCATGTGATTGGATTATTGCCTCAGAAAAGTAAAAATGGCGGACAGTGAGATGCGCCCGTTTCCCCAAAAATGCCAGGGAATTATTTAACAATGTTTTATGTTAAATATGTAACTTGGATGGAAACATAGCTAGTGTCTCACTCTCTATTATTAAACTATCTATTCAATTGAATTAATCAAATAGGATAGAATCATAAGCTTTATGTTTGAACAATTAAAAAAAAAATAGTCCAGTAAAGGGGATAGTGTAGCCAAAAAAACCCCGAAAAATAAATAACATTGAGAATCACTGTTTTATAATCTGAATGTCATGCTACTATGTGACGACTTTAACTCTTCCAATCGTGAATTTTCAGACACTAACGCAGACGTAAAAGAAGATGCTAAGAAAACAGGGGTGGGTAAGTGTTTTTCGACAAACTGTTACGCTGCTTTGTGGTCATTTCAGTGTTTCATTGCCTTCGCGGCAGCTGAAACACTGTGGGTCTGATAGGCATGTGCCGCTAAGTTCGCTGCAAGTTTAAAAACATCTTTTCAGTAAATAAGACTGCTGATGGCTGACATGATACTGTTTTGTTCTGGACGCGCTTTAGGGGCGGACGACGTGCATCACATGTATTGTACCATCGCTGACACTCAAGTGGTCACCAAAGACAAGGACAATGTGTACAGCCTGATACAGAAGCACTGATGGATGCTAACCTCACAGAGTGTAAATTTTGTATTATTTGTATGGTTTTTATGCAATACATGCCTTAATTTAAAACCCTGCTTTGGCATCTTTAAATAAATTGATTTCAAGTTGCTGTTTGATCAGGAATGTAGTGTCACAACTGGGTAAAGACGTAACCATGAGATAAAATATGTATTTTTAAATGTGAACACAGAACTCTTAAAGGAGATGATGGTTTTGCAAGAGGATGGCTGTTGCAGGAAGTTGAGAAAGCCACAAGTGAGCACACAGGCACACAGGCGAACTCGCTCTCAGAGACATAAGAGCTAATGCAGTCATGCTATAATTAGGAGCAGCAGAGAACACAAAGCCAAGACGATCACAGAGAGTTAAGGTGATTTGGACCTTTTTGACACTTTAACCCCTGTACTTCATTTCATACTTCCAATCCTCTTTGTTTTTTTAGTTTTCTACGTAATGTTAGCATAAACATTTTCCCTGTGTTTTTCCTCGTGCACTTAAAACAGTCTGTGAACACCAACACACAAAAAATTATTGCATGACTCTTCAGTTCTCGAAGGAAAGCAGGAACAATGTAAATAGGGATTAGATAACGAGGCTCAGGTGTTCCACATCAGCTCGTTCCCAAATCCCTCCCCCCAGTGCAAAACCTGCAGGTTAGTCCTCCAACAGGTGACAAAATGAAGTGCATCAAAATGAAGATTGATATTTATAGCAATGTGTAGTTTTTTACCGTTTGCAGTTGAATGAAAATGTTTAGAGCGTTTCTCAATGCTTTTTCACACACAACAGTCTCGTGAGTTTAAACAGAATGGTGGGAGAAAACCCAAAAACATCCAAGCTCTGTGGCTTCTTCAACTGCGCAATCAATACTGAGCAGGTCATTTATCTGGACCATGGAGCATTTATGTCATTCGGTAGGAGGACAATTATTGGAGGAAGTCTGAACAATGTATTGGCCCCCTTCTATACCCCAGCTATTAATGTGAACTGACCAGAAATGAGCAGATCTGGGTTCAGGTTAAACTTGTTAATCACCTTGTAAGAGCTGTTAGTGTAGCTTTAGAAAGAGAGAGCTTTTGTTTCTCCATGTTTCAACATCCATCATTTTGTTTGACGGACGTAGCAGTGACACCGAGGTGTTTAAAAGGAATTTTAACAACACTACCGTATCGAACGGTCTATCGTTAATAATTGTGAAGCTAAAAAAGTGACCTATAGGATAAAAGGCCCAATAGTTTAGATCGATTATGATTCCAAGCACGTAATGATTGAAGTTGACTGTCCTCAGTCATGCTCATGCATCATTCCTGTCTTTAGAGTATTATAAACCTGAGCGCGTTAAACCTCATCGAAGTCTATATTTAGAGTTGTTATTTAAAAATACGGAAATGTATTGACATGAAATATTTTGTGCTTCTGCTTTCGTTCTCACTGCCATACACACCCTGTTAGTGGTCACATTCACATGGGAAACTGGATTCTGTGACACGCCGTCTCAGTGACATCAACGTGACACATCTCCTATACAGCTCACTTTCATTTCTCCTAAATAATTTCTGTTCCTAAAACTTCTAAACATGGCGAATCTAAACGTCTAAGGGCATAAAATTGTCTGTAGCGCTCAAAAATGTGAAGTTTTAAAGAGATACACTGGAGATGGATCCAGGTACAACAATAAAAAATGTATGTTGGTGCAAGCGTAAGCAAGAATGATGGATTTGCAGTAGCAAAGGGATATTTTCTGCATGAATTGTGACAACAGGGGCCAAACATCCTGTTTTTTATACTTATATTATATATCTATATCTATACTTATCTATATGTATATTAATAAATGTATATATATATTAATTTATTCGTTCATTCTATAATTTTTCATTGATTTGACATTTTTAAGACATATTTTGCCTTCACACACCCCTCCACATTTTCCAAAAATAAAGGAAAAGGGAGGCGCCCTGTCCAGGGTGTACCCCGCCTTGTGCCCGATGCTCCCTGGGATAGGCCCCAGGTTCCCCGTGACCCTGAAAAGGAGTAAGTGGTAGAAGATGGATGGATGGATGAATGGATGGAATAATCCTCAAATTAAGACCAAAAAAACGAGACCACTGATGGAAAATATGCTTTTATTTACAACAAATGGCTTTCTTTCTTTTTGAGGTATAGTTATAATCATTTAAAAGACATTTTCTTTTCTTTGTTTTGTATTTTTTTTGTTAAGCAGGCATTCTTGTGCAATTCAGAATTGTTAAAAATCAGCGTTTTTCTGTAGAATATTCCGAACGTTTTCTCACTTCATGCATGTTAATTTCCTTTAATGAAATTATAAAGTGTAAATAAAAATGACAGACAGACGAATGGGAATATAATTAATGAGGAATCTATTTTTTTTTCAGTTGCCCATAAACTATGGTGTGTTGATTTTTATATGAAATTACAAAAAAGCAGTGATTTGTTATAAGCTCGCTCGTCTCGCGCAGTACGCGGGACTCATGGCTCAGATTAAGAACAAAGCTCTGTGTCCCAAACACTTAAATTCACACCTACAATTTTTTTTATATCACAAACCAAAGGCTGCAGAGAATTCTTTCTAACAAAAGCTCTTTGTTTTAAGATATCATCGTTTTATTTTCGAGCGTTCATACTGCGTTATTGGGCTGTGGAGCTGTGTCTCTTACTGCTAGCATACGTTAGATTTACCGTTCAGAAGCAGTTTACATCAAATCGGTTACTAATATAACATTCATATAACTATGTCATGTAAGAAAGCAGAAAGTTAGTCATGTTTAGTGTCCCCGTGCCACACTTTAGCTGAGAAGTAGAGTGAAATGCTTTTAGCTGCTAATTAGCCCCTAATTTGCCAGCAGGCTGCTAGCTAGCTAGCTACAAAATGGCTGCCAAAGCACAAGTTTTTTTTCTCTATCTCTGTAAAGCAACAATTATACACACCATACCAACTGGATTTTCTCAATAACTCATTAGAATGAATTCTGAGAAAGACCCTTCTGGTGTTTGGGCCACTCTCTTAATGTTTGGACATTCTTAAAGGTCATATAAAGGTCACCGAGCCTCTAAAGTGTCAGCAGGTTTACGTTTTGAGGTCATAAGGATGAGTTTGATTCTGTCAGCAAGCTGCATTTGAACTGGTATTTTTGTTTTCACACCCCATTTAGCAGTAGCCATTAGCGAGGACAATCATCCAATGGCTGGAAGGTCGAAGGTCACGTCAAAGGTCACCTGGAAATGAGGACAATCAGGAGGGGCTCAAAGCGGCTAGCTCGCATAGGAGAAAGGGTTGTGGCTGAGCCGCACTCCATGGCGTTTTCCTGCGCCCGCGCATCGACACACACACACACACACACACACACGTATTTACTCAGGGCTGAAATACGAGGGGCAAAATGTCCTCAATGAAAAAAACATGACAATTTTGTGAGGTCATTTAGCTGATTAAGAAAAGGGTCATTTTTAGCTGCTGTAACAGAGAATACAGAGGGGGAGAAAGTACACAAAGATACAAGACATACAAGTGCACACCACACACACCACACACATACGTGTACAGAGTGTACCTCAGGATGGAAGGGGTGACAGGAGTCAGGACGTTTGCGGTCCTTCTGAAACTTCATTGTCTCACACTTAAGAGACTCGTTGTGTGTTCAGAGGTTAAAGCATATAAACTCACACACAGTCAAAACTGTGTCAAATGTTTTTGTGTAGTGTGTGTGTGTGTGTGTACTGTAAAAATATACTAAGCAATAGTTTGCCAAATGTAAACATATCTGAGATGACAATATTTTTGTGCCAATATTTATGGTTATCTTTTATGATTCATTCTTGAAGAAACATGTCGAAATTGAACAGAGTTCGAATATCTAGCTTGTCAGACCCCAATAGCACAAGCTAGCTAGATAGCTAAGAACAGCCACCAAATTGGCACATAGTTTTCAACAAACTTCAAAAACTTCAAAACACCAAGACACTCCTCTATCAGATATAATTTAATTCATAACTACAACAGAGAGCTAATTCTTGTCTTATCAGCTCAAGGGAAACAAGTTAACCTTAAACTACTTAAAATCAGCCAGATCCCAGTCAGCTAATTTAGCTATTTAACTAAAACTCTTGTTAAGCTAACTGGGAAGTTTTATTAGTAGACTCTGATAACCAGACATAAGGAATTACACATGTTTTTAGTAGTAGCTGGTCATTGAATTGTATCTATTGGTTCAGTTGTTTAAAATGTTAATATTATATTATTTTTGTCCTCCATTTTAGGTTTTTCATGAAGAAGGAATAAGCGGTTGAAGATGAGTTGATGCAGTACAGCATTTGTTGGTTTATCTTTTTTATCTTTACAGCTGAAACCTAGGGCTCAAACCAAGAGTAGATGTTCAGAGCTTTTAAGCGTTTAAACAATCAAGCTAGCATGGCACACCTGGGTAACAAGTAACACCTGTCACATGTTCCAGTATTTTTGATCACGTGAAAAATGGGCGGTTTCGATCAAAAGGTGCCTTTTTTTTTCTAGTCTAGATATAAATATGAGGAAATGAAAGCTGAAATTCTGCTCTTTTGTCTCAGTCATCTTTTGACCTCAAACCCAAATGTCTTCACTGTACAGCAAAAACAAAAGGACTGGGTTTGCTGTTCCAATACTTTTGGAGCAGACTGTATGTCACTGAGGTAGTATTTTGTCTGACCAAGTTATTATTAGTTGGGGCAATTTGACTTTATTATTCAGAAACAAAATCAGCTTTATTCACTGAATGGAATAGTTTTTTATTGTGAAGACAACTGATTTTTTTTTTTCTGTGTGTGTGTGTGTGTGTGTGTGTTTAGATAGACTTTGAAAGCTGTACCAGAAAATGTAAATGACTGTATCTCTTTATTTATAATTTGTGAAGGATATAAATGATCTCGATTGGCTCCATGGTAACAGGAGGGGCGGAGCTACAGTCACACTTGTTTTCCACAACCACCATGAAGAGGTTACTGCTGGGGATCTGCTGAATGACAAATGTGCTGAGAGAGAGAGAGAGAGAGAGAGACACACAAAATGATAATTTTTGCCAGTGTATATATTCTGCAGTGTCTAAACTGCTGTTTTATTCAACTTTAATTAATCAGGTTATTGCAAGTGAAGTTTCGTCAATCTATCAGTCTGTAACTGTGTAAACACAGTGTCTCAGGGTACAAGAAAACATGCTGTAATTAAAGGTGTGGTCTATTCCAGGGACACAAAGGGCCACTTTCTGAGAAAACTGATTTCATCCTAACATTTATACGTCCTCGCGCCCATCCTCTTTATTTACGTTCTCGCACCCATCCTCTTTATTTACGTCCTCGCGCCCGTCCTCTTTATTTACGTCCTCGCGCCCATCCTCTTTATTTACGTTCTCGCACCCATCCTCTTTATTTACGTCCTCGCGCCCGTCCTCTTTATTTACGTCCTCGCGCCCATCCTCTTTATTTACGTTCTCGCACCCATCCTCTTTATTTACGTCCTCGCGCCCGTCCTCTTTATTTACGTCCTCGCGCCCGTCCTCTTTATTTACGTCCTCGCGCCCGTCCTCTTTATTTACGTCCTCGCGCCCGTCCTCTTTATTTACGTCCTCGCGCCCGTCCTCTTTATTTACGTCCTCGCGCCCGTCCTCTTTATTTACGTCCTCGCGCCCGTCCTCTTTATTTACGTCCTCGCGCCCGTCCTCTTTATTTACGTCCTCGCGCCCATCCTCTTTATTTACGTCCTCGCACCCATCCTCTTTATTTACGTCCTCGCGCCCGTCCTCTTTATTTACGTCCTCGCGCCCGTCCTCTTTATTTACGTCTCGCACCCATCCTCTTTATTTACGTCCTCGCGCCCGTCCTCTTTATTTACGTCCTCGCGCCCATCCTCTTATTTACGTCCTCGCGCCCGTCCTCTTTATTTATGTCCCGCGACGTCCTCTTTATTTACGTCCTCATGCCCGTCCTCTTTATTTACGTCCTCGCTCCCGTCCTCTTTATTTACGTCCCCGCTCCCTTCCTCTTTTATTTACGTCCTCGCTCCTGTCCTCTTTATTTACGTCCCCGTTCCCGTCCTCTTTATTTACATCCTCGCCCCCGTCCTCTTTATTTACGTCCTCGCTCCTGTCCTCTTTATTTATGTCCTCGCGCCCGTCCTCACCTTGTGATTGTTCTACTGCTTATACTGTTTATGGACTATATTAGCCCACATGTATAACCCCTACCTTTAATTCTCAGTCTGGAAATTCGTGATCGGTAAATTTTACTGTTTTACTATTTTTTTAGCATTCTGCTTATATTTTATTTTATTTTATTGTGTGTTGTATTGTGTGAAATGTTCTGAGCTACTGGGATCTTGAATTTCCCCTTGGGGATCAATAAAGTATCTATCTATCTATCTATCTATCTATCTATCTTTATTTACGTCCTCGCGCCCGTCCTCTTTATTTACGTCCTCGCGCCCGTCCTCTTTATTTACGTCCTCGCTCCTGTCCTCTTTATTTACGTCCTTGCTCCCGTCCTCTTTATTTACGTCCTCCGCCCCGTCCTCTTTATTTACATCCTCGCGCCCATCCTCTTTATTTACGTCCTCGCGTCCGTCCTCTTTATTTACGTCCTCGCGCCCGTCCTCTGTATTTACGTCCTCGCACCCGTCTTCTTTATTTACGTCCTCGCTCCCGTCCTCTTTATTTACGTCCTCGCTCCCGTCCTTTTTATTTACGTCCTCGCGCCCATCCTTTTATTTACGTCCTCGCTCCCGTCCTCTTTATTCATGTCCTCGCGCCCGTCCTCTTTATTTACGTCCTCGCGCCCGTCCTCATTATTTACGTCCTCGTTCCCGTCCTCTTTATTTACGTCCTGGCGCCCGTCCCGCTTTATTTACGTCCTCGCGCCCGTCCTCTTTTATTTACGTCCCTCGCGCGTTCTCATTATTTACATCCTCACACCCGTCCCCTTAATATCCTAGACCAACTCCTAGAGTTTTGTCTTACAAAAACAAAAACAAACCAATTCAATAACATAATATGAATATAAATGAATGTGGAGGTCCTTACAGGCAGGTTTCCTACAGTAAACTCACTCATTTTATTTTGTATTTTTTATTCACTAAAGGAATAAAGTGTTGAGCGTTTAGACGAGGCCGTTTGTATCTGAAAGCGTACAGCACATTAGTTAATTTCAGTTTTCACACAAGTGCTTTAAGCAGAGTTCTGCGCATGAATAAACTCAAAGCCACAGCGCCTGTTCTCTCTACACCGCAACAGTTTCTTTAGGCCTCAGAAAGTTTCTCCTTCCTGTATTAACAACAGCAGATCTTCAAACGTGACGTGAAAGACTCGACAGAGCGCTTGCCATCTCGCTCCGCGTGGGTGTTGAGCCTTTATAACACCCACGGTGCATTATTAACACCTCACCTTCTTACTGAAACCACACACACACACACACACACACACACACACACACAATGAGCAGCTCACTGTTCATAATTGTTGCCAAGAAGGTTTAAAAGCGGAGACGTGAAACTCTACTTTACTACACACTATACATGCACAGAGATATTAATACGCTTAAAGTCAGTCATTCGGTGGAGGGGTTTCTGAGCAGCCATTAGTGCAAAATAACTGCAGAGACAGAGAGATTATATGGAATGAAATACAAACAGAGTAAACTGAAATATACAACAAACAGACCAACAAACCAAGTAAGCTAATAAAATACAGAAAACCACAAATAAAATAGAAACCTGACTTGGAACAGGTGAGAGAGTTACAAGTTTGAGTCACAAAGCAGGCAGTTAAAGGCGGATAAATGTTAATGATGCGATATAGTCTGTGTATTGTACTAATATGATAGAGCTCTTTCTTTTTCCCTAACACACACACACACACACACACACACACACACACACACACACACACTGGATACATCTGGGTTATGCAAAATAACCATAACCCATCATCCTGTTCTCAATCTTAACCTCAAACACACACCGGGGAAAAAGATGAGCTATACCTGCTGGCCATCTACAAAAAAAATCAAAACTGCCTGCACATTTTTTACTAGAAATCTGTGTTTTAGAAAGCAGCGCTTTATGCTCCAGACGGTTTGAGACCACCTTCAAATACGTCACGTTTGACGACAGTGGTGCTTGAAAGTTTGTAAGCCCTTTAGCCCTGTTTTTTTTTTTTTACCTTTCTGCATAAATGTGACCTCTCACAGATCATGTGTAATATTGCATCATTTTCCTTAGTAAATAAATGACCTAGTATAACATTTTTGTCTCGTTTGTTTAATCGGGTTCTCTTTGTCTACTTTTAGGACTTCTGATCTAAAATCTGATCATGATTTACGTCATATTTATGCAGAGATCTAGAAAATTCTAAAGGGTTCACAAACTTTCAAGCACCACTGTAGATCAATTAAAAACACTTCTTCTTTTTGGACTTGCAGTGCGAAAGCGAGTTGGCACACACACACACTCACATGTACGCGCACACAAACGCACACACACGCACGTGCACACACATACACACACACGCTTGCACACGCCCACACACACACACACACCACACACCTGATACAGCCGTCAGAGTTGTGCTGCCAGCCTCTCTTTGATCGTGCGCTCTGAGACAAACACTGGATACTCCATATCACCACGGCCCACACCGCCCTCCTGTTCACTCTGTCAGCTGTAACACACACACACACACACACACACACGCCACCCAAACACACTCAATCATAAATGCTAATCCTAATATTTCTATTCTGTAAACTCATTGCACAAATATTGAAAGAGATCCTTCAGTAACTCCGCGTAACAAAACCGAATCACCTTTATACGTCGAGTCAAAACTCCACCAGCTGTAGAAGTTAAACTCTAGCAGGAATCTGTAACACACACACACACACACACAGGGTGAAATCACCGCCTACATATAAAACTGCTGAATTTACACAAAACTAGCTTTTCTTACAGGATCATTTCACTGATGAGCCACTTCACAGCAGAAAGCACGCTGAAAAAAAGAAAACAATACCACAATCTCTTAAACACATTCTGTATCAAAACACGTTTATTTAATTCCTTCTGCATACAGAACAAACGCGCGCATGGGGTTTTTTTTTAAGAAAAAAGTTCCAAATGCTCATTTGTATGTATAATAAAATGTACCGTTTCATTTCATTCCTTTTAAAAGCATCTTTACTTTAAATGTGCTTCTTTACAGTTAGTCACATTCTTTCATTACATTACTGAGCCTCTGGATTACAGTTTGCTGTTCTGTTATTATAATTCAGCTGAGTGAAGCGCTCTTGGACTCCTGGGGTTGCCAGATTTCATTCAAACACTGAGCATAAGAGATATGCTTTTATAGATGATGCTGGGGGCATCTCAGTCAGCTCCCTAGTTCAGTAGTCAGGACACTGATCAGTCTCGATCGCACACATCCTTCCACAATGCACCGCCGAAACCATCCGTGCTTACTATGTTCCCTTACTGGAAAAAAAAATGTCGGACGAACTCTTATAAATGTAAGTTGCCACTATGTAGTGTACGATCCTGCTTGACGTACCATGACAGAAATGCGTGTGATCAAGCTAACAAATCGATATGACATACAACGTACGTCAGAAAGATATGGGTCCTGCCTGCTGTGGTGACGTTTTACAACACGAGTACGTCGTCATGTTCCCGTCATGTACCCGAGTCATCGGTGTCCCAGTGTGTAGTGAGCCATATACTGTGTACACCCTATACTGATTCAACACCCAGGGAGCTGCGGAGCTGATCGAGACACACCCTGAGTCACACTAGACAGAACGTTCCACAGGGTTCAGGAGGTTCAGGAGGTGAATAACCTCCTGATGTTCTGCAAACTAATTTGTGAATGGAAAAATGAATGGGAAAATAAAAAAAAAACATTCTGGTGTAGACCACGCCCACTTCTGGTTTAAACACGAAAACAGAGCGGAATATTTTGAGCTCTGAACAGATAGAGAAAATGGGCGTGGCACTGCTTAACACACCTAATATTAACAGTAACGCTCATACTCACGTTTAGTAAAGTGCGCGCGCTGTCACTACTGCCTACGTACTCCTTACACAGAGCCTGATAATCATACAGAGTGAGCCTGCCACACACACACACACACACACACACACACGGTAAAATATGTGTGGAAAGTCACATCACAATATATGATAAAACGTTTGTGTTACAATCTGCTCTACATCATAGTACACGCGATAAATATTTGAATGAAGCATGCATGTCTATACAGGTGTGTGTGTACTTCTCTCTGACCTATTAAAGAGACCCGCAAGGAGCAGTTTGTTCATGACAGCCCCTTCCACTTCTCCAAAGAAGAGCCCCGTCTATGAAGAGACAGGAAGTCACATCACAACAACTTTCGGGAAGCAGTTTTTACAATGTACAATAGCTGGAGATATAAGTATTGTGGTGTTTTTTTTTCTCATTCTTATGACAATAAAATGGCAATTTTTTTATTAATGCAAATAGAAGTGGAAGGACCTAGAAGGCAGTGTTTAGGAAGTCTGCCTTCTAGGAAGGACCTAGAAGGCAGACTTTATTTTCGTGCTTAAAATTGTGTATGTATAGGATAAGGCAATATTAAGTGTATCTCTATGTATGCATACTGTATATGAATTCATCATAACGTAATAATGGCAATAATTATTATTCACACCGTAAAAACATTGAGATTAAAATATTAAATGTTTAGTTATGATGGAGAGAGAAGAACCAATATGGCATATAAATAATGGTATTTTTTTTTTAAATAAATAATTTCTACTCTTTCTCCACCGATGGACTGGGCAGAAGAGGTGCCAATATTTTGTGCCTGTATAACAAGGTGGACCTGATGGACGGACTATAATTTGAGGATTAATTTGTAGACTTGAACAGAGTTAAATGAATGAGATGCAGCGTGTAATCACTGTGACTGACCAACCTGAGAATAATCCTCAGACACCAGAACAAAGCCGTTGTTGTCAATGAGGTAACATTTAATATCCTGATCGAAAAGAGAGAGAAGGGAGAGAGAGAGAGAGAGAAACGAGGGAAGAGTGTAAATACAGCGGCCTGGACAGTAGCCTTTAGTGTGATGAATCTCAACGTCGGGAGGAATCTTATCGTCATATCGAGGAACACAGTAATATGAGAGGAACTGAAACCGAGCTGCTGTCTCACTCAGAACAATCATGTGAAACCTGGGGAAATCTGGTGTGTGTGTGTGTGTGTGTGTGTGTGTGTGTGTGTGTGTGTGTGTCTCAGATAGGTACAACACTGCATTTCGTTTCCACACAAAACAGCTGAGGGAGACCACCAGAAGAGGAAATGAGTTTTTAGAGGTTAAGAGGAAGGCAAGCAGAGAGTGGCAGAAGACAGACAGAGAAAGAAAGAAAGAAAGAAAGAAAGAAGAAAGAAAGAAAGAAAGAAAGAAAGAAAGAAAGGGAGTGAGACAGACAGAGAAAGAGAGACAGACACAGAGAGAGAGAGACAGACAGAGAGAGAGCCAGTCAGAGACAGACAGAGAGACAGAGAGAGACAGACAAACAGACAGAAAGAGACAGACAGACACAGAGAGAGAAAGAGACAGTCAGAGAGAGAGACAAACAGACAGAGACAGACAGAGAGAGATAGAGACAGACAGAGACAGAGTCAGACAGGGAGAGAGAGAGAGAGAGAGAGAGAGAGACAGACAGACAGAGAGTGAGGCAGACAGAGAGAGAGAGAAAGAGAGAAACAGACAGACAGACAGAAGCAGGACGGAGAGAGAGAGACAGATAAAAAAAGAGAGAGACAGAGAGAGACAGAGAGACAGATAGACAGAAAGAGAGTGAGACAGAGAGAGAGAGAGATACAGAGAGGCAGAGAGAGAGAGAGAGAGAGAGACAGACAGACAGAGAGAGAGAGAGACAGACAGACAGAGAGAGAGAGACACATACAGACAGACAAAGACAGAGAGAGAGAGAGAGAGAGAGAGAGAGAGAGTTACCTCATTGTCACAGCTGATGCTGCATTTCCCGTCCAGGGCGTTACACTGTGAAGGATGGAGGATGAAATTATTCAAACAACTTCACTTAATACCTTTACACCTTAAAGTACTGAGTTTTACTTTAGTAATAATATTAGTGTTGATAATATCAGTTAATAATATTAGTGTTAATAATATCAGTGTTGATAATATCAGTTAATAATATTAGTGTTAATAATATCAGTGTTAATAATATTAGTGTTAATATTTGTCACGTTATGTCCAGCAGATGGCACTGCGGCTCGTCTTTGAACAAGCCACATGACTTTGTTTTGGTTCACTCACTTCCGGGTTGAGCGCTAGCTTAACCACCCTGATTTGTCACAGGTGTTTGTAGTTAAGTAATGATTATGTTCTCTATTTAAGTGCCGTGGTTACGGAGAACTTTGCTCGGTATTATTAGTTGTAGTGGTCAATGTTTTGTCTTGAGTCTAAGAATGATATTGTTTTGCCATGTTCCATGTTTCCCGTTAGCCATTGAGGACCGCGTTTACTTTGAGTTTTGTATTTATGTTTAATAAAGAGTCTGATCTGCACCTGCATCCGCCTCCGACTACGATTTGTGACAATATTAGTGTTGATGATATTAGTGTTGATGATATTAGTGTTAATAACATCAGTGTTGATATTAGTGTTGATATTAGTGTTGATGATATTAGTGTTGATAATATTAGTGTTAATATTATTAGTGTTGATAATATTAGTGTTGATGATATTAGTGTTGATATTAGTGTTGATGATATTAGTGTTGATAATATTAGTGTTGATATTATTAATGTTAATAATATTAGTGCTGATAATATTACTGTTAATATTAGTGTTTATATTATTAGTGTTGATATTAGTGTTAATATTAGTGTTGATATTATTAGTGTTGATATTAGTGTTGATATTATTAGTGTTGATATTATTAGTGTTGATAATATTAGTGTTGATATCAGTGTTGATATTAGTGTTAATATTTGTGTTGATGACATTAGTGTTGATATTATTAGTGTTAATATTAGTGTTGATATTATTAGTGTTGATATTAGTGTTGATATTATTAGTGTTGATATTATTAGTGTTGATATTAGTGTTGATATTATTAGTTTTTGATGATATTAGTGTTGATAATTTTAGTGTTGATATTATTAGTGTTGATATTATTAGTGTTGATGATATTAGTGTTGATGATATTAGTGTTGATATTATTAGCGTTAATATTAGTGTTGATATTAGTGTTGATATTATTAGTGTTGATAATATCAGTGTTGATATTAGTGTTGATAATAGTGTTGATGATATTAGTGTTGATATTATTATTAGCGTTAATATTAGTGTTGATATTAGTGTTGATATTATTAGTGTTGATGATATTAGTGTTAATATTAGTGTTGATATTATTAGTGTTGATGATATTAGTGTTGATATTATTAGTGTTAATATTAGTGTTGATATTAGTGTTGATGCTATTTGTGTTGATATTATTATTAGCGTTAATATCAGTGTTGATATTAGTGTTGATATTATTAGTGTTGATAATAGTGTTGATGATATTAGTGTTAATATTAGTGTTGATAATAGTGTTGATAATATTAGTGTTGATATTATTAGTGTTGATATTAGTGTTAATATTAGTGTTGATATTAGTGTTGATATTATTAATGTTGATATTAGTGTTGATAATATTAGTGTTGATAATATAAGTGTTGATATCAGTGTTGATATTATTAGTGTTGATATTATTAGTGTTAATATTTGTGTTGATGATATTAGTGTTGATATTATTAGTGTTGATGATATTAGTGTTGATATTATTAATGTTAATAATATTAGTGTTGATAATATTAGTGTTATTATTAGTGTTAATAATATTAGTGTTGATAATATTAGTGTTGATATTATTAATGTTTATATTATTAGTGTTGATATTAGTGTTAATATTAGTGTTGATATTAGTGTTGATAATAATAGTGTTGATATTATTAGTGTTGATATTAGTGTTAATATTAGTGTTGATATTAGTGTTGATATTATTAATGTTGATATTAGTGTTGATAATATTAGTGTTGATAATATAAGTGTTGATATCAGTGTTGATATTATTAGTGTTGATATTATTAGTGTTAATATTTGTGTTGATGATATTAGTGTTGATATTATTAGTGTTGATATTATTAGTGTTGATAATATTAGTGTTGATGATATTAGTGTTGATATTATTAGTGTTGATATTAGTGTTGATATTATTAGTGTTGATAATATCAGTGTTGATATTAGTGTTGATATTATTAGTGTTGATAATAGTGTTGATGATATTAGTGTTGATATTATTAGCGTTAATATTAGTGTTGATAATAGTGTTGATGATATTAGTGTTAATATTAGTGTTGATATTATTAGTGTTGATGATATTAGTGTTGATATTATTAGTGTTAATATTAGTGTTAATATTAGTGTTGATGCTATTTGTGTTGATATTATTAGTGTTGATAATATTAGTGTTGATATTATTAGTGTTGATGATATTAGTGTTGATAATATTAGTGTTGATATTATTAATGTTAATAATATTAGTGTTGATAATATTAGTGTTAATATTAGTGTTGATAATATTAGTGTTGATATTATTAGTGTTAATAATATTAGTGTTGATAATATTAGTGTTGATATTATTAATGTTTATATTATTAGTGTTGATATTATTGTTAATATTAGTGTTGATATTAGTGTTGATATTATTAGTGTTGATATTATTAGTGTTGATATTAGTGTTGATATTATTAATGTTGATACTATTAGTGTTGATATTATTAACACTGATATTAGTGTTGATAATATTAGTGTTGATAATATAAGTGATAATATTTGTGTTGATATTAGTGTTAATATTTGTGTTGATGATATTAGTGTTGATATTATTAGTGTTGATATTAGTGTTGATATTATTAGTGTTGATATCAGTGTTGATATTATTAGTGTTGATATTATTAGTGTTGATATTATTATTGTTGACAATATTAGTGTTGATAATATTAGTGTTGATATTATTAATGTTGATATTAGTGTTGATAATATTAGTGTTGATAATATTAGTGTTGATATCAGTGTTGATATTAGTGTTAATATTTGTGTTGATATTATTAGTGTTGATATTATTAGTGTTGATATTAGTGTTGATATTATTAGTGTTGATATTAGTGTTGATATTATTAGTTTTTGATGATATTAGTGTTGATGATATTAGTGTTGATATTATTAGTGTTAATATTAGTGTTGATATTAGTGTTGATGCTATTTGTGTTGATATTATTAGTGTTGATAATATTAGTGTTGATATTATTAGTGTTGATGATATTAGTGTTGATAATATTAGTGTTGATATTATTAATGTTAATAATATTAGTGTTGATAATATTAGTGTTGATATTAGTGTTGATATTATTAGTGTTGATAATATTAGTGTTGATATTATTAATGTTAATAATATTAGTGTTGATAATTTTAGTGTTGATATCAGTGTTGATATTATTAGTGTTGATATTATTAGTGTTGATATTAGTGTTGATATTATTAGTGTTGATATTATTAGTGTTGACAATATTAGTGTTGATAATATTAGTGTTGATATTATTAATGTTGATATTAGTGTTGATAATATAAGTGTTGATATCAGTGTTGATATTAGTGTTGATATTTGTGTTGATGATATTAGTGTTGATATTATTAGTTTTTGATGATATTAGTGTTGATAATTTTAGTGTTGATATTATTAGTGTTGATATTATTAGTGTTGATAATATCAGTGTTGATATTAGTGTTGATATCAGTGTTGATATTATTAGTGTTGATAATATAAGTGTTGATATCAGTGTTGATATTAGTGTTAATATTTGTGTTGATGATATTAGTGTTGATATTATTAGTTTTGATATTAGTGTTGATAATTTTAGTGTTGATAATATAAGTGTTGATATCAGTGTTGATATTATTAGTGTTGATATTATTAGTGTTGATATCAGTGTTGATATCAGTGTTGATATTAGTGTTAATATTTGTGTTGATGATATTAGTGTTGATATTATTAGTGTTGATATTAGTGTTGATATTATTAGTGTTGATATTAGTGTTAATATTTGTGTTGATGATATTAGTGTTGATATTATTAGTTTTTGATGATATTAGTGTTGATAATTTTAGTGTTGATAATATAAGTGTTGATATCAGTGTTGATATTATTAGTGTTGATATTATTAGTGTTGATATTATTAATGTTGATATTAGTGTTGATAATATTAGTGTTGATAATATTAGTGTTGATATTATTAGTGTTGATATTATTAGTGTTGATATTAGTGTTGATAATATAAGTGTTGATATCAGTGTTGATATTAGTGTTAATATTTGTGTTGATGATATTAGTGTTGATATTATTAGTGTTGATATTAGTGTTGATATTAGTGTTGATATTATTAGTTTTTGATGATATTAGTGTTGATAATTTTAGTGTTGATATTATTAGTGTTGATATTATTAGTGTTGATAATATTAGTGTTGATAATATCAGTGTTGATATTAGTGTTGATATCAGTGTTGATATTATTAGTGTTGATATTATTAGTGTTGATATTATTAGTGTTGATAATATAAGTGTTGATATCAGTGTTGATATTAGTGTTAATATTTGTGTTGATGATATTAGTGTTGATATTATTAGTGTTGATATTAGTGTTGATAATTTTAGTGTTGATAATATGTGTTGATATCAGTGTTGATATTATTAGTGTTGATATTATTAGTGTTGATATTATTAGTGTTGATATTATTAGTGTTGATATCAGTGTTGATATCAGTGTTGATATTAGTGTTAATATTTGTGTTGATGATATTAGTGTTGATATTATTAGTGTTGATATTAGTGTTGATATTATTAGTGTTGATATTAGTGTTGATAATTTTAGTGTTGATAATATAAGTGTTGATATCAGTGTTGATATTATTAGTGTTGATATTATTAGTGTTGATATTATTAGTGTTGATATTAGTGTTGATATTATTAGTTTTTGATGATATTAGTGTTGATAATTTTAGTGTTGATATTATTAGTGTTGATATTATTAGTGTTGATATTATTAGTGTTGATAATATCAGTGTTGATATTAGTGTTGATGATATTAGTGTTGATATAAGTGTTGATATTATTAGTGTTGATATTATTAGTGTTGATATTATTAGTGTTGATAATAGTGTTGATGATATTAGTGTTGATGATATTAGTGTTGATAATATTAGTGTTAATATTAGTGTTGATATTATTAGTGTTAATAATATTAGTGTTGATAATATTAGTGTTGATAATATGAGTGTTGATATTATTAATGTTTATATTATTAGTGTTGATATTAGAGTTGATATTAGTGTTGATATTAGTGTTGATATTATTAGTGTTGATACTATTAGTGTTGATATTATTAATGTTGATATTAGTGTTGATAATATAAGTGTTGATATCAGTGTTGATATTAGTGTTAATATTTGTGTTGATGATATTAGTGTTGATATTATTAGTGTTGATATTATTAGTGTTGATATTATTAGTGTTGATAATATTAGTGTTGATAATATCAGTGTTGATATTAGTGTTGATATCAGTGTTGATATTATTAGTGTTGATAATATAAGTGTTGATATCAGTGTTGATATTAGTGTTAATATTTGTGTTGATGATATTAGTGTTGATATTATTAGTGTTGATATTAGTGTTGATAATTTTAGTGTTGATAATATAAGTGTTGATATCAGTGTTGATATTATTAGTGTTGATATTATTAGTGTTGATATCAGTGTTGATATCAGTGTTGATATTAGTGTTAATATTTGTGTTGATGATATTAGTGTTGATATTAT
This sequence comes from Ameiurus melas, assembly GCA_012411365.1. NCBI lineage: Eukaryota > Metazoa > Chordata > Actinopteri > Siluriformes > Ictaluridae > Ameiurus > Ameiurus melas. The sequence continues at coordinate 8,630,777 of CM022752.1, read as the reverse complement.
TAGTGTTGATATTAGTGTTGATATTATTAGTGTTGATATTAGTGTTGATAATTTTAGTGTTGATAATATAAGTGTTGATATCAGTGTTGATATTATTAGTGTTGATATTATTAGTGTTGATATTAGTGTTGATATTATTACTGTTGATATTAGTGTTGATATTATTAGTGTTGACAATATTAGTGTTGATAATATTAGTGTTGATATCAGTGTTGATATTAGTGTTAATATTTGTGTTGATGACATTAGTGTTGATATTATTAGTGTTGATATTATTAGTGTTGATATTAGTGTTGATATTATTAGTTTTTGATTATATTAGTGTTGATAATTTTAGTGTTGATATTATTAGTGTTGATATTATTAGTGTTGATATTATTAGTGTTGATATTAGTGTTGATATAAGTGTTGATATTATTAGTGTTGATATTATTAGTGTTGATAATAGTGTTGATGGTATTAGTGTTGATGATATTAGTGTTGATAATATTAGTGTTGATTTTATTAATGTTAATAATATTAGTGTTGATAATATTAGTGTTAATATTAGTGTTGATATTATTAGTGTTAATAATATTAGTGTTGATAATATTAGTGTTGATAATATTAGTGTTGATATTATTAATGTTTATATTATTAGTGTTGATATTAGAGTTGATATTAGTGTTGATATTATTAGTGTTGATATTAGTGTTGATATTATTAGTGTTGATACTATTAGTGTTGATATTATTAATGTTGATATTAGTGTTGATAATATAAGTGTTGATATCAGTGTTGATATTAGTGTTAATATTTGTGTTGATGATATTAGTGTTGATATTATTAGTGTTGATATTAGTGTTGATATTAGTGTTGATATTATTAGTTTTTGATGATATTAGTGTTGATAATTTTAGTGTTGATAATATAAGTGTTGATATCAGTGTTGATATTATTAGTGTTGATATTATTAGTGTTGATATTATTAGTGTAGATATTATTAGTGTTGATAATATTAGTGTTGATAATACTAGTGTTGATATTAGTGTTGATATTATTAGTGTTGATATCAGTGTTGATATTAGTGTTGATAATATTAGTGTTGATATTATTAGTGTAGATATTATTAGTGTTGATAATATTAGTGTTGATAATATTAGTGTTGATAATACTAGTGTTGATATTAGTGTTAATATTATTAGTGTTGATATTAGTGTTGATATTAGTGTTGATAATATTAGTGTATATATTTTTAGTGTTGATATTATTAGTGTCGATAAAACTAGTGTTGATATTATTAGTGTTGATATTAGTGTTGATATTATTAGTGTTGCTATTAGTGTTGCTATTAGTGTTGATAATATTAGTGTTGATATTATTAGTGTTGATATTAGTGTTGATATTATTAGTGTTGATATTATTAGTGTTGATATTAGTGTTGATATTATTAGTGTTGATAATACTAGTGTTGATATTATTAGTGTTGATATTATTAGTGTTGATATTAGTGATGATATTATTAGTGTTGATAATACTAGTGTTGATATTATTAGTGTTGATATTATTAGTGTTGATATTATTAGTGTTGATATTAGTGTTGATATTATTAGTGTTGATAATACTAGTGTTGATATTATTAGTGTTGATATTATTAGTGTTGATAATACTAGTGTTGATATTATTAGTGTTGATATTATTAGTGTTGATATTAGTGATGATATTATTAGTGTTGATAATACTAGTGTTGATATTATTAGTGTTGATATTAGTGTTGATAATATTAGTGTTAATATTAGTGTTGATAATATTAGTGATAATATTAGTGTTGATAATATTAGTGTTAATAATGCTAGTGTGGATAATACTCATGTATGAGAGTAGTTTTTCTCCTCACCTGTCGACTGGCTGTCCAAAACTTCCTCTGAAAGAATTCCAGCTTCATTTGAATCCCGACCGCTGTGGAAACATACGTGCGTAACACACACAGTCAAAGCATTCAGAGGAAGAAACAGTGTATGAATCACTTCATGTTATCGTGCTACCTTTATAAGCACTTCATCACACCCACATAAGGATACTGCGTGAATGATATGAGCTCTTTATGTCTGTATTAGCTGCATGACTGGAGATGTTTTATCATTTATACTTTAGAACATTAAGAGTAAATTAGGTTTGCAGAACACATTCATAAGCACTGTTACGGAGTATTTATAAGCAGCTTATGACAGCGTTCACAAGATTACAAGCGTTGCTTTATAAAGTCAGTTTATCTGCTCAGAAACGTGCCCCTGCTTTATAATGGAGTTTGGTCTTCCTTTGACTCTAATGTTGAGTTGCTGTGTTTATAACACTTTTATGAAGCATCACACAGAATAAAGCACCAAATACAGTAATCTTGTGAATACTGACATAAGCTGCTTATCATTGCTTATGAACTCTTATGAAGTTCCTGTTTGTTCTTACACTAATATAAAGCTAAGACTTCTCCTGAAGCACATATCGCTTGTGCGTTATGCTTACGTGTGTGTTATGAAGTCCTTATGAAGCTGGATTTTATGTCAAATATTGTTTACGATTGTTGGTCATTTAAAAAATGTTAAGGTTTTTCTAAAATATATATATATGCCTTCTGCATCTTGTGAATACTGACAAACTGCTCATGTAGTGTTACGCATGTGTTATGAAGTCTATATGAAGTCTATATGTAGACATCCAGTTCCTGTGTACAGTAACGTAAGGAAGCACTTACCTGCCACTATAGGAGACTTCCTTTCATCCAGGAGCTGGATAGCAGTGCTGGCCAACACCACACTCTTATTATCCTGTGCTAAAACACACACATACACACATACACACACACACACACACCACACACACACACACATCATACAAATTAAAATGAGAATCGTACACATTTTCTTTCAACCACTAGATGGAACCATGTTAGTAGTTTAGTGTGTGTGTGTGTGTGTGTGTGTGTGTGTGTGTGTGTGTGTGTCCTACCTGCACTAAAGGGAATGGAGTAAATGAAGGTGCCGGGAACCTGCTCGGCCGCTCTCTTATACCACAAGGGAAAGTGATCCGCATTAAAGACGCCCTCCTTATCCTCCGCCCTCAGCAGATCCCTCCACACACACACACACACACACACACACACACACACACACACAAATAAAATAAAAATAAAATGACATTTTAATATTAACTTAGATGAGATGTGCATCATCTAAAGTAATAATTAATTTCCTGGACAAACCCAAAAACTGTTTTCTGATTGGTCGTTTAAAGTTCGGTTCTGCTCACTGTTTGGTCAGCTGCTCCGGGACGACAAACAGGTTGGTTCTGGAGAGACCAGTACGAGTGCCAAGAAACACAATCTCCACTCCCTTATCAGGATTCCTGAAACATTCATTAAAAGAATATAATATAAGATTTTATAATATGTTCATGTAGCATTTTTATTATTAGCATTGCTAGAATACGTCATCTTTTTTTTTAACTTTAATTTGATAAGATTGTGACGACAACAAAAAAGACCATTTACTCCACACACATAGTGGATATCTAGGGGCAGGTTTTAAAGTTCATCAGTAAAAGTTTACGCATGTAAACTTTACGCAAGTGCATTTTGCTCGAATGCGTTGGGTAATTATTCAGTGAGAGGTGTGTGTATTAATGAAAGTGTAAATGTATACACTCTGTCCTTTCAGAGAGGAGAATTGAAGGTTATCTCAGAATTACAGGTGTTGTGTGGTTGAGATGCGTGGCGTATGGATACGATAAACCCTTCAGAAAGGTGTTAAGTAACCGGAACTACTTTTCACTGTGTCTCTAGAGAGTTGGAAGGGTGGCGCTATAACACCTTGCTAAGATTTTCTGTGCGTTCTGTCTCATGTACACATCTTTATTGCTGCAGCTTAGTATTAAATGTGTGTTTTACGGTCTTGTATGTTTCAGGACAGAATGAAACACCTGCCCTTAGACGTGTGAGTAAACAGCCGTTCCGTGTGAGGAAACGTGTTGCTCTGATGCAGTACAGACGCTGTGGACTGAGATTAGATTTTAAAAAAAAAGCAGAAGTATTTAAGAGTGAAAGGGTGTTGTGAGAAGGTCTCGTGAAGCGAGACTCACTCTGACTTGTTGAGAGCGAGGCCGGTCCAGTAGGCCTTGAGCGGAGCGGTGATCACGGCGTCGAAGAGAACCTGCTGGATCAGCTCCCTGTCGCCTACGGCAAGCCAGAGGAGACATTCACACAGTCGCAATACACACGACGACGCAGACGTGAAACGAGGACGAGGCACGGCTAAGCTTCAGACCTAAATTATAAATAGCTTTTGAAAATAAATGAATAAATAAATAAATCGGCTGAATGGGGTCTTTCATGAGATCGAACACACGTCCGTGTAATCTCCTGCTACGTGACATTTATCACAGCGTTTCGTATCACGACGGCTAGCTATTAGCATTCAGCTTGTATCTTCAGAGTTATCATCATGCTAACTAACATTTGAGAGAACAGGAACAAGTTAGGCTTATCAAATGTCTTCCGTGGCTCTTTGGTGGGAAAAATGGCACAAATCTACGATTGGTAAACTAACATCAGAGGCAGAATCCTTCTTGTGACTTTTACGCGAAGTAAATCACAGGTTTATTGTATGACCATGTTATCGTTTCTATAGAAACAGATCATTCACTGGGTCGTGCACGGTGGATGGTGAGGTTTTCTGTGAGGTTATGTATGCTTATCGTACGGTAATATGTGCGGAAGGAGTTTCCAGCGTCAGCCATTAGTAACATTCAGAGGTAAAGCTTTAACTTGAAGTTTTCCGAGCGGTTTATGCTTCTTTGCAGTTTCTCTCTAACATGACAAGATTGCTATAGAAAAAGAAGAAGATGATCAATATGGGTCGACTTCATCACACCGCCCTGGCACTGATTACTTTCCTATAACAGTGTGACGCAGGGTGTTTAACACACACATACACACACAAATATGAAATAGTTTGTGGCCTCTTACACTTGAGGTGTGGTTTGCGGCCGGTCAGATAGAGTTTGATGGCCTGAATCTGCGTCAGGTAGCGATGCTCGTGATGCTCGTCGGTGTTGCAGTATGTCCTGTAGAGACCAAACGTTAACGCGTGTTACAGCTCCAGAAAAACGTTGGAGGCAAAAATATCAATTAGACGCTGTGACTTCACAGATAATGAAACTGACCCGGCACCTTTACAGCGCAGCATAATTAATCACCTCGCATTAAAACACCCAGGAACAACAGAAGGACAGTAACATCCTCACTCTCCTCCCCGGTGAAGGACAAAAGAGTTTGTGTGTGTGTGTGTGTGTGTGTTTCTCAGCACACTGCAGTGCTGGAGTTCGAGGAGAATTTATTTAACAGAATAAAGTTTGGTATCAAAGTCGGCCCTAAATAAATAAAAGTTCAATAAGATCAGTTATAGTTTGCTAGGACATCAGGTTAAATTATATAATATCGGATAACCGCTGTAGAAATATGTCAGGCTAAGCATTATAATGATTAGTATAATGTTATCCAACTCGCTAGGTGACTAACATTAGCACAATGCTGCATTTCACCAGCTGTATCATCTAGATTAGCTAGTTATTCTTAGCTAGTTATTTCATGCTACGCATTGTTATAGTCAGAGTAATGTTATTTAGCTTGCGAGTAGACCAGGATAAGTTACATACTCTAGAAATATTTTATTTTGCTAGTAGACCGGGAAGCTAGTTGCTAGTTGCTAGCTGGTAGCTAGTCCAGTTGAATATTAGCACAGTGCTGTGTTTAGACAGCTGTCTTCTCTAGATTCGCTAATATCGCTTCTTATATTGTGTAAATGCAACCAGAGTTTCACGCTTATACGTAGTTTGATTATACATAGTTAGCATAATGTTTACCTAGCTTTCTAGCAGAGCTTGCTAGGTTAGTGCCATATATAAGGAGCTGTTTAGCTTAACCTATTCAAGTTAACTGTTATATTGTGATCATACAGCTAGTATTTCATGCTAGGCATGAATTAGTTACATAATGAAAGATTAGCAATACTGTTCATGTTTGCTAAGCTAACTAGTTATCTGGTTACTGCTAACATAGTGCTGTATAGAAATTGTTGTGTAGTGGTGATGTTACATGATCGGGTTGGCGATCAAGTTGACCTTAACATCTTTTCCAAACTTATTGAGCATTTTAACATTCTTTAAAAGAAGTCTCTGTGTCAGTTTATGACCCGTGAGGCCATTTTGTACTTTTCTCTTCCCCAGATCTGCTTTTTGAACTCACAGGTCTGCATCATACAGCACTACTATTTATCCTTCTTTAACAATGAAAGTGTAAATGCGTATTACCATTCGTCTGCCAGAGCCACGCCCGGCTGATCCAGATCCCGCAGACCTGACATCCAGAAATGCACAGGAATGCAGGAAATATTATCAAAAATTCGCAAACTTTTTATTGAAAGTGTCATTTAAATGGACTTTTTTTTATAAATTTATTTACATTAACAAATGGATGAGTTTGAATCAGTGTTCTGGTTTAAAGCGTTAAGAGCTCAAACTATGCAGAGAGAGCGAAACATAAAAGTAGAAAGAAGCTACATTTACCTGCTTCCAGTGTAACATTTCCCTTAAAGAAGTGCTTTCCATGGCCTCTGGACAAAGCCACTCCAACACTACACCACACACACACACACACACACACTTTATTCAATTCCCTTAAAATCATTCTGTCTATTTAAGAGCTTCTGTAATAAGAGTCCGTGCATGTGGACCTGTATGATGTTCCTCTGATGGCTGTGAAGTAGTAATCGTTGTGCATTGACAGAACACGTTTCTGCAGAAAAGCAAGACGGCGTAAAAGATATCTAAAGTGAGCATGTGAAGAATATTTTAGATACGCGATGGGTGTGGCGTGGTGAAGAAAGCCGGTCACTCACCCCTCTATCCACCGTCCTCTTCACCTCCATGGAGAAGGTGCCTGTTTTTCTGTTCACCATGGCATTCCTGAGCTGTGGAAGGAAACACGGCAGCTAGTAAACGCAATCCATACGTTACATCACGTCAATCATTGGATTCTGATTGGTTGATTAGTTTTCAATAACAGTAGGTAGGGCAGTAGCACAGCTGCAAAGCTAAGGTTTATATTAACGTGCTGGCTTTATCGTAACAGCTCATTCACAGAGATCAACGCTTTCAGCCTTAGCAAGAAATGAATGGATATATTGAAATGAATGGATAAATTGAAAATGGTCGAAACCGAATGCAAATACACACCCTTCCCCCGGGGGAAACTGGTGCTGAATAGACTGAATTTGCATACTGGAATATGATTGGCTCTTATATTTTATGATGCAATAGTCATTGTTGAAACTCTTCCTGCAAAAAGATTCAGTAATAAAAGGCATGTTTTATCAAATTTAGTGTGACTATAAACTATATACACCCTTTTTCACTTTTTTTAGTACTTTTAATCGAACAGGAAGATAATATGTCCGTACATAATTGTCAGTGTCTTCCCACTCCACCTCAGACAGGTCAACACTGCTGTAATGGGCCTTCCGTCTCTTCTGACCATTCTGGTACTGTATACACACACACACACACACACACACACACAAACACATACACATAAACAAGAACAGTTTAACAAAGAGAGCGCGCAAATATAAAAACAAAAACGAAACAAAACTCGGATCACAAGAGTCACATGACGTCCACAAGATGGAACAGGATGGATGTAGTAGAAGGAGATGCAGTAGTTCTCCTGCAGGGGCTGCTTTTAACCCCAATCACACACACACACACATACGCCTACAAATCACACACACTGATAAATCACACACACCATCTTCTTTAACTTGGTCCCTAAAAATGCAGGTTAAACAAATCCGCGTAGTCTCTTTTTCTCCAGATCTTCTTATAATTTTCATCGTAACCTCCGGAACATTTTTGGGCAAACTCGGTTCTTTAAGACCAGACAACCTACTTGTGTCTCCTAGTCCAGAAAATACGTGTATGTGAAAATTCGTTACGCTCTGTACCCTATTTGATAAAAAGAGTTTGTAATGGGATCAGCCCTTACCCTGCATTCACACTAGCAAAATGAGTGCGGGCGTGTCAAGATCAGTAAAGTTCCACTTGTGGGTGTGGCTTGTGCAGCTGTATTGGAAGGAGTCTCCAGTGTCAGCGCTTTGTCAGAGGTAAAGCCGTAACTTTAACTTCTTTCTACATCTTCGGACAGAGAGGTTTACGTTGTGTGGTTTCTTGGAAAACAAATTCAAGGGAGAGAATAAAGAGAGGCTGCTGAGGGAACAACTGTTTATAGTTTCATCCTGGGTACAATGAATATAACTATAAACAGAGTAAAAATGTATTCCGTCATTTTTATAATGATATTGCCAATAACGTTGCTGACAATAATCGTATTTTTGACCCAAAAGCTGCAAAATAGAATTGAGAATTGATGTGACTACAGAGTGAGAGACCGGATCAAGGAATCCACCGGAGCCAATCATCAGCCTTTTATTAAAGGCTAATTTGCATAAAAGCTCATTCTGGGTGTCATTTGTTGATTGTTTTATTGATTACTAGTGTGAATGTAGGAGAAATATTTAAATTATAATAATAATAAAAACTGTAATTAAATCCAGTTAGGTTCATTGATATAGTACTAGAATAATGTTAATAACTTATAGACTAATAATAATAATAATAATAATGATAATAATAATAATACACAGCTAATTATACTAATAAATAATAAATAAATAAAAACAGAACAAAGACTGATCCGCTGAGACAAACACTACAGTCACACAAAGGTACAACAGTCAATACACTCACTCTACACACACACACACACAGAGAGAGAGAAAGAGAGCATGATTGTGTATCAGCCAGTGTGATTTGCACAAAAACACAAAACTATATGCACACAGTGGCACAAATACCGTGGCTAACACACTAACACTAACACTAACACGGTTACAGACGCTGTTACACACACACACACACACACACTCACACACACGCACACACAGTCACACACAGTGACTGGATGTTAGGAGAGGAGGATCTCTGTGGTTACCTCGGCTCTCAGCTCAGGCCTGGCAGGCACCTGAAGGAGCTTTTACTCCTGCATGCAATACATCAAAGGAAAAGGGTTCACATTACAAAACTACAACTGCTAGCATGCACCTCTGCATCCGTCCAGCTTGTCATGGCACAGGACTTTCCCTGTATGAGTATTAGGTGCAGTAATAAGGGATTTGTTAACTGTTATATCAGGTATAGAAGAGCACACAGTCTGTGCAGCGCACATCATTCTGAGTTTACTTATAGTCGTTCAGTCATGATAATTTTAGCGCACAACATTTCTCGACTCGAGTTTTGTTTTAAACCTCCCAGCTAAAAAATTATGGAAGTATACCAAATAAAAGGTTTCCGGGTTTTTTTTCCTAGTAAGGTTCAGGAGATCAGTCCAGACAAGACACTTCCTCAGATGTCTGATTATTCCGATATCCACCTGGAGCCGATTTCCCATGGAAACGCCACAGTACGGAACCGATCCAATTCAGCATAAACCAGCCGTGCACTCTGGGTGGGAGGGGCCTACTCGCTCTCCCCTGTCAATCACACTAGCCAACCACAAGTGTCTGTAAGGGCATATAGGAAGAGGGCGGTGCATACTGGAATAGTACATCCCTCCGAGTTTATTACACCACTTCTGTGATGCATGAGCAGCAGTTCAATAAATAAATTCCATAACTGTTTAAAGATTTGGCCTTATATTTACAGAAAAGATTTGATCAGACTGATAGCTACATTATACTTACAGCTCAAGCTGAAAATTAAATCAGCAAACACTGAACACCAGGTATTGCGTTTTGTTATTCTTACACGATTGCATAAAATTGAAGATGATCATTGTGTTATTATACCGTGCTCTCGTGTAATTTTGTGAATTAAAATAATGATAACTAGAAATGCTTGAGTACACATTGAATCCGTAGGTAAATACAAAAAAATCCAGAATAAATATAACATTTATTTTGAAAAAAATGATAAACAATACACGGACTGCGTTGTGTTTTGAGTGACGTCCTACAGCGTTAAACAGCGTGTGTTTGTTGTTCAGTGCTGTAGGAAGTCACCGGGGTGTGTGCTTGTGTATATGTATGAGGTCAATGTACATGACGACTTGGCTGTGTAAAAGGACGCTGGTTTCCTTACCAGATGCCGGAGGTTTGGATGTATGAGGATGTAGCCATTATTGTTGACGGCGAACACGTAGCCGTGAATTCCCAGCTGGAGGAAGAGTGCATAGATTTACCAAACTTGAATATTTTCTAAAATCTCTACAGATAAATCAACACTTTTGAGGAAGTGCATGTTATGTGTGTGTGTGTGTGTGTGTGTGTGTGTGTGTGTGTGTGTATGTGACTTGCAAACTGTGAAGACAGACACTACCTTGTGTCTGGGGATGGTCTTCATCAGGTCCTGAATGGGAATGTCTATTCCCACTACACCCAGGAGAATGCCTTGATTTTTCTGATATGTGAGATGGAGTGGAGAGAATTAGTAATGAAGATCACCTAACATGATGCACTATATCCCACACACACACACACACACACACACACACACACACACACACCGTCTCATTCTTGGTGCTGAAGACAGGCATGGCTACCGTGGTCATGGGATTTGGGCCGTTGCGTGCAGAAAGCTGGAGAAACATTCCGACAGAAACAACAAGAGTTCAGGGTGAGATATACAGTAGTTTATAAGATGTACTGTTGATTGTTATTAATAATAAATATAAAGAAGGTAATAAGGTATTAATATAATAATAATACTTTTAGTTTTATGATTCCCTATTTACACCAACACTCAAAATTAAAACACTCTATTTAAAGGACTTCACAACACACTGACTCAGGATTTTACTCCTGAAATATATCAACATCAAGCACCATTTCATTGGTGTATTATAAAGGCCTGTGCTGCACGACCATAAAATAGCAGAGTGGTGTTAGCCTGTTGTGTTTCACTCTGTTGTTGTCTGCCAGTTGTATTTGCAGATACACCCTCTACATATTCACATCTGCCAGAAATGCTATATTTTGGGTTGGCGAGCCAGCCAGGAGTGGGGTTAATCTAATCTTGAGCCAAGGAAATTCGAAGAAACTTATTTGGTGAGAACGTTTGAACAGAACGTACACCATCCAACTATAGGCTACACCAGATTGTGACTTCATAAGCCAGACTCGAATAACATGCGCTGAGAGGAGGGTTGAGAAACCAACACAGCTGACAGATTTCATCCCAAAAAAACGACAAACACGAAATCCTACGTAAAGCTTATACTATACTCTTTTCTGTGTTTGTACTGAAATTTGTATTGCGCAATCATTTCTTCTGCAAAACGTAATGTTCTTTCTTAAAGCAGTCGAAATAGTCTGTAACATAGACTATGATACAGTCTGCCTCTTAGATAAACTGTGCACTGTATCTTAGTAGAATTATATGTAGTTGTGTTGAGAATGTCATGAGAGTGTGTACCACTATGTGTCATAAATGTCGTGACACAATAGTGAAAGCGTTCGCCCCATACGTGTACGAATATATATATCTGTTCGCCAAGAATAAATTCCCATAATGCCACAGCCATCTGTGGCTAGAAAGCCACAGGAGCAAAATTAACCGTGCTCTCCGGATGGGAGGGGCATACTCTATCTCACCTGTCAATCATAGTGACACTAGCAAATTGCGTGTTTCTGTGAGTTTATCAGAGGGCAGACAGCACGTTCCTCAGAGTGTGTTTATGGGGTTGGTTAAACGAAACTGTAGGTGAGAACTTGACTGTATGATAAATAGCACAACATTATGTACACCTTTACTCTATATTAATTTCCTTCAGATTAAATTACTGTCGCTACCACGTTTTATCTTAGCTAATTACATTCCTGAGTAAACAAAACAAGGGACTAGATAGCAGACTGAAGCCTTTCCTTGCCCAGCATGCTAGCAGCTAGCAGATACAATTATAATCATCACCGCTGACTAGAATAACGCGTTTATAAAATAGCACAGGAGACGATATGAACTGTTTTTTGACAGTGTGTAAAAAAAAAAAAGTACTAGACGTTAAACAAATAATAACATGTAGTGTGCATGTGCTACAGCCTACAGAAATTCCTTCCCTGTGAACTAGACCGTGCTCTAAAGCTGATGTGCGTTTGAATGAGTCCAAACAAAGCCCCCAGAGTGCATTCTGGGAAACGACCCTGTACTCTGTGCAACCGCTTGTTCTCCTTCACTCCTTGCTCCCCCCGCCTCTCTATCCCTCTCTCTCTCTCTCTCTCTCTCTCTCTCTCTCTCTCTGCTCTGCTGTCACTTTTATTACAGCTTTAAGAGATAAAGGCCAATGATCCAAGAAATGATGAATGGAGTGTCTCTCCTAGCGAGATACAACGACCGCACGCTGCAGGAGGACAGCCCTCAACACTGTGTGTGTGTGTGTGTGTATGTGTGATAGAGTGTATATGGAAGCGTAAAAGCATGAGAGTGTTCAGGTGCACATGTGTGATAGGGATGGTGTGTGTGTGTGTGTGTGTGTGTGTGTGTGTGTGTGAAATGAGGAGTTTTATCAGATGTCGGATAGACCTTTCATTTCATTTCCCTCTCTCTCTCTCTCTCTCTAATTTTGTCTTCCTCTCTTTCTCCTTGTCTCTCTCTCTCTTGTTCTCGCTCTCTGTCTCCTTCCCACTTTTACCCACATTTACTGTTACACAGCACGTATCATACATACACACATACCATTACATTTCCAGTACTACTATTCTTATTAACACGCCACAGATTCTTTCATTCATTCATACTTTCAATTAGACCATTTGTTTCATTAAGATGATCATCCAGACACTCCATTATTATACAGTTCCGCAGGTCTTATTTTACCTTTAATACATGATGTATTCCCTCTGAACACCTTCATGAGTAAAACCGGAGTAATATATAATGTGTACAGGAGAGTGTATTATGTTATATGAATATATATACAATATAATAATAAAGAAAAAAAAAAAAAAAAAAAAAAAAAAAACTATATATTTGAAGATAGAAAATAAATTTTTTTTTTTGAGAGGGAAGAAAAAAAAAAAAAAAAAAAAAAAAAAAAAAAAAAAAAAAAAAAAAAAAAAAATGTGTGTTTGTTTTGTTAGATGGAGGAGGAGGACGGAACCGGTGACAGAACTAATGAAGCTATTAATGTGCAATCATTTACACACAGTGTAGGGGGTGGAGAGAGTCACACTTTCACACACACACACACACACACACACATTGCGTGCTGTGGATTATGACACATTACATTCCACATACACACTAATGTGAAGTTTTCTGATGTGGAATATTAAATGATATCCAAGATAAGCGATCAAAAGTGAAAACGCTCACAGCTTGGTCCACGTAGGCCTCGGTCCACACCATGTCGTGCTCGTGGTCGATGACTTTTGGGCGGCTCATGACGTGCAGGTACCTCATTACGTTCTCCTGAACGTCAGCCAGGGTGGAGATCTGACTGAAATAACCTATACACACACACACACGCACACACACGCGCACACGCACACACACACACAGGTGCTAGGAAATCTTCCATGAAAATGTAATGTGTGTTTAAAGCACAGTGATGTTTGCGTATAGCATGCTCATTAACGCTGCTCTCACTCTGCCGCGAAAAACGCGCCAGATTAATAACGAATAAAAACGCGTGAAAGACTTCAGCTGTAAAGCTTTCGAGTCCATTACATTGTGCAGTTTGTAAACATTTAAAAAACGAAGCGTTATGAAATATCTGGCATTAAAGGGTAAGATTTTGATGAGCACAGAATTGAAGGAAAATCTCAGTGTAAAAAGGTATAATTGTACTGCTGCAGGTTTATTTTACACATCAAACACTGAACTGTTTATAATTTACAACTTATCTCGAGTTAAAAATTAAAAAAAACTCTTAACCCTAGTAATTTCAATTGACAAAAATATAAAAACTTAATATTGGATACATTATATATATATATATATATATATATATATATATATATATATATATATATATATATATGCAGTTGACATTGTACACTTGATGTGCTCAGCATTGTGTTTGGCAGAACATTATGTGTGTGTGTGTGTGTGTGTGTGAGAGAGAGAGAGAGAGAGAGAGAGAGAGAGAGAGAGAGCGTATCCACTCATCCATGTCGGAGGCACACAGCGCTGATCAGCACACAGCACCCAGAGGGACGGAGCTGACAGGAAGAGTGATTTAAGCTCACTTGAACTTTGACTCCTGTGTGTCAGTCTTACACACTGAGAGTGCCGTAGTCCAATTCGTGCCAAATCGGCAACCCATAAGCGACCCCCTACCAACACACACACACACACACACACACACACACGTATGCTCTGCCTAACACAGTGCTGAACTGAGTGTACACTGACAACTGGGGACCGAATATCAATATCAATACTACTACTATTACTGCTAATAATATTATACCTTTGAATAAAAAATAAAATAAATAAATAAAATAAAAATATAAGCTGATTAAAGATGGGACACTGCAAACACTGATGTGAGATCTAATAAATAAAATGAATTCATTATTCACAGTCATATTCTGTGACATTAATGGCTTTAAATAAATAAATAAATAAATAAATAAATACTGTACATAGTCATAATTATAAATTGTAATATAATACATGTGAGATCATAATAATTATTCATTTAGGAATATTTGGGGACGTTTAATGATTTAAACACTATATATATATATATATATATATATATATATATATATATATATATATATATATATATATATATATAATTATTATTTTTTAATTATTATTTTTTTATTATTATTTTTTTCTTCTTAAAGTCACAATCTGGAGATTTAAATACAAATATATAATAGAATAAAAATATAAAATAAAAATATACAGTTATATATATATATATATAAAATAAGCTGACAGGGCATTTCAGAAATACATGTTGGGGTGGCATGATTTATTTGGGGTTTTGGTTATTTGTTTATTAAAGAATGAAATAAAAGTAATTAAAAAAAAGATGTGATGTGAGCTGTAATATAAATAAAATGTAGAATATATGTATCTGTTCTTTTGTTTGTGTGTTTGTCTCAGTGCTCTGTGTGTGTGTGTGTGTGTGTGTGTGTGTGTGAGTGTGAGTGTGTACCTTTGTTAGCGCATGCCATCCATTTAAGGTTATCTGCGAAGGCTGATTCTCGTCCAATCAGATAGGGGAAAATGCGAACCTACGCAGATAGAAACACTCGACTGTTAGAACATCTTCTATCGCTCCATTTCTCTTTCCATACATTATTGTCATTTCCTCTCTCTCTCTCTCTCTCTCTCTCTCTCTCTCTCTCTCTTTCGCTCTGTGATTAAATCCTGCATTACAGTCATCTCTATGTTTTACATTCCATTGTCTACAGTGTGCTGTTTTCCACCACATCACTCCATCCTCTCTCTCTCTCTCTCTCTCTCTCTCTCTCTCTCTCTCTCTCTCTCTCTCTCTCTCTCTCTCTCTCTCTCTCTATTTCGCACTACATTGCTCCCGTCTGTCCGGTATAAATGGTTTTTGATTTCAGCTCATTCGGAGCAGTTCCAGTGCAGCAGCAATGCGACAGTCACACACACACTCACACACTCACACACACACACACACACACACACACACACATTCTGTGGGGCTAAAAGATGTATTTTACTCCCCGCTGATCTGCACACGAGAGTCAGATGTAGACACATGGTGTGTGTCAGAGGACCGTAACCTCCACACAACAAACACTAACACACAACACTAACACACACAACGCTAACACACACAACACTAACACAGAACACTAACACCACAGCGACTCACAGCTAACACACACAACACTAGCAGAGAACACTAACACCACAGCACTAACACGCACAACACTAAACACACAACACTAACAGACACAACACTAACACATACAGCACTAAACAACACACTAAGCAACAAACTCTAACGCAATACTAAACACTAACACACAACACTAAACACTAACACACACAACACTAACACAAAAACTAACACAACACAAACACACAACACTAAAGCTAACACACAAACACTAACACACAACACTATACACTAACACACAACACTAACACACAACACTATACACTAACACACAACACTAAAAGCTAACACACACAACACTAAAAGCTAACACACACAACACTAAACGCTAACACACACAACACTAACACACAACACTAACACACAACACTAAACGCTACACACACAACACTAAAAGCTAAAAAAACACTACACACACAACACTAACACCACAGCACTAACACGCACAACACTAACACATACAGCACTAAACAACACACTCAGCAATAAACTCTAATACACAATACTAAACACTAAACACAAAACCAACACCACCATACTCACAAAACAAAACAACAATAAAAACCACAAAAACGCACAACAACACTAAACATAGCAACACACACAACAACACACATTCTGTGGGGCTAAAAGATGTATTTTACTCCCCGCTGATCTGCACACGAGTCAGTGATAGACACATGGTGTGTGTCAGAGGCCGTAACCTCCACACAACAAACACTAACACACAACACTAACACACACAACGCTAACACACACAACACTAACACAGAACACTAACACCACAGCACTAACACACACAACGCTAACACACACAACACTAACAGAGAACACTAACACCACAGCACTAACACGCAACACTAACACACACAACACTAACAGAACCACCTAACACATACAGCACTAAACAACACACCAGCAATAAACTCTAATACAATACTAAACACTAACACACAACACCACACATAACACACACAACACTAACACACAACACTAACACACAACACTAAAACACACAACACACACACAAACACAACACATACACTAACACACAACACTAACACACAACACTATACACTAACACACAACACTAAAAGCTAACACACACAACACTAAACGCTAACACACACAACACTAACACACAACACTAACACACAACACTAACGCTAACACACACAACACTAACACAACACTAACTAACACACAACACTAAAAGCTAACACACACAACACTAACACACAACACTATACACTAACACACAACACTAAAAGCTAACACACACAACACTAAACGCTAACACACACAACACTAACACACAACACTAACACACAACACTAAACGCTAACACACACAACACTAACACACAACACTAACACACAACACTAAACGCTAACACACACAACACTAACACACAACACTAAACGCTAACACACACAACACTAAAAGCTAACACACACAACACTAACACACACAACACTAACACCACAGCACTAACACGCACAACACTAACACATACAGCACTAAACAACACACTCAGCAATAAACTCTAATACACAATACTAAACACTAACACACAACACTAAACGCTAACGCACAACACTAACTCAACACTAAACACTAACACACACAACACTAACGCACGACACACACAACACTAACGCACAACACTAAACGCTAACACACACACACACACACACACACACACACATTCTGTGGGGCTAAAAGATGTATTTTACTCCCCGCTGATCTGCACACGAGAGTCAGATGTAGACACATGGTGTGTGTCAGAGGACCGTAACCTCCACACAACAAACACTAACACACAACACTAACACACACAACGCTAACACACACAACACTAACACAGAACACTAACACCACAGCACTAACACACACAACGCTAACACACACAACACTAACAGAGAACACTAACACCACAGCACTAACACGCACAACACTAACACACACAACACTAACAGACACAACACTAACACATACAGCACTAAACAACACACTCAGCAATAAACTCTAATACACAATACTAAACACTAACACACAACACTAAACACTAACACACACAACACTAACACACAACACTAACACACAACACTAACACACAACACTAAAAGCTAACACACACAACACTAACACACAACACTATACACTAACACACAACACTAACACACAACACTAAAAGCTAACACACACAACACTAACACACAACACTATACACTAACACACAACACTAACACACAACACTATACACTAACACACAACACTAAAAGCTAACACACACAACACTAAACGCTAACACACACAACACTAACACACAACACTAAAACACACCCGCAACACACCCAACACTAACACACAAAGCACTAACACACAACACTAAAACACGCAACACACACAAAATTTTAAATTATTACACTAACACACAACACTAACACACAACACTAAACACGCTAACACAACACAACACTACACACACAACACTAAACGCTAACACACACAACACTAAAAGCTAACACACACAACACTAACACACACAACACTAACACCACAGCACTAAACGCGCAAAAACACATACAGCACTAAACAACACACTCAGCAATAAACTCTAATACGCAATACTAAACACTAACACACAACACTAAACGCTAACGCACAACACTAACTCAACACTAAACACTAACACACACAACACAGCATACAAACACTACACACAACACTAACACACAACACTAAACGCTAATAAAAACCACAACACAAAACACGCTAACAAACACAACACTAACCTACAAACACTAAACACTAACACACACAGCACTAACACACAGCTAAAAAACAGCATTAAACAACACCACTCAGTGTTAAACCCTAATACACAATACTTAACACTAACACACAAACCCAACCGCTAACACACACAACACTAACACACAACACAAATGCTAACACACACAACACTAACACACAACACTAACACAACACTAAACGCTAACACACACAACACTAACACACAACACTATACACTAACACACAACACTAACACACAACACTATACACTAACACACAACACTAAAAGCTAACACACACAACACTAAACGCTAACACACACAACACTAACACACAACACTAACACACAACACTAAACGCTAACACACACAACAACTACAACACTAACACTAACACACAACACTAAACACACACAAACACTAACAACAACATAAACACTAACACACACAACACTAAAAACACACACAAAAACAAACACACAACACTAACACCACAGCACTAACACGCACACACTAACACATACAGCACTAAACAACACACTCAGCAATAAACTCTAATACACAATACTAAACACTAACACACAACACTAAACGCTAACGCACAACACTAACTCAACACTAAACACTAACACACACAACACTAACGCACGACACACACAAAACTAACGCACAACACTAAACGCTAACACACACACACACAACACTAACGCACAACACTAACACACAACACAAAACGCTAACACACACAACACTAACGCACAACACTAAACACTAACACACACAGCACTAACACATACAGCATTAAACAACACACTCAGCGTTAAACCCTAATACACAATACTTAACACTAACACACAACACCAAACGCTAACACACACAACACTAACACACAACACCAAATGCTAACACACACAACACTAACACACAACACTAACACAACACTAAACGCTAACACACACAACACTAACACACAACACTAACACAACAACAAACGCTAACACACACAACACTAACACACAACACTAACACACAACACTAACACACAACAATAAACGCTAACACACAACACTAACACACAACACTAAACGCTAACACACACAACACTAACACACAACACCAATACTAACACACACAACACTAACACACAACACTAACACAACACCAAACGCTAACACACACAACACTAACACACAACACTAACACACAACAATAATCGCTAACACACAACACTAACGCACAACACTAACACACTACCCTAAACAATAACACAGCACTAAACCCTAACTTTCAACACTTTACACTAATACACACAACAGTAAACACTATAACACAGGCGTGTACACTAACACACAACACTAACACACAACACTAACACACAACACTAAACGCTAACACACACAACACTAACACACAACACTAAACATTTGAATATTATATGAATGTTTTATAGAAAAGGAACATTGTGACCTCGTGTCATTTTGTTCTGGACTAAAAAGAGGACGTTATAAGATTTAGAGAGTAATTTGCCATTAAACAGGGATATTATTAGCGTTAAGTGAGCGGGGCCAGTGCAAATATAAGAAATAAAGCAGAGAAAAGAACAATATACCGAAGGCAGGACGATAAAGTGTGTTATTGTGTCGCTACAGTATTTTAGTGAATATGTGCTGGTGTGAGTGTTTCCGATCAGCTGCGTGTTTTTCTGTAGCCGCTGGGGTTCCAGCTACACAACAACAGCATCAGCATTTTCAGCACATTAGCATTAGCGTTTCAGGCCATCAGCGGCTTTAATTCCTCACTGTGTCTCAGTATGGGAATTAACCCGCCACGCGCTTCTGAAATGACCTGAACATTCCCGCTGGAATAACACCACACCGCCGTGTGGAGCACATTTATAATGGAGTCACATCAAGGAGAAAAGGGAAATTCCTGTATGTGGGTCAACGTTTTTCTTAAAACGCAATGAAACACAAACTGGACGTGGCTTTTTATCCAAACATATTACCAGGATTTTGTTTTCTGCGCACTATAACCCAGATTTCAATGTTCCCTGGACTCAATATTCCCAGCACTATATGTTCCTGGGGTTCTATCTTCCCAGGAATCAAATTTTCCAATGACCCAGTATTCACACTCCCAGGACCTAATATTTCCAGAGCCCTATTTTCCCAAGTCAAAGTTCTCATGCTGCTGTTGTTCCACACTCCTAGGTTCTCAGTGTGGTCATATGGCCCATGACTCTATACTTTAAGCACTCAATTTTCTCAGGATCCTGTTTTCTCAGCACCCTATGTTCCCCGGATCATAGGTTCTCAAGGTTGTATGCTCTCAGAGTCCTATATTCTAAGCATTCGATTTTCTCATGGTCTTATGTTCTAAGCACTCCATTTTCTCATGGTTCTATGTTCTCAGGATCCTATATGCACAGGATCCTACGTTCCCAGTGCAATAAGCTACCAATGTCCTATGTTCTCAGGGCTCTATGTACTCAGAATTGTATGTTTTTATGGTTATACATACATCAAATTGTGTGTTCTCAGGGTTTTATCCACCCTATGCTCCCAGGAACCTAAGGTTGCTCTCATACACAAACTTTGGGGTCAATCCTAAGTTCCCAGAGTTCTATGTATCTTGGGCTCTCAATATGTTCTCAATATCCTATGGCCATATGACCCTCAAACCAATATTCCCAGGACCCCATGTCCACAAGGCCTTTTGTTCACAGATTCCTATAATTCCTGGGTTTAATATTTTCAGGATCCTATGTTCCCAAAGTCCCAAGGTCATATGGCCCAGTACCCTATGTTCCTATCTTCCAAGCACCTTACAGTGGTGTGAAAAAGTGTTTGCCCCCTTCCTCATTTCCTGTTCCTTTGCATGTTTGTCACACTTAAGTGTTTCGGAACATCAAACCAATTTAAACAATAGTCAAGGACAACACAAGTAAACACAAAATGCAATTTGTAAATGAAGGTGTTTATTATTAAAGGTGAAAAAAAAATCAAACCATCATGGCCCTGTGTGAAAAAGTGATTCCCCCCCTGCCCTGTTAAAACATACTATAACTGTGGTTGTCCACACCTGAGTTCAATTTCTCTAGCCACACCCAGGCCTGATTATTGCCACACCTGTTCACAATCAAGGCATCACTTAAATAGGAGCTGCTTGACACAGTAAGGTCCACCAGAAGATCCTTAAAAGCTACACATCATGCCGAGACCCAAAGAAATTCAGGAACAATTGAGAAAGAAAGTAATTGAGATCTATCAGTCTGGAAAGGGTTATAAAGCCATTTCCAAAGCTTTGGGAATCCAGCGAACCACAGTGAGAGCCATTATCCACAAATGGGGAAAACATGGAACAGTGGTGAACCTTCCCAGGAGTGCCGCCCAAAAAATACCTACCCAAGCGCACAGCGACGACTCATCCAAGAGGTCACAAAAGACCCCACAACAACGTCCAAAGAACTGCAGGCCTCACTTGCCTACGTTAAGGTCAGCGTTCATGCCTCCACCATCAGGAAAAGACTGGGCAAAAATGGCCTGCATGGCAGAGTTCCAAGGAGGAAAACCACTGCTGAGCAAAAAGAACATCAAAGCTCGTCTCAATTTCTCCACAACACATCTTGATGATCCCCAAGACTTTTGGGACAACATTCTGTGGACCGATGAGGCAAAAGTGGAACTCTTGGAAGGTGTGTGTCCAAGTATATCTGGCGTAGAAGGAACACTGCATTTCATAAAAAGAACATTATACCAACAGTAAAATATGGTGGTGGTAGTGTGATGGTCTGGGGCTGTTTTGCTGCTTCAGGACCTGGAAGACTTGCCGTGATAAAAGGAACTATGAATTCTGCTGTCTACCAAGAGATCCTGAAGGAGAATGTCCGACCATCTGTTCGTATCTCAAGCTGAAACGAACTTGGGTTCTGCAGCAGGACAATGATCCTAAACACACCAGCAAGTCCACCACCGAATGGCTGAAGAAAAACAAAATGAAGGACTTTGGGGTGGCCTAGCCAAAGTCCTGACCTGAATCCTATTGAGATGTTGTGGTATGATCTTAAAAAGGCCGTTCATGCTCGAAAACCCTCTAATGTAACTGAATTAGGACAATTCTGCAAAGATGAGTGGGCCAAAACTCCTCCAGGACGCTGTAAAAGCCTCTCGCACATTATTGCCAAGCGCGTTTGCAGTTGTTGCTACTAAGGGTGGCCCAACCAGTTATTAGGTTTGAGGGGCAATTCACTTTTTTACACAGGGCCATGATGGTTTGGATTTTTTTCACCTTTAATAATAAACACCTTCATTTACAAATTGCATTTTGTGTTTACTTGTGTTGTCCTTGACTATTGTTTAAATTGGTTTGATGTTCCGAAACACTTAAGTGTGACAAACATGCAAAGGAACAGGAAATGAGGAAGGGGGCAAACACTTTTTCACACCACTGTATATACACAGGGTTCAGATCAGGGTCACATTTCCAGTGTTCTAGCATCACAAGGTCATATGGAACCTGATCTTATGCTTTCCTGTGTTCTATGAGAGTTGTATCGGGTTATGATAGCATGGTGCTAACACAGTGTGAAGGTTCTGCTCTAGTCACCCGAATGTTGTGTGTTCTAATCCCAGGACGTTAACGCTCAGACAAAATTCTACTTCACCTATAGGTTTCTCCGTGTAAAAGCATGTGTAAGTGTGTTGGAGACTGGGGTGACACACCTTCCGCTCGGGCCAGTTGTACTTCTCAAAAACCTCATCATACATTTTAGTGGCTCCGTCCGTCACCAGCATGATGGCCCGACTGCACACGCTCCCACGGCCTGCTTGGTTGAACTACACACACACACACACACACACACACACACAGGTGAGATGTGCAGTCATTTAAAATATTTTTTAACATGCTCGTCATTGTTACAGTATACAAACTCCAGTGCTCTACTGTTTCTACTGTACTGTGGGTGTGTGTGTGTGTGTGTGTGTGTGTGAATGCAGTATGCTGTGAAATCTGAGCCTCAGGCTGCAGCACTCTCGAGATGATGAAGTTGTTGAAAATCTCTGTGCGTCCGCACCGCACCGTGAATGATCATC
Source organism: Ameiurus melas (assembly GCA_012411365.1). Lineage (NCBI taxonomy): Eukaryota > Metazoa > Chordata > Actinopteri > Siluriformes > Ictaluridae > Ameiurus > Ameiurus melas. The sequence continues at coordinate 8,606,916 of CM022752.1, read as the reverse complement.
AATCTGATGGATTAAGATCCATGGCAGTAATTAACTAGCTTATTGACCCATGGCAGAGAGAAGGTGGCAACTGAGAGCTGCCATCATATGCCAGTGAAAGTCGTGCAGAGACACACACTCACACTCACAGATCACATGCACACAGTGCAACTTTGCCCATCCATATGGTCAGTGTGTACGATGTCAGGCATTCAGGATGGAAGGAAGGGTGAGAGATGGAGAGAGAGAGAGAGAGAGAGAGAGAGATGGAAAGGTGGAAAGGGAAGGAGAAGGTATAGGCATGATGTAGAAAGATGTCTACAGAAAACAGGAAACGAAGGAAGGAAAGAGAGGTGAGAAGCTGAGAGACAAAAAGAGAGGACAGAGAGAAAGAGATGGAGGAAGACAGGAAGTGAGAACCAATGAAAGAAAGAATCACACACACACACACACACACACCATCCCATTAGACCACCAC
>CM022752.1:8583959-8601459 GCA_012411365.1 Ameiurus melas | reverse complement strand
AAATCTGGCCTTTATGGAAGAGTGGCAAGAAGAAAGCCATTTCTCAAAGATATCCATAAAAAGTCTCGTCTAAATTTTGCGCCACAAGCCACCTGGGAGACACACCAAACATGTGGAAGAAGGTGCTCTGGTCAGATGAAACTAAAATCGAACTTTTTGCCCACAATGCAAAACGATATGTTTGGCGTAAAAGCAACACAGCTCATCACCCTCAACACACCATCCCCACTGTCAAACATGGTGGTGGCAGCATTATGGTTTGGGCCTGCTTTTCTTCAGCAGGGACAGGGAAGATGGTTAAAATTGAGGGAAGATGGATGCAGCCAAATACAGGACCATTCTGGATGAAAACCTGTTGGAGTCTGCAAAAGACCTGAAACTGGGACGGATTTATCTTCCAACAAGACAATGATCCCAAACATACAGCAAAATCTACAAAGGAATGGTTCACAAATAAACGTATCCAGGTGTTAGAATGGCCAAGTCAAAGTCCAGACCTGAATCCAATCGAGAATCTGTGGAAAGAGCGAAAACTGCTGTTCACAACCGCTCTCCATCCAACCTCACTGAGCTCGAGCTGTTTTGCAAGGAAGAATGGGCAAGAATTTCAGTCTCTCGATGTGCAAAACTGATAGAGACATACCCCAATCGACTTGCAGCTGTAATCGCAGCAAAAGGTGGCTCTACAAAGTATTAACGCAAGGGGGCCGAATAATTTTGCACGCCCCACTTTTCATTTTTTTATTAGTTAAAAAAGTTTCAAAAATCCAATAGATTTCGTTCCACTTCACAATTGTGTCCCACTTCTTGGTGATTCTACACAAAAAATAAAAATTTAATATCTTTATGTTTGAAGCCTGAAATGTGGCAAAAGGTTGAAAAGTTCAAGGGGGCCGAATACTTTCGCAAGGCACTGTATATATATATATATATATATATATATATATATATATATATATATATATATAAATATATTCCTGGCTCGTACCATTTTCTGTTGCGGCAGTCGAATGAGATGACTCCGTGTTCATCAGGATGCCATTTCACACCTGTAGGGAGGAAAAATCACACAATCGTTATGCTGATGATTTTTTATTTTTTTTATTCCAAGTGACAGAAAATTCAGCAAAAGGCTTCCGAATGGTTATGAAGCCCTTTCTTCGAGTTACTCCTGGATCGGTTACTAGGGCACATCTGTGTCCATTACGTTCGGGAAGAGATCATTCATTTGTAATTTGAGAGAGAAATAAAAATGACAAAGTTCATTTTATAATTTGATTTAAGGTCTTCGTCCACAGGACAAATAGCCGTCCTATTACTTTTGCAAATGTTATCCAAATGCAGAGTTCAATCCCTACATACATCGGATACGTCTCTCGTTCAGAATTTACTCCAAATGAAAACAATCAACCATTTACTGTATATTTGTAACCAAGGGTTTACAGTAAATGTTTGATTTTCTGACTCTTCCATGGGTTTGAGGGAATTTAAAGGGTAAAATAACTCATTTGGAGTACAGAGTGTAGAGTTTAGGTCTGTTCAGGTGGAAAGAAAAATCTACACACTGACCAATGAGAGGCGTTAGATGCATGTCTGAAATATTTACCTACAGCTTTTATATAATCGCCTATAAAATATCAATATCATATTGACTGCATGATGGACGGCTGTGTAAAGCTGATTAATTTGAGCATTTTCTCTCTCTCTCTCTCTCTCTCTCTCTCTCTCTCTCTCTCTCTCTGTCTATCTCTCTGTTTATCTCTCTCTCTCTGTGTCTATCTGTCTCTCTCTGTCTATCTGTTCTCTCTCTGTCTATCTCTCTCTCTCTCTCTCTCTCTCTGTCTATCTCTCTCTTGCTTTCTCTCTCTCTCTCTGTCTCTCTCTATCTCTCTCTCTCTCTCTCTGTCTGTCTATCTCTCTCACTCTCTCTCTCTGTCTTTCTCTCTCTGTCTATCTCTCTCTCTCTCTCTTTCTGTCTGTCTATCTCTCTCACTCTCTCTCTCTCTCTCTCTCTCTCTGTCTATCTCTCTCTCTATCTCTCTGTCTATCTCTCTCTCTCTCTCTCTCTCTCTGTCTATCTCTCTCTCTAATATACATTTAATTCTGGACATTTTGGACGTTTCCAGGTTATTGGGATTAAAGACTTGCCTTATTTTTCTAGATCAGGAAAAGGCTTTTGACCGGGTTGAACATGAATACTTGTGGAAGGTGCTGAAACCTTTGGTTTCAACCCAGGTTTCATAGCCATGATCAAGACCTTGTACAGTGAAATTGAGAGTGTACTGAAGGTTCATGGTGGTTTTGTGGCCCCTTTTAGAGTCTTCAGAGGTATTCGACAAGCTTTCTCTCTTGCTTTCTCTCTCTGTGTGTTTTATCTCTCACTCTCTCTCTCTGTCTGCTCTCTCTCTCTCTCTCTGTCTATCTCTCTCTCTCGCCTCTCTCTCTCTGTCTATCTCTCTCTCTCTGTGTCTGTCTATCTCTCTCTCTCTCTCTGTATCTCTCTCTCTGTCTATCTCTCTCTCTCTCTGTCTATCTCTCTCTCTCTCTCTCTATCTCTCTCTCTCCGCTCTCTCTCTCTCTCTGTCTATCTCTCTCTCTCTCTCTTGTCTATCTCTCTCTCTCTGTCTACTCTCTCGCTCTCTCTCTCTCTTCTATATCTCTCTCTCTGTCTATCTCTCTCTCTGTGTCTGTCTATCTCTCTCTCTGTCTATCTCTCTCTCTCTGTCTATCTCTCTCTCTCTCTCTGTCTATCTCTCTCGCTCTCTCTCTCTCTCTGTCTATCTCTCTCTCTGTGTCTGTCTATCTCTCTCTCTCTCTGTCTATCTCTCTCTCTGTCTATCTCTCTCTCTCTCTGTCTATCTCTCTCTCTCTCTCTGTCTATCTCGCTTTCTCTCTCTCTCTCTCTCACACACACACACACACACACACACACACACACTGCATACCTGGGTATTGTCTGAAAAAGCCTTTAGCACTTCCAAAATACTGCCAGATGAGTGAGGGGTCCTTCTCGAAATTATCCACAAACACTTTATTGAGCGCCTCAGACCAGTACACACCGTTCACTATATCAGGATCTGTAAAGAAGAGATTTCTTTTAAAAGAGTTTGGAGAAATGTACTCATAGTCTGTAACCCGCTTCACAGACATTTAAGAGCTTGCTTATTTATGTAGGCAAAGTTTTGCACTAAAGTTTTGGCGCCCCTGTGCAAATGTTAATGCACAATGACTTCATTCTTAATGAAGGGGGGGGGGATACAGAATAAAATAAAATAGTAACTGTGGCATGTGCAAAAGTTTGGACACCCTTCCAGTTGTAAAGTCTACCGAGCATATAAGCATCATTTATTTAAATACGTGCATATCTCATAGGCATTTTATGTAGAGCTCCTGCAAATTGTGTGTGTGTGTGTGTGTGTGTGTGTGTGTGTGTGATAGAGAGAGAGAGAGAGAGAGAGAGAGAGAGAGGCCCGTTCTGCGCCATTAAACAAAATTATTAACTGATTTCGCCCCAGATCACATGACTGCTGTAATGCTGCAGCTCGTTACAGCAGTATCGCCATAACTCTAAGACGATGAAAAATAAAAGTCACGATATAACCTCCATCCGACACGCTCTCTGTTCCTGCCGCACGTAGACACCACGTAACAGTTCGAGGGTTCCGTTACTCATTTAGAGACGTTTCTAGAATACTGTTTCATCCACTTCTAAACACTAAATAATGTTCTGAGGTTCTGAGAGTAATAAGTACTGCAGCCTGATTTCAAAATCTGTTAACGCCGTGGCGCTGTGTCCAGCCTTATCACATTTTCTCCTCGTCGTGTATTGCCCTGGCTCTTTATGGAGAACAGTAAACACTGCTGAAACGGGGGAAAGGAAAAACCTCTTGGAAACGCGTGACCTTTGACCTTAATTTCCCTTTCTCCAACAGCGAGGACTGTAATCACCTCATTCCCTTTCTTCCCTTTAATGAAGTTGAACAATAAAAGACCATTAGAGACAGACACACAAAGAAACTACAGTGACAGAGGACACTGAGGAGTGACCACACACACACACACACACTTACACACACACACACACACACACTGTCTCTCTCTTTTTCTCGCTGGATTATTATTGACCTGTAGTGGCGAGCTGACGATAAGCTAATCTTCTGCAGATCAGTGGAGCAGGACTTTAACATCACACACACACACACACACAGTGTAGGATTGGTCTCCGGGATCATTTAAGACAGTGTCATACCTCTATTTCCATAGAATTAGGAAGCTCTCAAGAAATGTTCTAAAGCCACTCATTTCCACTTTGTAAAAATGGAGAAAACCTCGATCGCAAATGTCGCCATCGCCGAAACCACAGCTCCGTGTCACAGTAAATCCATCGCTCTGTCACTTTGCGAGGTGTGATGGCAGGGTACGAGTGGTGTGTCCTGCTCACCTTTGTTGTACATGTTGGTGGGGACCTGCACCACGCTCAGACTCAGGTTTACTGACAGGTTGTTAAAGTGATCGTTCGGCTCCAGGATAAACTCTCCTCCCAACTCCACGCTGTTCCCGTCCTCATCCACTTCGTTTATCAGGACTGCATTAAAGTACTCGTACTGCACACACACACCACACACACACATTACACACACACACACACAGCCTATTAACATGCTTCAACGTCCATTAAAAGGCAGCAGCAAGACTACATGACACAGCTTCCTTTAGACACTTTCAGATCATTGTGCTGTCCACACTTCATCATCAGGGAACACACCTTTCACCTGGACACACATCTTTCACTTGTGTCTGGATTAACCTAGCTTCCTTCTGTCTGATCATCCGGTGGCTTAACCAGCTGTCATTGGTACATTCGTAAAGCAAAGTGATGTATGAGTGAGGATTATGAAACAAGGTTCTTTTACAAGTCAACAGGAAAAAAAAAAACATCATTTTTTTTTTATGACAGATCCACGATGGTGTGAACGGTTCGGTTTTAATTGTCGCTATAGAGGAGAGAAGAGGAGAGAAGGGAAGAGAGGAGGAGTGGAGTGAGGGAAAGTAGAGGAAGAATAGAGGGCTGTCGTCCTCCTGAAGTCCAGCAGTGACAGCTCATCTCACGGCTCGACGCTCCTGTAACACGCTCAGAGAGCTGAGAGCGAAAATGTGCACACACAGCAGATCTGTACTCTAACTGCTGTCACGGGGAGTCTCTCTCTCTCTCTCTCTGTCTCTCTCTCTCTCTCCATCTCTCTGTCTATCTCTCTCTCTCTGTCTATCTCTCTCTCTCTCTCTCTGTCTCTCTCTCTCTCTCTCTCTCTGTCTCTCTCTCTCTTTCTCATCTCTCTGTCTATCTCTCTCTCTCTGTCTCTCTCTCTCTCTCTCTGTCTATCTCTCTCTTTCTCTCTCTCTGTCTATCTCTCTCTCTATCTCTGTCTATCTCTCTCTCTCTGACTATCTCTCTCTCTCTCTCTCTCTCTCTCTCTCTCTCTCTCTCTCTGTCTATCTCTCTCTCTCTGTCTATCTCTCTCTCTCTATCTCTCTCTCTCTCTCTCTCTCTCTCTCTCTCTCTCTCTCTCTCTTTCTGTGTCTATCTCTCTCTTTCTCTCTGTCTGTCTATCTCTCTCTCTATCTCTGTCTATCTCTCTCTCTCTATCTATCTATCTCTCTCTCCCTCTCTCTGTCTATCTGAAAATGACGCTACTAAACAGATACACTGACAAAAACGATGCGGCGGTTCAGTGAATATGACAGAAACAAATCTGTGCTTTTTTACACTAAAAGAAAATGATCGAATTATTTGCCGGCTTTCTGTACTGAATAATTTCATCTCAAACCCGCTTTACTTTACCGGGGTCGGATTGAATATTCTTTTGAAGTGATTAAAAAACTAGAAACAAAAATTAGAAGAGAGATTTGAAGCAACGTTCACTTGATCTGATACACTGGCATACTAAAGTGGGGGCGTGGCTTATGTTATGAACTGGACTTGCATATACGTTAAACTGATTTATTTCATCTTAAGGTATTAGTTGCCCTTAAGTAGTAATGATGTTTGTTTGTTTGTTTGTTGAGTTGTTTACTTTGATTCTGATTTGTTTCACATGTTTGAGATGTGTGTAGTCCATCTGAGCGTTCTTGCATGCAGTAGGCTAGCTCCATGACATTTTCTTCAAACAAGGGAATAGAAGTTTCCTTTAGGCCAACTTGTTTTATTTGTGCAGCTTAACTCAGGTTATGTTGACTTATTTCAAGAAGAAGAGAGAGAGAGAGAGAGAGAGAGCTGCTGGTTTACTGTACTGACATGTATGGTGAGGATACTGCATGGTGCCAGTTATAGAACAGTTTGGAACAGTTTGGAACAATTACGGAACAGTTATGGAACAGTTTGGAACAGTTATGGAACAGTTATGGAACCGTTTGGAACAATTATGGAACAGTTTTGGAACAATTATGGAACAGTTATGGAACCGTTTGGAACAGTTATGGAACCGTTTGGAACAGTTTGGAACAATTATGGAACAGTTATGGAGCAGTTTGGAACAGTTATGGAACAGTTATGGAGCAGTTATGGAGCAGTTATGGAACCGTTTGGAACAATTATGGAACAGTTATAAAACCGTTTGGAACAGTTTGGAACAATTATGGAACAGTTATGGAAGCGTTTGGGACAGTTATGGAACCGTTTGGAACAGTTTGGGACAGTTATGGAACAGTTATGGAACAGCCATGTGTCGGTAATGAGAGAGACAGATGCTGTAGCAGAGGTAGAGTGGTCCAGTAGACGCCATGCAATTGTTCTTAATTAACATCATAAAGTGAAATATTTCCAGCCCACGCGACACGCTTCACATCGCGTCATTTTCCTACAGAACCTCTTTATATATATATATATATATATATATATATATATATATATATATATATATATATATATATATATATATATTCCATTGCAGAGAATTTGTTAACGAATTCATTATTCCAGGGAAGCCGCCATCCCTTTTTTTTTCTTTTTCTTTTAATGCAATTCGCTCCGGTGAATTTCCCATTTAGGGCTCGGACACGACATGTCATTAATCTTAAACCTGAGTCTGGAGCAGTGCAGCTGCCGAGTTCCCACCCGAACCAAACCTCCGCGCGTGTGCGCGTGTGTGTGCGTGCGTGTGCGCGTACGTGTGCGCGTGTGCACGCAGCTCGGTCACGAATTCGGTCGAACATTCCCGTCAAACCCTCTGTACATCCTAAAACGCTTAAGCACAATCGAAATGATTAAAAACGCTTTTTAATGCACTAAAAACAACAAGCAGCAGATTTTGTTTTATTTATATAATATATCCATAGTGAATTTATTGGGTTATTGTTTTGTTTGCACACAAAATGTTTGAAGATGTTTATTTGATTTTATTTCTGTTTTTTCTCTCACACACACACATCAAGGCACGTTCAGATTGTTTTATTATAAAAGATAGCACGTGTATAATATGGAAAAAGGCTTGAGGTGAACATACACCATGCGCTTTGTGTTTATTTTATTTATGTATTTTTTAAAATATAGTTTATATTTATATTTATATTTATTTTATGGAGTGATTCCTGTGAGAGTTGAAGATTTTTTTTCTGCTTGTGATTTACCCGCATTGAGCTGTTTCCTTATAATGAGTTTATACACTACAGAGAAAAAAGGGTTCTAAAGGGTACCATTCCGTGTCCCCGGAGCGGAACCATCACGTGTGCAGCTTTTGTGTACACCTGGACAGGTGCATGGAGTGTATTTAAAAGGCACTTCTGCCGCCTTTGAAAGTAGTACACTATAGCCACACTTCCAGGAAAAAGACCTATTAGAGTCCCACCTCAGCGACACTGAAGTACCTCATTTATCCAAGTGTGTTTATTTCTGATGTGTTCTCAGTGGACAGTGTTTATAGGTTATTACACACAGGGTAAGACTGGGAGAGATCGGATGTCGCTGTGTGTTCGTGGTTGTTTTTGGCACTTTAGAGCTTGTTAACATAATTGAACAAAAACATATATCCCCAGATTTTTCTGAACGCCATGTTCTGCGCATGTCCTGGGGCAGATCTTACCTGCAGGTCGGGGTTCTCCTCATGCTGTAGGTGCGCCTCCTCCGCCGCCTCCACCAGCCTCTGCAGGGGGAACAACACGTGTAACTCTCCACTACATGAGGCTGGGTCATATTTCACATGTTACACTCTGAGGTTGTTGTGTGTGTGTGTGTGTTACAGTTATTTCCTAATTAGCATCACAGTCGTGCGAGCTGACCTGACAAATCCCTGTGATCCACTCAAACCAACAATTATTTAACCTACTTACAGGGTAATTGAGGTCTCTGTTCTATTAGTGGGTCTCCTTAGCGCGCGCGCGCGTGTGTGTGTGTGTGTGTGTGTGTGTGTGTGTGTGTGTGTGTGTGTGTGTGTGTGTGTTACTGCCGGAGGACAAGAAATTAAAATGTCGCAGTAGGGGTCGGTCGAAATGGGTGCAATGTAAACAAAAGTCCAGGCACTGTAGACCTGGAACTGGATTTCTTTCTTTCTTTTTTTCACAATCAATTTGAAATTTCGCTTTCAAACGTTCTCCGTGTTCTGGAGCAAACGCTTAATGATAAAGCATTTCTCTATTTCTATTCCAAACGACAGCGTTTAAAAAAAAAAAAAAGCCTTTCCTGTCCTGTATTTCCCTGGTCACCCTGTTGTTCGGATTTGAAGAACATATTATTAGCCTGTAAAAATAAATAAATAAATAAAAAAAATCTAAACATAACCTTTATTTTCCCAACATGGATCATTTACGACGCGGGTTAAGTTAAGGAAGGTGGTGGAGGGGAGGGGGGAGCAATCATAGGAACCAAAGATGCATCATATTCATTTTTTAAATGAAACTCTATTTGAAAAAAGGACAGGTGTTTATTAGCTTTCAGATATCGTCCTTCACTTTTAGCATTTAAACTGTTTTTATCCTGAGCTTAAAGCTTAAACTCCCTCAAATCCTCAAATTTAGCTTTTATCCAGTTAAACAGAATATATATCTGGTACTGCATTGGTAATGCGTGTATATATATATATATCTATACTATATCTATATATATATATATATATATATATATATATATATATATATATATATATATATATATATATATATATATATAAAGACAGGCTGAGGTACAATATAAAAACTACCTGCTTGATATAATATATATATATATATATATATATATATATATATATATATATATATATATATATATATATATATATATATATATAGATAGATAGATAGATAGATAGATAGATAGATAGATAGATAGATAATCTGAGTTACAATATAAAAACTAGCTGTTTGATTATATATAATTTATTTGCTTTTTTGCACAAATTTAATATTTTTATTTATTTATTTATTACATTGTAGATGTTCATGCAAGCAAATTCATCAGTCCTGAGTTAATATCTACAGTTTGTATACTGAGGCGCTCACACACACACACACATTCACACACTGCAGGTAGGAGATCTCTCTCTCTCTCTCTCTCTCTCTCTCTCTCTCTCTCTCTCTCTCTCTCTGTAATTCCGGTTGCGACGCTGCGGCTCCGCGATAACGGGATTTCTATCCCATCAATAACACACATCACATTCAGATATAAAAACAGGAACAGCAGCATGGCGTGGGGACACGTTTACACACTCATTTATACCCCATGATTTATACACATCCGCTAAGAAAAAAATAAAAAAAAGAAGACTGCAGATTTAACCGCGGAATAAAATAAAATGAAATGAAGGAGAAACGTATTTGACTTAGACAAAAAAAAAAAACACGATTAACAAGGTCACCCTGCAGTAGAGGTATAGTCAAATAGGTTCATATAATAATAATAATAATAATAATAATAATAATAATAATAATAATAATAATAATAATAATAATAATAATAATAATAATTAAAGGCATAGCGCTGCTCTGGAATTAAACCTGTATTTGTGAATCTAAATGTATTTTGTAATATAATATTTTACTCCACTGTCATCAGGTAATAACTAGCTAATGGATGCACAGAAGTTATAGTTTAGTTTTAAATGAAATGCACAGCTGCTTGCTTCAGTGTCGCGTTTATTTCATTAATGATGTACTCTTTGAAAAATATCCTAATTTTGTGCTGAAACAGCAGAAGAAGGATTTCCGACTCCATCGCTTCCCCCTTGAACATGTCGGATTTTACTGCCACCAGATGAACACTGCGACCCTGCTGACAGATGGATCCAGTTGCAGCCCAGATGTAAGAAATGAAATGCTTGTTATTGTTGTAAACACATGAGCTTCAGAGTCAGTATGTGTACTTATCTAGAAGCTGTGTCGTTTTGTTACTGATTAGATGAATAACCTCTAGCAGTCGAAGCATGGCGTTAATATACTGTTAATTCCACCTGTTATTTAAAAAAAAAATACTGAGTTAAGATTCTGAAGACTTTTGGGTCCCTAGACATAGAGTTATTGGGTAATCCGTTCCACTCGCCTACTTCAAAAATATGTTAGGTGCTACACAAGAAGCTAATATAATATCATGTAATTAGGGGTAATACTAATGCGTGCTAGAATAAAGGAACTGCAGTCTATTTCAGTAATGTGATAACATTACCACTGGCTGTGCAAGCAAGCGTGTTGACTAAGAGTCACTTCTGAACCTGTACATGGTACTGACTCAGGCTTACTCCTGATGAACCTTTAGACGGTACTGACTCCGCGTCAGTCCTAAACTTAGGGAGGGTACTGACTCAGAATTGCTCCTAAATTTATGGAATATGCTGACTCAGACTCACCCCTGAACTCAGAGGTTGTACTGACTCAGACTCACCCTTGAACTTAGAGGTTGTACTGACTCAGACTCACCCCTGAACCCAGAGGTTGTACTGAGTTAGACTCACTCCAACACTTAGAGATTGTACTGACTCAGACTCACCCCAGAACCCAGAGGTTGTACTGATTCAGACTCACTCCTGAACCCAGAGGTTGTACTGATTCAGACTCACTCCGACACTTAGAGATTGTACTGACTCAGACTCACCGCTGAACCCAGAGGTTGTACTGACTCAAGACTCACTCCTGAACCCAGAGGTTGTACTGACTCAGACTCATTCCTGAACCGAGAGGTTGTACTGACTCAGACTCACTCCGACACTTAGAGATTGTACTGACTCAGATTCACCCCTGAACCCAGAGGTTGTACTGACTCAGACTCACTCCTGAACCCAGAGGTTGTACTGACTCAGACTCACTCCTACACTTAGAGATTGTACTTACTCAGACTCACCCCTGAACCCAGAGGTTGTACTAACTCAGACTCACTCCTGAACCCAGAGGTTGTATCATCTCAGACTCACCCTTGAACCCAGAGGTTGTACTGACTCAGACTCACTCCACACACCAACCAAAGTAGACCGAAAGCTCCACATGACTCCTGAACCCAGGGAAAGCGCTCAGAGACCCCTCACTCCAGGACTGGTATTTTAGGTAAACTTCAGACATGAGTTTGTGCCAACTCAAACTCATGATTCCAGAGACTCTGCTGACCCAGACTCACTAATGAATTTATGAAATGTGCTGAGTCAGACTCACTCCTGAACCCACAGAATGTTCGAGAGGCCCAAACTGCTGCCTGAACTCCAAGAATGTACTGAAGGCTCAGATTGACCATGAACACAGTTTTCTAAAACGTTCAGACTCACACCTGAACCTTGACAGTGTTAAGAAAACTCAGACTCTGTGCTGACCGTACCACAGATACTGACTCAGACTCACTCAGGAACTCAGACTGTACTGAATGCTCATACGCACCCGTGCGGCTTGTGCTTTGCTGCGGAACATTTCGGCCATTTTCTCAGAGATGCTCTGCACCAGCTTGGCTCCGTCAGCCTCTTCCATCCGAACTGTGCGCTCGTACTCCTTACATTTCTGAAGGGATACAAGCAAGAACAACCTTATCAGGCAAAGTCAAATGATAACACTGAAATATTACTCATGGTTTCATGGTTTAATAGTTTCTTCTTTTTTTGCAGAACGAATGTCAAAATGGTAAAGAGATAAAAATGTAGGCAGATAGACAGTCTTGACAGTTTATCTCCAACCATACGTGTGTGTGTGTGTGTTCCCTGTCATGATCTGAGCAACAGGACCTGATACAATTTCAGATATTGCAGGATTAAATTAGATCTTACAGATCAATGACAAAACGTTGCAGGCACAACGAATGAGATTAGACCTGGATTAGACCTGAGCCAAATCCCAAATCTCCCCCGACTTCCTGAACAAGTGCACAATCTATGAATCAATAGCTTCTAAACTCCACGTAGTGCACTATATGTGCAATAGATACATATACATTTGGGAGTTTACCCTACTGTATGATCTGTTCCTGTGGGAAGCACGGTGGTGAGGTGGGTAGCGTGTTCATCTCACAGCTTCAGGGTTTAGGGTTCGGGAAGTTCTGTAGGCACTCACCATGTCCTCATGGGTTAATGCTGGAGACTCATCCCACCTGGCTACTCTAAAGTGGCAATAGGTGTGAATGAGCAAGTATGTCCCATTCAGGGTGCCAGGTTTTCTCAGGACAGGATCTAATGCAAACCTGAAGGAATAACATTGTATACCAAGTTCGCTGAAGCTTCATTTCAAGGTGAGTAAGCAGAGTATGGACTTGAGGACCTTGAAGGCCAAACTGTTCCCAAGATTCCCAAATCTCATCACACCAAAAACCGAAGATTGTAGAAATGGTTAAATAGATGTTTCAAAGTTGAAACTCTGGTCAGGATCTCTGGACGGCAACTGAGATGCCTTCAGTGTCGATAACCGGCTCAACAACCTCAGCCCTCTGACTGGTTGAAAAGCTGCTGCAATTCATGCAATTGCTTGAAGATCAGACTGACAAGGGGCGGGTCGACGTCTGCACCAGAACAAGTAGAAGGGAAAAAAAACGCGGTTTGGCGCTTGAGCCACACGTGGACGGAGAGTAATTGAAATGGAGTCTGAATGTGGGGGAAAGATAATAACGCGTCAAGCCTGGGTGGCTCAGGATAATGAGCTACATTTCAGACAGTGCTGAGCCGGCAGAACACACACACACACACACACACACACACACACACACAACATGCTTCCAACACAGCGCAGGCATACTGAACACAACCACCTGGACAAAAATGCACATTTTTACACTAAATATATTATACAAAATTTAATAAACCACTAACACACATATGTGTCATCGTCCTGTTACCCCCCCACCACACACACACACACAACATAGCAAACATCTGTTCTGTTCTTCTATGGGCAACAAAGCAGCAAATACTCCACAAATTCAGACTCGTGTTCCTGTACTGAGCACACACCGCCCCAAACACACAATACACATCCCATTACAGTGAGAAGGAGTCGAGGTTGGGGGGTAGGTGGGGGGGGGTCTACTGAGGTGGAACACTTCATTTCACGCCTGTCCTCCCCTCCCTTCCCCACATCCCGTTTTCCTCTCCTTTCTCTCCTCTCCTTTCTCTCTCTCTCTCTCTCTCTCCACCATGCTGTAATTCACAGGCCTTCATCAGTAGCCATGATCGTCCTGCTGGCTCGGGTAATGAGAAGAAGAGACACCCCGTTTTTCAGGAGCTGTCAGATGCATCTGCTTCGTTTACAACAACATTTCGAAGTCTTATTCTCTCCGGATATAAATTGTGCTGTAACTGATATTACTACTATGATATTACAACAACACACATTTTTATCTTCTTGTGTTGCTATGATATTGTATTGGGGTATTTTTTTTTTTCCTAATTAACTCAGAAGTTCAAACCCAGAACTATGGCATTATCTTTGATTGTTCTTTAAGTGTTTGATGGATAACTAAGGGTTCATAACATCCATCTAGTTAGAAACCTATGTAATAGGGTAAAGCTACAGCTATGGTTTTGGACTGAGGATGTACAAGCATAGTCTTGTGTATGTAAAATTTTGCAGGGTTCTGTGTAGAACCCTATAACAGTGTGCTTTACTATATAGGGCTCTTCAAGGTTTTTTTTTAAAGGGTTCAATGGATAATTAATGGTTTTAGCATGCATCCTTAAAGGGTTCTAGCTCTGATTAGATAACATTCTTTTGTAGAAAAAGCAGGAGAAACAGCTTTCCTATTGCTATCTCCTGAATGGTGCAGATTTTTTTTTTTCTCCGCCGCACAAAAAGAAATAAAGCTCCCTTTGCAGGCTATTCCTGAAGATAACTATCGTGCAGGGATGCCGAAATTTTTAAGTGTTAATGCTAACATTATAACTATTATAATGTCATAAATCGCATGGAACGTCCTGATTTTTGTCGAGTGACAGGGGTCACATTTACACTCTACTCCAGTTATTCAATTGATCTTTTCCTGGCTGATTCTGTCCAGAGAGAATTGGAGATGAGACGAGAAAAAGCTCAGTGTGTAATGAGCCGTAACCAGAACACACACTCTCACACGTACACACACTCTCACACGTACACACACACACACACACACACACACACACGGTAACAGCTGAGTCTCTCTGACGCACACCTGAGTCTTTTCCAACCGAACCGTCTGTGTGCTGCTGAGCGACTGAGAGACTGCAGAACACAAAACACTTCACCCTGAAGCTACGCTGTGTGTGCTGTGTCTGAGTGCTTACAGGACAGCCCACTTGGAGAGAGAGAGAGAGAGAGAGAGAGAGAGAGAGAGAGAGAGAGAGAGAGAGAGAGAGAGAGAGAAGGAGCAATAAATAAATGAATAAAGAAAAAGCATGGAGAATGGAACAACTGAATTAAGAGAGAGAGGGGGGGGGGACAGAAAGAGAAAAAGGAAGTGGAAAGAAGAAGAAAAAGAAGTACAGCGTGACAGAGCCAAAGATGCGGTTAAGTCTCTGGGCTAGTGATCGAACGCCCTGACCTTCAACCCAATTATCAGTTACTTTGGATAAAAGTATTTGCCATATAAAGCTGAGTCTGTCTTCTATACCCTTAAAGGGTCTTCAGTGATCTGCCTGGACAAACCTTCAGAGTTTCTAGGTGTGTTCAGGTTCAGAGGGTTTCCCTATCAGCATCCCAAGTGATCTTCTAGAAGATAGCACCTATTAATTCAGGGTTTTGAGAGGCAGGAACACAGAATTAGATAGAGAGAGAGAGAGAGACAGAGAGAGAGAGAGAGAGAGAGAGAGAGAGAGAGAGAGAGAGAGAGAGATAGATATGCTACCACCATGACTGGACACTAACCTATTGCAGTGCATTGTGGGATTTGACAGCATCTGCATAGCTTTTTAAAACACGCCTACAAAATGGCAATCCTACACATCACAATAGTGCACTCTGCAGTGAACATGGTGTGAGCTCTGGACAGAGAGACATTACCTTCTGCAGCACTTGTGAACCGGAGTACTTGGTGGCGATGGATTTGATTTCTCCACCGAAAGCAGAAGCCCACAGTTTAACCCTGTGCAAAAAAAAAAAAAAAACACAAGGAAAGCAGTCCATTAATCCACAGCACTAAAAAATTAAAGGGACAAAAATTCAAAAGAGCAAGATATTTGATATGCAGGGGATGACGTCACTGCACAGTAAAATCCCCAGTGTTGAATTAACACCCAGAGTGGTCATTCGTGTCCACTGGAACATCTTCTGTTCTGTTCTGGTCTAATTATCTTGTTAGAAATTCTTCCTAATTCGTGTAAAATATTTGGATACGCAACCATTCATGACAATCCCACCATTATGCAAATAAGTGCAGCGAAAGTGAACAGGTAGCCTACTGTAGTCCGTTCTTTTATTCCAGTACTTCACCTCGAACACGTTTGTGACGTCTAGCCTATTAGCAAGAAATGATGCAACAAACAAACAAACAAACAAACAATAACGAATTTAGCTTTCCGTCTGACTCACCCTCATACCTAACACAGTAGCCAACGAGTGTAGAAGAATATCTCTATGAACTGTCTATTAATTCTCCTAAACATGACACTTTGTGGGGTTTGATGCTGTATTTCCGGGTTACACCGTAAACAGGTAATCCAGCCGGCACGCGCAGAGTTCGTTCTCTGGCACGCGAGCAGGTTTTGAATTTGAATTAAATACCTTTAAATGCCTTTTAATCATTCTTGAATTAAATACCTTCAAATACCAAGATACCTTTATTTTATATATATATATATATATATATATATATATATATATATATATATATATATATATATATATATATATATATATATATATATATATATATATATATATATATATATATATATATATATATATATATATATATAATACCTTTATAAACCAATATTAAAGGTAAGTGTGGGGTTAGATAAGGAGTCGTGCTGTTCAGCTACACTTTCAGCATTATCAAACAGCCTGAACATTAGCCCGCAAAAAGGACAAATAACTATAAATATTTACAAAATATAATCTTGCTAAGTAGATAATTATAATACCTGGTGCAGTCCGAGCAGGTGAAGGAGCTCAGGATAAACTCCTAGTTAGTGTTATGGACAGTTTACAGAAGGCCTACACAAACATGCATGGTTTATTCTAAAGTAATCTTATATACAGTTTGTTTAGTAGCCTATGTAATAGTTCTGACTCTCATCATCATCATCATCATCATCATCATCATCACAGTTACAAGAGGAACCCTGGAATCATTACTGGAGGTCTGAAGTCCATGTGAAGTTCACCAACATGTTTTCCTCTCCAAAGGTTAAATGATACATTTCTGATGTTTTGTAGTGGATTTTGTTTTGATTGTTGCATTGATGTCGTTTTAAGCGACACATTTTAGCTCAGACGCACACTTTGTTTGGATTTATGGTCGTTTAGTTCTGCGCTAACAGAAAGGAGAATTGTTACACAGTCTGTTACATTATTTGTAACACATTTCTTTGCTTTTTTTTCTTTCTTTCGAACAAAGTGTTGATTGGAGTTGTTCGTTCCTGCCAGCTGTGAAGTGGCACTGGAGATCTTTACCGCATTCAACCGCACCGTCGATTTCATTTCAGGGTGAAGTTTCATTTCAGGGTGCAGTTCAGGTGCAAACCCCAACTCTTTATCTGTGATGAAGCCGTATGTGTGAGTAGAATTGTGCTCAAGCGAATGAACTCGATTTCACTAGGAAAGTGTTACTATGAAAGTATATATATATATATATATATATATATATATATATATATATATATATATATATATATATATATATATATATACTTTCATAGTAACACTTTATATATATTATAACACTTTCATAGTAAAAATCGAGTTCATTCGTTTATTCGAGTTCATACACACACGCACACACGCACATTCATGTGCATAAGTGTGTAAAATCCTGAACACTGCTGAATCCTGAAAAAAAAAATCCTGAATCCTGAAAACACATTTTCATTGTTGCTTCAAAGCTCATGTGGAATAATAATAATAATAATAATAATAATAATAATAA
>CM022752.1:8568959-8581459 GCA_012411365.1 Ameiurus melas | reverse complement strand
CTGTGACTGACACTGCACGCTACCGCTGGAGTCCTGGAGGTGTAAGTACGAATTTGACTCAGCACAGCTGATTTCGCTTCGGCTTTCCATGCCATCAGATTAGACCTCGTTTTTAACCCTGACTTCATCCCCAGTGAAGTCTTAGACCTGGTTTTCCGTTGCATGAACAATATTACAGTCGGTGGACCTGAAGGTAAACATGTCAAAGCTGGGGTCATGGAGATGTTGTGAGCTCAGCTAAGGCACTGACAGATACTTGTATGCTTTGAGTCATGGGAGCTCAGAGTACTGACTCGCACCTGCACAGGTGCGCGTGGCCTGTTCAGTAACTCTGCTGGCGCTCTCACGGTGCGAATATAATTCAGCAGGAGTAAAACCCGACTATCGGAGGGAAGTGTGTGGCTGGAAAGATCCTCATAAAACCCATTTCACTTCATTCTTTGGTCAGGAGTGTGCATGGAAATCACGAAAATCACTCGATGACGGAGAACACGACTCCGAACCGACACCAGGAAGTGGACCAGACATGCCATGTCAACGAGCTCTTACTTTAGAACCAGTAACCCCATTAGGCACGTGGATTAATACCAACCTGTGCCTTGAAAAACACTTTAGTTAGGAAAAGACATTCGTTACATTCCAGGTTTGGTCCCTTTTAGAACACTAACCTTGCAATTAAACCCTTTTCTAACAATGGGATTCTGGCCTTATCGAAGTCGCTCAGATCCGTACGCGTGTCCATTTATTTCGGCTTCCAACACCTCAATTTTGAGAACTTACTGTTCACTTGCTGCTTAATTAATAGATCCCACCCACAGACAGGTGTCGCTGTAATGAGGTAATCAGTGTTATTCACATCACCGCTCAGTGCATTTAATGTTGTGGCTGATCGGTGTATACTTAAATATTTATCTAATACTGTGTTTAAAACAACAACAACAACAACAACAAAGGCCAAGTCTGTTCAGCTGTAGGGTAATTAGAGAAAAACTCAAATCAAATTTAGTGGAAATAGTGTGCATGTTAGCAATGTTGGTGATTAACAGCATTCAATGTACAGTGATGCCATCTGGTGGTTGATACGCACATGACACTGATTAAAAACCAGAATTTGGATCATATTGTGCTACACTTAGGTCTCTGTACCAAGTATAATATACAGACACATTCGTCTACTGTGTGCACTGGGCCAAAAATATAAAGAAATACGTTTCTATTAATGAACAATAATGTATTTTAATCTCACTATTCGGTGTGACTCAGATGAGGACTGGCTCAAGGTTTCTTCCTCACCACCGTCGCCTCGGGCTGCTCATTAGGGACAAATGTACATTTAGATGTAAATTTTATATACGATTTCTGTCCAGCTGCTAAAACCGAATTTGTCTGAACTGAGAATTCATGAAATAAAAAAAAAGAAAAGCGAGGGACATGTCATGATTTTCTTACAGTATTTGGTAAGGATTTTGGCCGATACCGATAATCAGTAATTCTTTATATTAGGAAGCAGATGACCGATATATTGGCTGATGAAGCTAAACCTTGATATCATTTGTTTGTGAGTCTGATAACAAAATCAAAAGGCAAACATATACAGTGGACAACTGCTTTTATTTGAAAACCTTAACTGCTAGGGAAACTCATGACGGAGTGTTGACATCGTGGACATCGTGTCTTCCTGGAGCATATTGTTCGACGACCCAAGCTCTGTCTGTTTCTCTCCAACACAGGAAATGGCGAGCTGACCACACACACACTCAACCACCCATTCATACACTACGGACACTTAATCACGGACACTTAATCAGCCTACCATGCATGTGTTTGGACTGGGGAGGAAACCGGAGTACCCAGAGGAAACCCCCGCAGCACGTGTGCGAACTCCGCACACTCATGGCCACGGCGGGAATCGAACCCCCGACCCTGGAGGTGTGAGGCGAACATGCTAACCACTAAGCGGTTAATGTGTTTATTATTATCCTTAGTTGTCCGATCCTATGTGGGGTGTTCTATTGTGCAAGTCCTGTTACAGAAAAGAAATCAACACCTTCTGACCAATCACATTCGAGACCTCAACAGTGCTATGATATAAAATAAAAGTTTTCTAGTAAATAGATAAATAAATAAATAATTAGTGGGTATGCGAGTCAGTCCTGGTATTTTTATGTTTATTCATTAATGCTCGTTAGAAAATAAAACTTCAGTATTGATTCAAATCAAGTCCGGGCCAAAAAAACAAACAAACAAACAAAAACAAAAAAACAGAAAAAAAAATTACAAAAAAGAAATGCATTGATACAAAACCCTCAAGGGTTTTCATAAATCTGCTACGAAGAGAGAGAGAGAGAGAGAGAGAGAGAGAGAGAAATCATTTTTACTTAATAAAAACCGTTACAGAGCAAAAGAAATCATGACTTTCAAGTAGTGAACATTATCACACATCTTTCCAGGATATTTGTACATAATATACAACCTTAAAGTTCCTTACAGCATTAAATACAATAAGAATAATCATAATACTAATAGTAGTAATAATTCTAGAATGAAAAATGAATGAAAACACTTCAACTAAACAGACATTTCTTTGTAAACCTGTTGATCACTTGAAGCATTTTTCTTTAGAAACCGTTCCCACATTTCATTTATGGTGAGAAGCAACTTCTTTTCTTCTTCCCCCTCCTTTTATTTCCTTTTTCGCATTTTCCCAGCATTGAACGGATGAGATGTTAAATGACATGTAGTATGTATTTCACTAAAACGTACACACACGTTCACAGGGGGGGGGGGTGTTACGGGGGGCGAGTACAAAAATCGCTTACCTTAATACACAAAACTCTGAGTAGAAAACAAGAGAAACTGAAATCACAGACGTTTGTGCAAAGACCAACAGCCATGTGCGAATATATAAACTCCCAGTGGTGTAGAATGAACCGAATATATTATCTTATATGTATATATACATATACATATATACTTATAACTTTATTTTTACATTTTATTTTCTTCAGGAATCCCTGACATGAGGTAAAAGCAAGTTGTTTTAAACTTTCAAATTTTTAAAAAGCTTTTTTTAAAAAAAATAATAATAATAATAATGCATATTACTTTTTTTGTTTGTTTGTTTGTTTTTTGTAGAGTAATTGCTACAAATAGTACAATGTGCCTAGAATGCGCATTGGTCCTCTCACAAGATATATTCACATAAAGACTGGAACTCTAATGTATGTACATATATTTTATCCTCACAAAACATTTCAGAGAGCCCTTTAAGATGTGCACATGCAGTGGTTAAACCCACAAAAAATGTTGTTGTTGTTGTTGTTGTTTTCACGACAGTGTTCGGTTGACTGAAAGCACAGTAACTCGCTGGACAAATCCGGAAATCGGTCCTGTAAGGTCGCTTTTCTCCAGCGCGTAGTCTGTGCTGAATGAAACCAAACACTTCAAGGCAGTGCCTTTTTGCCGTCAGACTTTTAAAGGAAAAAATGAGATATTTCTCTCCTTGCGATCCGGTGTTTTATTCGAGTGTTTTGGGAAGTGATGAAGTCCGCCTGGAGAGAAAGCCTCGTACGTAAAATACTCGAAGTGATCAAATACTTTTGGTGGGGGCGGGGAAAACAAAAATAAAAAATGAAAACTCAATGCTCGAAAACACTATGGCCCTGATTTACTAAACTGTCGTGAATGTGTAAACACCCGCACAAACATGGTGACACCTGTATATAAAAAAAAAAACAAAAAAACAACGCTCCAGCTGATCAAGGAGGATCTTTCGAACGCACAGAATAGCACGTCGTTGTCCTCGGCGAACATTCCGGGGCGAAACACAGGGCGGTGTCCGTACAGGTGGATCGATTTTAGCACCAGAGAGTCACTTCGCCACGGCGCAGATCAGTGCACCCGAACAGCGGGTGTTACACTCGCAGAAGTCCGCCTCGGCTAGTCGAGGACAAAATAAAAACATTATGCCGTTATATACGTTTTTACTAACGAGAAGGTTCCTCGACGTTATGGCTTATTATCTCAGGTTTAAAATAACGACTAGATCAGAGCTGCGACTAATCACTGTGTCGGTCATGAAACGTTCCGACTCGGATGTTTCCAGTCGAGGCGTCGTTTCACCCCGTGTTAAGATCAACGACGAGGCAGCGTCTGCGTGATTCCGTCACAGGTATGGAGAGGTAGAGAGCAAGACCCAAGCAAATTCCTTACTCGTTACTCGGATATCGTTATCGGAACGGGGATAATAATTAGACCAGCCCGAGAGGAGATAGACCCGTAGAGTAATACGATATGGAAGGTGAGGTTGTTCCACACGGTGGTGTTTTAGATCGCGTTATAATTTGTTTCAGCGGCTCGCGTTTGTACGCTGATCGTTAATTCACATGAATAATTCGGTATTAATATATTTATATATAATGTTGATTTCACGTTAGACATTCGGCACAGCGTTTACGCAGAACCCGGCCAGGCCGTTATGCGTGTGTGCCGGGTTCGAGTTTCTATCGAACAAATGACACGCGCCGAAACCGACTTCACATACACTTTTCACGTGAGGTCATTTACGCAGATATTTTTGTAAATCACGTGCGACATTCTTGACCGATCCCATCGCATGAACCCGTGAGGACATGTCACTCGGGCTGTTAGTAAATCAGGGCCGTGGTCTTCCTTTTGTTAATGGAGGTATATGTATAAGCCAGAGAGACGACAGATCATAAGAACAGATATTGCTTTGGGACTCCAGCCCTGCCTGGTCGACGGTTCCACTTTTTCAGGGGTTCCACCCCCAGCGGACTCGTTTCCGTCCGTAGCGCTAAAGGGAAAATGAGACTAGCACGTGCCAGCGTCGGCCATCCTCTCAAGTCTTTAGTCGTAATACACGATTTTAAGCAGCATCGTCGAAAGCGTAAGAGCATTCGGCGTCGAACTTCCTGTGCACAACGGATACACGACGAAAACACTGGGGGACTGAACCTCCTCGGTGACACAATAACACAACCACAGGTACAACAGCTCCACAAGCCCTAAAGAAGTGTCCAGCAGCGGAGATTCCTACTTTCATGGAATTTCAGGGAAGGAATGTGTAAAGGTGCTGTTTCATGTAATCTCTCTCACACACACACACACACACACACACACATATACATACATACACGGAGAGAAAAAGATGGAATGCAAAAAAAACAACAACAAAGAATTTGCATATCTTCTGCGGGTGTGAGATGAACCTCCTCTCAGTGAAAACAGCTTTCCCCCACACAAACCGAGTAAGAATGCATACGAGCAAAATACTTCAAATCATGTTTGTTTGTTTTTTTAAATCAGAGTCCCGTATCTAATGAGTTCACACGTTTTTTTTTTTCTCTCTCTCCATAATACAGTAACATCAATTGGCATCAATATTGCTGATTCCTTTTCCCTACAGTACATAATTACAAAATATGTCTCTTTCCAAAGTGTCTCTATAATTTATATTACAATTCATTTACAGCATAGTAATTTTTACGAAAGCCCAAACAGGCTAAACCTAGAGTTAAAAAAATAACCTGCCTGCTAGTGCACTCGACACGAACGCTGCGATATTTCGTTTGCTTGCTTTCTTTCTTTTTTTAAAAAGGTATCGAATTTCCAGATTATTTTTTTTCCAGATTTTTAAAACGCGATAAGATCTCCGTGACAAGTCCAGGACGGTCTTGGTGGTGTTGGTTAGTTATCTAAAGAGTTCATAATTCGCATCGACCTTTTAATGAATCAATGAACCGTTCGCTTGCATTGAAAACATGCGTGATATGCAAAAACCCTTAATAAAGTGACTGAGGTAATGACATTTTTAATCTGATTGTCATCACCTTGGAGAAAATAACGACGGTCGACGGTCCGTGGCCTGTAGTGACAGCACGAGCCGCCAGTCCCAGTTCAGCACAGACTTCATCATCAGCTTAGCGGCAAGCTGCAAAGCATCACCATCAGAAGTCTGACAGAGTGGAACACTGTTTCCTGGCAAAGTGACCCCAACCCCCCCCCCGGGGGCCTGTGATGGATATGCACCTCAACCAATAGGGAGAGAATAGGCGGGGCAAGCGTGTCCTTACTCCTGGTGCCTTTCTGCTCCACTGGAAAGGAAGGCACTTTTTTTGGTTATAAGCCAATAGATGCATTTCAGTTTTGCGTGACGACTAAGTCCGTTAGCTTTGGCTGCTAACCGGACCCGGACGCTATAACGCGGTGATGCATATCATTTCGTCCGCCAAGTCCTCCTCATAACGGGGCCGGGAATCGGCTTCTGGCTCTTCGTCGCTGTAGTTGGCTGAAACGTCCTGCACGTCGTACTCTATTTGAGTCATGACTGGGTAAACGTGAACCCCGTTGACCCCGGGCATGACTCCGCCATTCAGCAGGTGGCTCGCCGCACTTTCCATCTCATCTATGGTCATATCGCAGGCGTCTGCGATCTCGTGCTTTGTAGCCGCCACAAACTTTGGGTCCTTAGCGTATCGGCCCAGTCCTTCTGATATTAAAACCTGTTCATCATAAAAAAAACACACACACACACACAAAGTCAAAACGTCAGTCGTTACAGCGCTCAATGCATCCAGACGCCAGACGTGTTATATTTATGTTGATGATTCCAGGAGTACAGCACAATGAACACACCTAATGAACCTGCTAGTTAACTAGTTATGCTAAACCAGGTTCTGAGCAGGGAACTAAACGCTGGCGGACCGCATAGACCCTTCCAGACCCTCTAGAACAAAAAAGCCTTGATATTAATCAAAAACTAGTGGGCATTCACTGAGAAATCCATGCTACCACCACCCACGCAGAATACCACTTTAAAACATTCACAGTACATTTATAAAAAAAATTATTGTGGCATACACGGTGTCCCTGCATGACAGAATTTCCAACCAAGTGCAAATACGGGTGAGGAAATGGCAGCCCCTGGACTCACCGCCTCCACAAGGCTGGTGGCGCTGCCTCTCTTCTGGTGGTATTGTTTCCGGTACTCGGGTGGGATTTTCAGGTGCACCGGTGAGTAGGTGCTCTGCTGGTACTCCGGGTCGTCCGTGTACCACGAGCTCTTCCTCACCGAGCAGTAGCTGCCACCCATGCTGTCCCGGTGCGGACGGTCCACACGGATCATGGGTGTGTAGTAGGGGGTGCGGTCTTTACTGGCAGGCGTGGCAGGAGGCGTGGCCCACGAGCGAGTGGAGCGACTAGGTGAGAGTCTGTGAGCTCTACTCCAGTCAAGCCCTGCTACTGCCATCACCTGAAACAAACCAAAGGTCATGGACAACAAAGACCACTATGACCACTACTTTGCTGGTTCCGTTTAATCGAATGAGTCTTTTAGGTCAAAATGATTTTCAAATGATTTACACACCAGTATTTTTTTTTTTTTTTGATTTAAATGTTGCGTACTAGGCTTCGTACTAAAAGTTACAATTCAAGCTAGCCAACTGTACTAGCAATGTACACTCACCAGAGGCACCAGAGAGAAGATTGCAGCTGGTCGTATGGAGGCTTACGAGCAACACGGCTGTTTGTCTGGCCTTAATATTTAACTCTCATTACCTTCTACTTACAGGACCCTTTGCGTTAAGATTTTAATTAGCAGCAATAACGCAGCGATACCTGATGTTGCATTAAATGGAGCGGAAGAGCAGTCCGCTGGCGAGGAAGCTCATCCTGGCTGCTCTGCCTGCGCAGACACTCGAAGTTGAAAGACGGCCTCCGGTTGCCTGGGTGTGCGATGGAGAAAGTGAGAGAGTGACCAATAAAGACAGAATATTGCTACTGGTCACCAGTGAGTTCAGTCGATTTATACGTTGATTAAATGCACTAAAGCAGTCTAATATAACAAAATGTCTACCTTGTGGCGTTGGAGGAAGTTGCCGTCTCTTCGGTGACCTATACGAGTCGTGGTAAAGGGGCTGCTCGTCATCGTCATAGTAACTGTCGGGATGGTGGTAGCCACGGGGCGTCTCGTACTCCTGATCGCTGCTGGGATACCTGGGCAGGAAGAGTTTTAATGCTCAGTGAAAGTGACTAAAAACAAATCTTATTAAGTGGCAACAAAGACGGAGGCTTAAATCAAACCGACACTGCATTTTTATTTATTTATTTATTTTGAGGAGCGTCATCTACATGGAACGAGGATAACCCACGAGCACTGATCTAAATGTGCAGCGGTGATACCTGTCTCCCGACAGCATGCCGTCCTCCTCATAAAACTCCTCTCCGCTGTAGTACTCCCCAGAGTAACGGTCTTCATCAAAATCCTCCTCACGACGAATAGTGGGTTGGGGCCGGATGCTGCCACGTGGCCTGTGCGGAAGGTCAGAGGTTAAGAGAAGGACACACTATCTGTCACCGCGCAAGCTAAGAGCAGTATGACCATGCAGGACCGTGCCATGCAAAACTCCACCGGGGCAGCGATGCAGCAAGTACGCCCTCGTCAACAAACAAGCACGGCTTCTTTACGGCAACATCGGCACGAGTGTCTGAGTGCCGTGTTCAAACCAAGAAAGTCTAGACGCAGACACGGCTATAGTGCTAGTGTTGTTTTTGGAGCAGTTTGTCAAACAGACCTGAAGCCTCATCCGAGTCTGCACTTTGTGACTGGATTCCATATAAAAGGTTTGAATCTATATCAACACAGCTGTATAAAATTCCCAGAGGCTGATTGCACCATCACATGGTACACATGGTCACAAATTGGTTGCAACTTCTGGGCACAGATTAAACACCATTGCACTGAGAGGTCACTGAAAACTGAATTTTCCCTAAAGCTGGGAGTAACATTTTAAGCCTTGCTGGGGGCTAACGTAAAGTGAAATGATTGATCATTTCCATGGCAACTTGAAATTGCGTAATTTGCCAAGTATAGCAAATTGGTGCCCCTCGTTTTTGTTTACAGTGCATTAAAAGTGCTTATGTTTCATTATAGCCTTACACGAATTTACAATAACTGATATTTCTTCTTTTTTTTTTTTAATCCGTTGAAGAAATACTTCATAATGAATAAGGAATAAGTTGAATAGTGGATGTCTTCAATGTTATATCTTCAATTTTGAATATCTCCTCAATGGTTACAGGCTGTCCAGGCCCTGAGACACAAAAGTAGACCCAAACTGGCATGCTACCTTCACCATGCTTCACAACTGGGA
The DNA here is from genome assembly GCA_012411365.1 of Ameiurus melas. Classification (NCBI taxonomy): domain Eukaryota; kingdom Metazoa; phylum Chordata; class Actinopteri; order Siluriformes; family Ictaluridae; genus Ameiurus; species Ameiurus melas. The sequence continues at coordinate 8,572,286 of CM022752.1, read as the reverse complement.
TGGGTTTTGTTTAGTTTTTTTGTTTAGTGTGCAGCTGTTACCTATGAAGAGTCTCAGGCCATGAGAACGAGCACTCTGAATGCAAAGGTTTACATCTGGAGGAAAACAGGCCCCGCGCTTCATCTGGCCAATTCCATCCTTTCCGTGAAGCATGGTAGGGGCATCATCCTTTGGGGATCGTTTTTAAGAACTGTTGTTGTTACATACACTTTCACATGGATCTTTAGTTTGTGCAATGGGCATATAGTCCTCTCTAAAAAATCGGTCTTAGCTATTACCTATTTAGCAGCGAAGACCGCTTTAGTTAAGACCTGTTGATGTAGCTGGCCCAGAAGTTATATAGAACCTAATCTAGAACCCACTGGAAATGTAGAGTTTTCTGCTAACTTAAGGAGTCTAGACTTACTTGGTCTGGCAATGACGCAGCGAAAAAGCAGACTAGCGTACAGGCTAGCCCAAGGCATCGATAAATTTCCCCAATAAGGCTTACTTAAAGGACAAGTCCGGCTACTTCAGAGCCATTATGGTTGCCTATTTAAAAACATTTTATTCATAGGTTTCCAATCAGATTTGACAATTATGGGGTAATCCTAAAGGAGTCGTCCTTTAAGGCTAGCATTTTATTAGTAGTACCCAGCATGCACATGCAGCAAGCCTTAGTCTCATGCTCTCCAATCTATCGACCAATCACAACACAGATTGGTTAATAGCTCATTTCTGTTTGGTCAGTTTGAAATATAAGGGGTTTGTGTTGAGAACTTGAGCAGAGGGGGAGAAGAGAACGTTAGAAGGCTGTAGTTCCGCTCTCTGTCCACCAGCCGGACGTGTTAGGAACTTCTAAACGCAGTAATAACCTGCTAAAGGAACGTGCAGTACCTAATGTTGAACATACCTAATATAGGTCTCATAGTAGCGCCTTCTGCTCCAGAAGGCAGAGAGAAGGTTAAGAGAAAGCATTTAAGGAAGGAAAGAAAGACAGAAAGGTTGAAAGGGCACAGAAGGGAAGTGAGAAGGTTATAGAATGTAGACGTATAGAATGGGAGTAACGCATAATATTAAAAGCGTGCATGTTAAGTCGAACTTGAGGGTTTGAAAAAAAAATGAAGAAAATAACCAGTTTGGATGGAAAGGAGTTCAATACTGCATATAAAATGGGAATTAGCTTTCGATTAAGTGAAAGCAACACCACGCTTGAAAAACAAGAAACGTGCCATCTTGGAGAATGACTAGTGTCGTGTGTTCACCTCTGTCCGTTTGGCGTTCTGGGCTTTTCGTATTCCCCTGGGTAGTACGGTCCGGTGTAGCCGTTCGCCGGGGCGTGCTGGTAGTAGCGATTATGGCCTCCATTGGGCAGGCTGGACATGTTAGCATTGTTCAGATTGATGTTGGTGGACTTGGGTGACTTGCTGTAAGAATTGTGGTGATTGTGATGATGGTGATGGTGGTGATGATGATTATGTTGGGCCATGGCGTTGGCGCGGTCCAGCCGGCCCACAGGCTGTTCCATGTCGGCGTAGTGCGGGGGAGGATGAACCTGTAGGGGGCGCTGCGTGGCGTTGGTCTGATGCCCGGAACCTCGGTGGGGGTCGCCGTTGATGTGGTTAATGTGATTGCCGAAAAGGCCACCGTTTCGCTGTTAATAAACACCCGCGAGTGTGAGATGACGAAGCCATTACATCTCAATAAAACTGTGGTCTAGTTATGTCAGCTGATGTCTTTAAAAAAAAACACAGCGAACAGAAAAGAAGCTGGTTATATGGTTCATGGTATGAGTGAATCTGATGAACTAATATATCCTCTACCTTTATTTTATTTTATTTTTAAAGCTATTTTGGGAATAAATAAAAATATAAAAATCAGCAAATGAAATATCACTGTTTACCATCTACTGTCTCATCTGTAATTCATTTGATTTAAAGTCTCCTGTGCAATAACTTTGTGATCAAAATCATTAGCCAAACACCAGCGGTACACATTCCTCTGTAACCCCAGTAATATTAGCCAGCTCGGCCTCCTTTCTTCCAAGAAGGTTGTCACTAAATTTGGTCTGCACCCTGAAAGCTTTAGAGGCGATCATAAGTTACCACGGAGAGCCAAGAGCTAGCTGTCAGCTCAACCTGGAGAAGATAAAATGCCCCGAAGCTGCTCTCCTGTAATGGACACTACAAAAGTGGCAAATTGAGACATTGATCAGTTGTGCAGAAGGAGCTTGTAAAAGTGTGAAGTCCTTTACCCTATAAATCTCCTCGTCCTCCTCAGGTATAAAGTCTACTAGCTCCTCATCCTGGAGGTCACATGATATGGCACGGCGGATTTCGGGCCCAATATCATGCAGCGTGCGGAGACCAGCCTGGAACCACGACAACACAGGAGAGCTAAGAACCGGAGCAGCTTTGCCAAGTTCACACGGACGGGAGACACACACAGAAAAGCTCTCACACACTAGCGTCAACATGTAACAGGTAAGGGACATGACCGCTCTCGACAACAGGACAGCGTCAGACAGGACAGTGTGTTAGAGATGAGAATGTTTCACAGGAGACAGGACAAGGACAAATCCCCTCACACGCGGAGAGTACAAAAGAAACGCCACACGCCTTCTCCGTTCTCTAACTACGCGTGGCTAACATTTACAGCAAGTGCTAAAATCTGCTCAAACAAAACGAAACAAAACAACAAGAAAGCACCGGAGATGAATTTAGAGTGAATTTTAAAAAATGTGTTCCCCAAAAAATGCGTCCTTCTACCAAAAGCGTGAATGTGATTACACGTGTGGTGATGGTACAATGGCGATGGAGACAATGAAGATGAGAAGAGACTGTGAAGGGCATCTAATAGAAATGGATTTAAATAAGCATGCACACAGCATTCAAACGTACAGAGAACGCGTACGTACACGTGCATACCGCTAACGTGGTTCGACGAGAGCATTCGTACTCGAGCTGTTCAGGGTTACAGTTAAACAAAGCCAACACAGGACACACGATCTGGGTGCAAATGGACTCTGCCGCAGTTTCGACCCTCCTGCGGCTGTTTGTTTTGGGTTTTTTTAAATCGCAGACGGGGCTACCGTTTCACCCCTGCTTCAGCATACTGGATTAAAGACTCGCGTTTCCTACGGCCAACAGTAGATGGTGCAATTTAGTAGAACTGAGAACGGAGCGGTATTAGCTACGCGTAGGAGCACCGGTGCATGTACGTCGCAGTGACCGCGAGGACAGTGACTCGTCAATAAGAAGACTAATCCAGTTCCGTAGTTTACCGGCGTCATCGTCGAGATGTTTTTGACAGCCAGGGAGGCACGGTGTAACTTGCAAACAATAACAT
>CM022752.1:8551459-8563959 GCA_012411365.1 Ameiurus melas | reverse complement strand
AGACAGTGAGAGAGAGAGACCGAGAGAGAGAGAGAGAGAGAGACAGTGAGAGAGAGAGACAGTGAGAGAGAGAGACAGTGAGAGAGAGAGAGAGAGAGAGAGAGAGACAGTGAGAGAGAGAGAGAGAGAGACAGTGAGAGAGAGACATGAGAGAGAGAGACAGTGAGAGAGAGAGTGAGAGACAGTGAGAGGGAGAGAGAGAGAAGAGAGAGAGTGAGAGAGTGAGAGAGAGAGACCGTGAGAGAGACAGTGAGAGAGAGAGAGAGAGACAGTGAGAGAGAGACAGTGAGAGAGAGAGTGAGAGACAGTGAGAGAGAGAGACCGAGAGAGAGAGAGAGAGACAGTGAGAGAGAGAGACAGTGAGAGAGAGTGAGAGAGAGAGAGAGAGAGAGACAGTGAGAGAGAGACATGGAGAGAGAGACAGTGAGAGAGAGAGGAGAGACAGTGAGAGAGAGAGAGAGACAGGAGAGAGAGACAGTGAGAGAGAGGAGAGACAGTGAGAGAGAGAGACCGTGAGAGAGAGAGAGAGAGAGAGAGAGAGACAGTGAGAGAGAGAGAGACAACATTACAGTTGATGAATGAGGACAAAACCCAACCAACAACAGGTCTATGATGAACTGAGTTTCTCACCAGCCATATTTGATGTGATACGAATATATAGTGTAGCATATTTTGGCTTATTTTACAGTTCTAGTGTACACATCTGTTCCCTCACACACACACACACACATTATATATATATATATAAATAAAACACATACAAACACAAACTCACTTGGCTTCTGGATCGTATTCGGACCATATCCTCTTAAACTCGTCGAGGTGATGCGGTCCCAGTATCGACCAATCACGGGTCAGGTAGTCAAAGTTGTCCATGATGACGGCCACGAACAAGTTAATGATCTAAAGATACAAGAAGAATATTGTGTCGCCTTCAAAGGTCTGTCTCGTGTACCAGTCTTCTGGATCTTCTAGATCAGCGAATACTTCTGAACGTATGGGCGAGGAGTTGTTCTGATTTGAGACGCAGCTCGTGACAAGGGTGGGAAGTTTACTTTATCACGAGCGATGGAGCTCTAGTGCTTTTAAAAGCTCTGGAGGATGGATTTATAAACGTCATGAGCCGGGCATGAAACAAGTGTGTGTGTGTGTGTGTGTGTGTGTGTACCAGGAATGCACAAAGCATGTAGAATGTGATGAAGTAGACAATTGCGAAGCCGCTGCCGCAGGTCATCTCCTCTCCGGGATTATAGTCCGACTCTGGGTCACAGAGCTTCCCGGACAGACACGCCAGCATGATTTCCTGCCACGCCTCACCTGTGGCACATCTAAACACACACACACACACACACACGTAAACGAGACTCCTAATTAACTCTGACTTGTCGTTTCATTCGATTCATAGTTAGGCGGGACAGACTTGCTGATCGGTGGTGTTCAGCGTGCGGCGAAACACCAACCTGAACAGCAGAAGAACCGCTTGCGGAAACGTCTGGAAGTTGTTGTTCCGGTTGATTTGTGTGCCTTCCACCATGGCTATCTTCCCAAATATCTGTAACACGCACACACACACAGACGGAACAGCAGAACAACCGTGAAGCTCTAATCTGAAACCGCTGCTTACAGTTTAGGATCGTCTACAAGTGAAGGTATGCAGTGATCCGGGGTGAATGGGTCAGAACAGTTCTGGAAACTTCCTGACAATCACACAGGATATCTGGACTGAAACCGAGTTTGTCGGCGTGCGACCGCGACGGAAAGTTACTACACAAACCCATCACACGTATAAGTGGATACAGGCTCGGTTTCCAGTTGAGACGCTCACCTGCATGCCGATGACGGCGTAGATGAAGAACAGCATGGCGATCAGCAGAGCGACGTACGGCAAAGCCTGCGTGCAACACAAATAAGTCCGGATAGAAACCCAGCTCTCCGATACTATAGCACTTACTGTAGTGTTTATAGGTGCCATAAAGTCCCCATAAACTCAAAAATGTGTTGTTTTTTATATATATGGGATAAAACTCCTCTCTTCTTCTGATTCTGATTATAAAGGGTTGGTGTGTGTGTAAAAAATTATACATTTTTTAAAATCACACAGACCTGGAAGGACTTGATGAAGGTCCACAGGAGGGTACGAATTCCCTCCCCCCTGTTGAGCAGCTTGACCAAACGCATCACTCTGAACAGCCGAAAGAAGGTAATGGAGATGCGGGCGTTTTCTTCTGGATTCTGTAGGGGCGGAGTCAAGAGTTCATGCATCAATCCGAGCGGAGAGAAAGAGAAATCACAAAGCACCTGGCTGTGCTTTAGCTACCCGGCCAGAAGGGGGCACTGTGTACTAATGCTGCTGTATATTTGTTATCCAGTGGTCATTACGACGGGAATTTATATGCACAGCCGGACTGAAGCTATCTGATGCTAATCAGGATATCAAACGTATCTAACGCTGGCCAGACCCGCAGCATCGCCAGGCACCTGCAGCATGAGCCAGTCCTTAAACAGGAAGAGGAAGTAGAAGTAGGAGGGCGGGGCATGCTGGATTCAAAATAACCTGGCCATACTTAACTGCGTCGGCACAAGCATGGCCCTCTGAACCTCACGTCACTGCATGCAAACCTCTGGGACCCAAAGCCCATGGGTCAAAGGTTAACCCGTGGTCACATCCTTACCTGGCCTAACCTCGTGTTGGGGGTGGGGGGGGGGATTTAGGGGGGTTTGGGTTCAACATCATGCAGCAGTGTCAGCACTACAAACGTGAGGGGGGGTTGTTTACCCCACAATCACACGCACACACACACACACACACACACACTCACTGACACGTTTGCTTGACACTTTATTTTTTACTCATTAAACAAAGAAACAGCAAAAAAAACAATGAAAGCAAACCCAAAGACAGTGCAAAATGAAACTTAAACTAAAATAAGTCAACTTAACCAACAGCAAACCAAACGTATGAGGATAAATATAAGTCGAAAATAAAAGGGAGGCGGAGTTATCAGAGTTTACTGTAAATAAATAAATAAATAAAGTCAGAACAGAATCTGAACGGAAACCTGATAAAAGAAGTTATGATACTTAGAGGTGAGGCCCAGTAGGGGGCAGAGTATCTTACCCCCGACTCATCCACCTGTGGAGCCTCTGTGGGCTTTAAAATTAAAGAGCTGCATTAATCACTTACCCATACACCCACACACACACACACACACACACATATACCTCAACACATCTCTTAACCATTCAAGACTCTCATCATTATGCATTATGCTAAATCATGTGAAGCAGAACTACGCAACATACAGAGGCTTCTAGATCACACGTGACTACAACGCTAGCTCACGTCAACCCCTGGATTACGTAAAAATGTCAACTCGGGTAACTACTGTCTACATCCGGGCCACTGGGAACCGTTGATTCTAGTTGATTGGATTTGATTCCGCCCTGGAACTACCTGGCAAATTGGTGCTAACAAGTTTATCATTCATACTGAATTCCACGCCACCGCATCTCCACCCCAGTATCAACAGGATGAAGTGACTTCAGTGGGGAGAAACATAGAAAGGCTGGTCATAGGATGATGAATTAAAACAACAACGGAATCTCAGTATGTAAAAAATAAATAAATAAATAAATAAATAAGGCAAATAAAACAAGACCAAAAAAAATACACACATGCACAAAGCCTGAAATATTCACACAATTCATGTATTTGATGATATTTTTTACATATATAACATATACACACACATTTGACGTGTAAATATGAAAGAAGGCTGGTCTTGGCTCAATAAAAAAGAAAAAGAAAAAAACAGAGTTTAACAGCAGCATTTGCAAAAGCCAGAGATGAATTAGATTAGACACAAAGGGCCGTATCTACTAGTGTTTTTAATTTAAAAAGAAAAAGGTCTCATGGGTTTAGTGCGAGTTCAGACTGGATGTATAGATACATCACATGGAGTAGTTTTCATAACGGATGTGTGAGTGTGTATTATAGTTCAGTACGCCTGTGCGTCCTGCTCTTCTCTTCTTAGTTAAATGAACATCAATAAAGATTAAAACACCCAGAGTCTGGCACACTAAGAAACTCTCACCAACTCCTCTCTAACGGTGTTTCAGCTTGATCGTATTCTTAGTACCCCTTTCGGTCCGCCGTTCATTTCAGTCCTCTGTAGTACTCGGGTCTCTTCTGTGTTCGAGTTCAGGACTACGGACAGTTCCCGAATGAGCAGAATGCGTTCTCTTCAGGTGTCCATGCAATTTCACCTTGGACGTGTGTTCTGACAGGTATCTCTGCTCGGAAGCAGGTTATTTCTGGTGTGTGCACCTGCTTGTGCATCAGTATTAGAAGACCACTCCCAGCAGTCTGCAAAACGTCACTCATTTGGAATTTGTATATATTTCATTTTCGGATCGGACACGATTTCTGGACGCGGATCTGTCGGGGAACGTCGTCTGTAGTAATTCTGGTCGATTGAAATTTCCATGTGCACTACGCACACCTTTTCTGAAAAGCACTTGTTGCGGGGGCGTGGTCATTGTAGTACGAGACTCAGTACTACAGACTCGGTAACGTACCTAAAACCCCGGAAGCATCTCTACGTTCTCGGACACGTCCTTTTAAACGTTTTTGACATTTTATTGTTCGGCTTTTAGACTCAGCCTTGATTTCGTTTTGGTTTAAGCCGGAGACGATAGCAAAGAGCGAGCGCTTCCTGGAGTGTCTTTATACCTACAGGAAGTGATGCAACAAGTGAATTCAGACGGAATTATAATTCCCAGTAGAGATTTTCCAGTAATGATGAGATTAAACCCACCTCGCGGTGTGTGTGTAATCCAGTCCGAACAGCGCTTTAGTAAATATGGCCCATCGAGGGAACACAATGTGAACGGAAACTTAATAAAAGAATATTCAGTACAGTTTAGGCTCAGTAGGGAAGAAGGTATCTTACCACTAACTCTTCCCCCTCCGCTGGCTTTAAAATGAAACAGCTGAATTAATCACTCATTAATCACACATCTTTCAGAGACAGCTCAAAACATTTACACACCATTCACAGGGTTGGGATAACTTGCATACTTTACACTCCTAAACTCTACATTTCACCAGGGAGAATAGAACATCGTGATGCTCAGCACCGCCTGAATCCGAGTTCACGGCTGTGACGTACACGAACGACTCTCAGCGTCTGACTTGTGTCAGAGTATGAATCCGACCCTACTGAACGCAACCGCGAACCGACAACATCGCTCTCGTCCTGATTCTAGAACACCTGCCCTTGTACAGAGTCACGTGTCCCTCTGCCACCGCCATGCAGCCAGACATACACGCCATCCACACGGACACACACAAAGAAAAGAGTGCATTAAGAACATGAAACCGTCACAAAATGAAACGGACAGGCTCCAGACAGACCAGGCTCTTCTCACTTAAACCGTTCTGCATGCGTTTTAAGGGTCGAAAAGTCCGACTGTACGACCAAGAGCTGTTTTCAGTGAGATCAGTTCGGGGTCTGGGGGAGCGGTGCTCTGCAGCAGAGTCCTGTCTGAGTAATGTCATGTAAAAAAGCTTGGTGAGTGCTGAAACTGTAACGGTTCTCGGGAACGGGCACTGGCTGTGCTGTAGTGACGAGGTGGAGGACGTGCAAACGTTAGTGATGCAGAAGAAGAGTTCTAGCACCTTCCTAGCTGTCGCATCCGGTGGAGCATGCACATAGCATTCAAACAGCAGGCAAGCGTATATAATGTCATCATTTTTAACATAAATAGCTGGAAGAGTTTAATTTCCTTTCTGATGCAGTCCCAACCGCTGTCTATGGGAGGCGGGGCCTAACAACAAACAAACTAAAACGTTTCTGGTATTTAAAGATGGCTTCTGGCGCCGAACATCTATTGACTGTTTGATGACATGTAAAGAACATTTTGTAAATATGCTTTTTTTTTATTATTATTCCCCGAGGGTACAGTGTTTGTGATTAGACACCGTATCCGGTAAGCTCGTGAACTCTATCTACGGGCCTTTTCCTGATGGCTGACGCTATTTGTGATTAGACGCTTGGTTTTCCTGATGGCTGACGCTATTTGTGATTAGACGCTTGGTTTGCTGCCATTATCGTAACTGGACGCGGGTATCTATCCTGCCAGGATCGTCTCTGAGCTCTACAGCCACGCTGTCTGGAGAAGAATGGAGAAGGACTGATGGAAAGAGAGGAGAGACAAACTTCACATGGACTAACCATAGAACCACGAAAGTGATGAAGCGCCATCTGCAGAACGTGAATGAATGTTAGCAAATGGCATGGCAAACTACATTTCCCAGCATGCAAGGAGGCAAATGGCACACGTATGCACAGAGATATGAATTACTAGATCTGTTCATGAGATCAGAACGAATTAGCATATTAAATGGAGCTTGGAGCAACAGATCTAGTAGTTTTTATATCTATGGCTGCATGATAAAGTTTAACAGCAAGGCAACTGATGGCAAGGCCAGCGGTGTCCAAACGTATCCGCAAAGAGCCCGCGCGGCCGCAGTGTCTCATTCCAGCCAATCAGGAGCCACGACCTGATTCCACATGTTTTATCATTAGTGGACAGAAAACCTGCTGAGACGCTGGCCCTGTGCAGATCAGACTGGACGCCCCTGCCTTCGACAGACATAGACGAGAAACATATATTGACATAGACACACACTCGTACACATATATAGGGACACAGACTCAGATATACTGTACACTGACCAACATGAACGATACACACATGCAATAGCGCACGTGTGCACAACGACAGATATAAATACAAACACCTGAAGGAACAGACACGTCGACACTGGCGAATGGGAACTCCAGAGAAAGAGCAGAGCAGCTCTGACAGCCATGTGTGTGTGTGTGTGTGTGTGTGTGTGTGCACGAGTCGTTACTCCTTTCACTGTCAGTGTATGTGTAGAAGCGTGACAGTATTAAGAGTCATCAGAAGACACCCTCAGCACCGAGAAGCAAACCCATCCATGTGTGGAATACTCCACCTCTCCGCCACACCACGGCCACCACGCCCGGCGTTAGTGCATCCGTCAGCGTACGTCGAAAACCACGTCATTCATCATTATTAAGACTTTATGGTACACTTATAAGCAACGAAGAGGCATTTACTCCAGGACAGTGTCTGTCTGTGTTCACGAGATAATCTGATCTGATTATGAGGATTAGTCACGGTGTCCGATCAGACCGTTCCGTCACTGTCGACTTCCCTCGTGCGTTTACCTGATCGCGCTCCTATACTGCCGTGATTCTCGTCCCTCCTGTGTCCCCAACATGTCTGCCGTGTTTCATCTGCCACTGCGGTAAACACGTGACTCGTTTTCCTCTGCCTCCTCTCCCAGCGTGTTCCTGTTTTCTTCATATACGACGACTATCGAGCTCACTCGGGGGGGTTTTCTTGGCTCAGCGTGCTGCCTTTGCTTCCATCCGGTCTCTCCTTCAGCTTAAAACACCGCCGTGATGCACACGGACAACGGCATTCTTGGCAAGAAGAACACTTTGGTCGTGATCTTCTTTGTCCCCTTTTTGTTCTTGTCATACGTGCGAAAAGAACCTCGTACAAGAATAAACGTTCCCGCGTGGTTTTAGCGTTTTTAGATCAGGTTATCGTACTCAGACTGAAGATCTCAAACTGCGATGCCCCTTAATCAGATTTAACGGCACTGGAATGGAAAGTTCGGCTCCGCCTCTAAAAACCCGAAACATCTGTCGGCCGTACACTGATCCCGAACGTGGAGTCGAAGGTGGAGTGGTGGAGTGCTGGAGTATTCCACGAAACGAACACCAGCCGCGTTATCAGAAATCACTCGACACTGATTTAGCGTGAGGGCAGAAGAGCTGAGGAGGAGACTCCACTGCCGTCACGCGACATCAGCACATTTTCTTTTGTCTCTTTCGTGAGACGTTAATAGCCTGGCTGTCTCTGTAAATAACATCCACACCTGGACTTAACAAACCCAGACTGGACAACTGGGGACTCGTTAAGGCCAGCTGTGGCGGCGTCGATTCAGCCACAGCCGGCTGCACCATCAGCTCGACAGCCAGACTCGGCGATCATCTGAGTTCACGTAGATCGGACGCCTCAAACATCCCGCATTCCCTAGTCGAACGTGTCAGACGTATCGAGCAGGTATTTGTTCCTGGTAGTGCGTATAACACAAGGCTCAGATCTACATGAACGGAACCGCTACCTCACCGAGACTTGATTTTTTTATTTGATTAGAAACAACTTCAACCTCACAACAATGATTCAAAGTGTTTAAGAGAATCAACAGGGGGAAAAGAAAGCACGTCTCGCCATACTTGCCTTCAACAGTTTCTACGGAAACAGAATAAATAACAATAGAAATTAGGCCAGCTGTACTAGGGATACGTTACATGATCACAATCCTGTCCTTCTCAAACACACACACACACACACACACCAATACCCAAAACCGGACGATTTTATTCACCCAGCCCTTGATGTTTTACTATATTTGAGTTATTCAGGGGGAGAACAAAGTGCACATGTTAATGTTCAGGACATTTCAGTTCGATATGATAGTCACAAAGCAGAAATCACAGACAGCACTGGTAATGAAACCTCGCGAAAAAAAACTCAGCGGGGAATGAGACGGGATTACAAAAATCTAACATCGCAGACGGACGACGGTGTCGGCGCCGTTCCGACTCGGTCGTGTGTTCCGAATTTCATATAAACAGACGGCTCTGACGGTAGCGCAGCTGCAGAACCAGGTTTTTTTTTTTTAAACGCGCTCCTTGTAATGCGTTGTCGTTGCTATAGTAACGGCACACCGGATGAACTAAAGGAGTGTAATCGTCGATACGGTCAAGCTTTCTGTAAGGGGGCGTTTTTTTTTTTTACCTGGCGTTTACAGAAGGGGTCTCCAGTGGAAGAGACGTTTACGCTCCTTTACAGTTTCTCGTAACATGAAGTTGCCGTTTTCTTCGTGTTTTTTTTTTTTGTCCTCGTGAGAGACAGAAAAGCGTTGGCGACAGAACGAACGATTACGGTTGCTAACGTAAGTGAGAATATGAATTTATGCTGTGCGCTTCCCGGGTCCGGATCTGAATTTGGCGAGGTCCATTTAAATGAAAAGGTTTATATATTTTCGTTGTGCTCTGTGAGCATTACGACCGATCGGAAATGTTCCCGAGGACCCAAATGGTCCTTGCTATTGACGGTCCCCACAGTTTTCTTGCAAGGTTTCTAAATCTAAGAGAAGCGAAGGTGGTCATACTTACGTTGGCTTCAGTGATAGCAATATCTACGACGCTACCGACTACAATTAAGGCATCAAACGTGTTCCAAGCATCAGTGAAATAATGCTGTTAATGCAAACAAACAAACAAACAAACAAACAAAACAAAAAAACACCACAAGGGGGCAAAGGATGAGGGGGGGGGGTAGATGGGTGAAAGAGAGAAGAACAAAGAGGGGGATGAAAAGAGAAAGGTTATGGAAGACACAGGAGGAAAGGTTGAGGGGAAGAGAGGGGGAGAAAACAGAAATTAGCACACGTTTTGTAAAGGAAGATCATTTCCAAGTTCAAAAGTAGCTCTCGTAGAGCCGAAACGTCCCGACTCGAGACAAAGAGCTGAAACAGATCGTTAGAGGACAGGGGTACGCATGACCTCCAGCTGGAACAGAGGTGAGCGGAGGGAGGGAGGGAGGGAGGAGGAGCAGGAGGCGGGGCCAGGGGCTGAGCTTACTTACGTCAGCCTCAGTGAGCGCAATGTCAACTACGCTGCCGATCACCACCATAGCATCGAAAATGTTCCACGGGTCTTCCAGGTAACCCTTAGACAGGCAGCGGGGATTAGCTACGACTGTTAGACATTCATGCAGCGGATCACTCCACTTCCGAACGTTTCACAACATCATCAGCAACTAAGATCACTACTTCACTGCTCGTGTGTCAAAATTCGCACTCATCGCATGAATTTTGAGCTTTAACACATAGTGGTGCTGGTTTCAAAGTGGAAAGGATCGTGCATTATGTCTATTAAATCCTGCAGTAGTGATGCCCAATCCCACGCAGCACTGACTGCAGTCGCCATCATACGCTCTTTATCGGGGGATGCATTAATACCGGCGTTCTCTTACCTGGCGTTCATCACGCAGGGATGTCACGGACCTTTTTAATCGATCTCTTTCTTTAGGTTTCTCAGGGTTACTTGGCGGACTCGTTCTTTATGACGTTACCAAGTTGATTCAGATATGTTAGCTAGCTAGCATCGAGTCGGGATGCAGCGGAGAAGAGAAGGTTCTGTTCCACTTCCGAAAGATGTTTCTGTACCGCAGTAAATGTACATTCGGACAGATAGCGAGACAGATTGATTTATTTTTCATTATATATGTAAGTATTTTGTATTTTAAAACATTTCATGTCGTGTACTGTCTTTCCTCCTCTCGAAATACGTCCTCGTCGCATCGGTGCATTAGCGCAACAGCGGACACCGGGCTCACGTCACTCCAGCGTCGACATCGATGCATCCCCTCTTATTATTACAGCGTTATTTTTATAACCTGTTGTTGAGCGGATTCTGTTGCGGCGTGCGCGTCAGGTACTCGTGGGTAACACGGGGCATCACTGTCCTACACTTTGGAAGTGTGTGAGTAAAAGATGCAGCATGCAGCTCTGCATTTTGCACGCTACAGAGAAGAGAGAGAACGTGTTCGCACACCGCACACCACCACACTTAACCGTTTTCCATCGGCACCGCGCCGGCGCCAGATCCGGAGCCGGTGCTTCATCCGGAACCGTACCACGCGTTTTAAGGGTTTCTCTGTCACTGCACAAATCGGATCAGTTCCAGAACCGAGATGTTGGAAATTATTGTGAACTTATTGTCCCCTCCAGAACACCAGAGGGTGCTCACCCGAGTAGGACACTTCCTTGGTTACTCTATGCACATCCTGTAAGAACCGTATATACAGCACATGGGCTCGCAGGTGCGAGGTGTCCTTTTATTTATTTATTTTTAATTCTTTTATTTATTCCTTTATTGATAGACTCTCAAAATTGTCCCTGAATTTTGGTATTTTGACCTTGATCTGTTCCCTGACTTGATGAAGTTTGTTGATCGCACATTGAATTCACCTTGCAAAGTGTGTTTTTCACTATCGGATCACTCATTCCTACAGAAACAAATCAGCGGTCTAATTAAGTAGGATATAAGCGTTTTCCCGGTCATTTCCAGGTGTGAATCGGAGCTACGCTGCTGATGGACTCAGGATAAAGAGATAAACGCGTTAAAAACGGCCATCTCGCATCGCGTATAGTTGAGTGTGTCGGACCCTGCACCGCTGGTATCATTATTATTTTTTCCCAATAACTCCTACGTCTGATTACGTAATGCTTCGGCCAGAATCAGCACCGGTTCCAGTACCAGAATCGACGCGGTGTCGGTGGAAAAGGGATAACTGTGTCTCTTACAAGTACTCTTTCCTTCTTCGGAACAAACAGCTGGGCGTAGGGAGAAGGGAGTGGGGCGGGGGGTTCGTTATCATGTACACACATTAAACAAGTACAATCTTTACAATATTGTTATTAGCCGTTAGCATGTATTAGGATGTTGTTATGAAGATTTATGATAAATATCTACCCTGGGTTTGAAGGCAATCAGTTTGAGGACCATCTCCACAGTAAAGACTGCGGTGAACACCATGTTCAGGATATCCATCACGTAGCTAAAGGTCTGAGACTGCCCGTAGTGCTGCACACAGAGAAAGACAGGATGAACTGTGGAGTTCTGACCGGGTTCCATGCATGCACCGAGGCTTATTCAGAGAAAACACAAGCGGGAGCGCTTACCTGCACAGCCAGGCAGATCGTGTTGAGCATGATGAGGACGAACATGATGTACTCGAAGGCTGTGGAGTTCACCACGTACCAGAACTTGTACTGATAGGGGTTTTTAGGGATGTAGCGCCTCAGAGGTCGGGCTTTGAGCGCATACTCCACACACTGGCGCTGTGGGGCGGGGCAGACAGGAGGAAACAGGCTCACACACAATTATACAATCATGTGTAGGAGCAGGAAACATGTTCTCCACTCATTCTCTTTCTCTCTCTCTCTCAAACACACACACACACACACCTGGTTCTTGTCCAGTTCACAGTTCTGGTACTCTTTCTCTCCCTGCTCCTGAAACGTCACGATGACGAAACCCACGAAGATGTTCATCATGAAGAAGGCGATGATGATGATGTAGATGATGAAGAAAATGGAGATCTCCACACGGTAGTTGTAGATGGGCCCGAAGTTCTCCTTGTTCGAATCGATGGCCTTGTAGAGAAGCCTGAAGAAGAAAAGGAGCCCGGTGAACATGACCTTCAGAGAGAGGATGCAGACGACTTGGGTTTTTATTAAATAAATCAAATCAAATTTAAAAAAAACAAACCCATGTATCTAAACAGCGCATTAAGCTTCTATTTATAATGGTTCACAGCACCAC
>CM022752.1:8498959-8546459 GCA_012411365.1 Ameiurus melas | reverse complement strand
ATTATACACACCTGTCTCTCTCTCTCTCTCGTACATGCACACTGAACATATTTAGGACTCTATTTTATCTGCAGGCGAAGGCAGTATTTTTTGTTCACTGTATTGTTTTATCAGTTACAAGTAAGAACGATATTTTGGATACTAAATGTGAATCAGACAAGTGAATTGTTGTTTTGGATTTGTGCCACGCTCCCAAAAATAGAGTCCTTAAATACACACTTAAATTGTTACATGTACACAGTCATGGACATTTACTTGTAGTTAAAGGGTGACGCAATCAGAGCAGGATGCTAAAGCCTAAAGTTAACGCTCCATAGCCAAACCCTCACATCCTTCTCAGCATGAATGTGTTCGTAAGAGGTTCATTTGAGGGCGTGCCAGGCGAGAGGACCAAACGATGCGACATGCGGTTTGTTTCGCCAAGCTGATGGCAGAGGAGCCAAGAGCCGAAGAAGGAGAGAAGGAAGGCAGCGAAGTAAGAGCCCTCTTGCGATCACATTCATGTACGCACATGCACACAGTGCACCCTGTTCGTCTCCATACACGGCAGAGAGACAGGGCAGGACTCAGTCGCGCCATGTGCATTCAGAGAGCAAATCAGCCAAAAAACACAACAAAAGCTCAGAGGAGGCGGTTATACAGCGCATGTCGATGCAGCAGACCTCAGAGACCGCAAAGAGCTGATCTGGGAGCACTATCGCATTGTTTCTTTCTGTATGATGGCCCAGACTGGGGTTTAGATAAAGGAGACTGGTCTCAGGTCAGTACTACGCTGGGCAACGTCTTCCACTGTTCGCACGCCATCATCAACCTCCATCGTCCTGACTTACGCTCCGACCCGTTCTCATCGGACACGAGGTGCGTTAAAAGAGGATTTTGTTATGTACATTTCAGATGCATAGCTTACCCAGAATGCATTGCAGTCAGGTGCCATTTCTCCACCACGCCGAGGGGAAAAAACTGGTAAGGGGTTTATGTAGCATCTCCATCTGTACATGACGGCTGAACTAACTTCAGTCGTTTATTCTGCGAGAAAATACTCTCTTAGTCTGTAAGCCAGCCGGTTCGTACAGTGTGAAGTCAGGTGCGCTACCGTGCACTTACAGCGAGGGGCATCCTGAAAAGTCCGCTCGAGCAGTTTAAGCAGTAACAAAAATCTGCATGGGAAAAAGTGTGGAAGCTTTCGGTAGAGGACAGTTATTTGAACTTCTACGCTTGTGAGGAAAATATCAAGGTGAGGGTTTTTGTGTGCTCTCTTCTTTATACTCTCCGTCGTACCGCAGGGGGCCACACGTGTGGGAAAAGGTATTGCGCACCTCCTAATCACGATGGGAAGTTGATGAAAGCGTACTGAAACACAGGCGGATGTCATTTAAAGCGTCAGCGCGGTGGAATTATAAGCGTACTGTGCTGCCCCCTATGGGTGTAGAGGACATGCTGCATTCATGCGTTGTATACTCTGATCCATGCGCTGCCGGAGCATGGTTGTTTCTGCTCCCTGTTTGATGGAGTTAATCAGTTATGACTAAGCTCTGGACTCTCATGGACTAAGCTCATGGACTAATCTCATGGACTAAGCTCTGGCTGCCAGGGGGTGTTTGTTTTAACCCAGTGTCAATCAAAGCAATGTGTATGCAAATATGTACCAGCATCATATAGATATAGATGTATATAGCTATGTATATGTAGCTACTGTCCACATTTCAATTCACAGATGAGCTGCAGACCTGCCAACCGTTACATGTTTTACACGGGGGAAAAAAGTACATCGCCATACCAGCGATATCGCAGAAAAGCATATCGTGTAATCATTCCTCGTATCGTCAATATTATATCGAAATATCGCCCAGCCCTAGTGCAGGTGTTTTGAACTCTCTGGAAGCCCCGCCCCCCATCTCACATTAGTGTTCTCTCGTCTCA
Organism: Ameiurus melas; assembly: GCA_012411365.1. Classification (NCBI taxonomy): domain Eukaryota; kingdom Metazoa; phylum Chordata; class Actinopteri; order Siluriformes; family Ictaluridae; genus Ameiurus; species Ameiurus melas. The sequence continues at coordinate 8,544,539 of CM022752.1, read as the reverse complement.
GCTTGACGTACAACCAGAAATAATCATCTCCAGAGCTGATTAAAGCCTGACTACTCTCGTGGATGAAGCAGGATGTTTTATGGAGGGGTTTATGGTTTGCTTTTTCTTTTCTTGTCAGTTTTTTTTTTTACACAGGGTCTCGGGAGAGAAACATAAAGAAAGACATGAAGGCGTTAAGGCGGGTTGCAGCTCGAGCAGGCGACACACAGGTGGAGAATGCAGGTACGCCGGCGCGCACTGTTCGGGAGGTTACCTTCAAAACAATCTCAAAAGTAAACAGACTAGTGAAGACATAATCTGCATAGCCTAGGACCTGAAAGAAATCAAACGGTTATAGCGTTATTCAACACACGCACACACACACACACGCGCACGGCACAGGCATGCAGCGCAGACTTTACCTTCAACATGACCTCTACAGTAAAGATAGCTGTGAAGGCATAGTCAAGGTAACCAAGTATCTGCAAAGAGCAATGGCAACACGTTTAACAACGGCATCGGGACGAGAAAACAGCACGGAGAATGCAATACAAGCCTATTTTCACGACTTATTACATCGTGCAGTGAACGTCATTTATTTGACCCGACAGTGGGACCCCGTTTACACTCGCTCATTACAGGGGGCCGCGTGTCAGGATTATAAATAAAACAAAACGTGCACCCAACAAGCAGAGACGCACCACAGACCTGCTGTTACAGTAAAATAACGAGTTTCAGCAACTGTTAAAGTGTTTAATTCCACTTCCATCACAGCAGTTGGCCGACCATTACAATATCTTGTTTTGTTTGTCTGTTGAAACGCAGCCAGAATGCAGTCGGGGGGTTCGAGACGCGTGAAATGAATGAGTGTAAACAGGGTCTGTACTTTCCTGACAATCCTGACTACATCACAAACCTCAATAATTATTATTATTGTACTTGGGAAAAAAAAAAAAACTACAGCGGTCAGGGTGAGCAGACGTCGCCGGACTAGCCCTTCTCAGCATGGCCGGGTTTCCGTTTCCATCCGGAACCGGTTCCGTGTTATCGAAACTATTTAAACAGGTTATACCACTGTAAACATATTTCAATAGAAATGAAACACCTGGTGGTATATCAATGCAAATGATTTTCTTTAACTTTCCTCACTCTCGTAACTACCGGTTTAACTGTAGCTAATAAATCGGAGAGTTTAATGCATCGAGAAAAAGAGTTGTTGTTGTTGTTGTTGTTGTTGTTGTTGTTGTACCTACGGTATCTTCAGTTGAGCACAAGGTCCTCAAGACTGTGTATTTAATATACATTCATGTGTAATCCGATATATATAATATATATAATTCTAAAATCTGCATGATTCTGAAACAGTAGAGGGTCGTCAGACGAGAGAACACAGGACGGAGGAAATAATAATAATAATAATAATAATAATGATAACAACAATAATATTAATAATAATGATGATAATAATAACAATAATAATAATATTATACTAATTGTAATAATAATTATAATAAGAATAATAATAATGATAATGATAATGATAATAATAATAATAATAATAATAATAATAATAATAATAATAATAAAAAGGATCAGACATTTAACTTTCAATGCTCGACAAATTGTAAAAACTTGTTTGGATATACTATAAACACACAGTGTACAGTGACGGTGAATTAGAACACCTGAAATAAATGAAACTTTACAAAAATAATAAATTACATGCAGTGAATTGATCAATTAGTACACAACCAAATCAAGCAAAATATGTCTGAATAGGAATTGTGTGAGTGTGTGTGTGTGTGTGAGTGTGAGTGTGTGTGTGTGTGTGTGTGAGTGTGTGTGAGTGAGTGTGTGTGTGTGAGTGTGTGTGTGAGTGAGTGTGTGTGAGTGTGAGTGAGTGAGTGTGTGTGTGTGTATGTGTGTGAGTGAGTGAGTGTGAGTGTGTGTGTGTGTGTGTGTGTATGTGTGTGAGTGAGTGTGAGTGTGTGTGTGTGTGTGTGTGTGTGTGAGTGAGTGTGAGTGTGAGTGTGAGTTGTGTGTGAGTGTGTGTGTGTGTGAGAGTGTGAGTGAATGTGTGTGTGTGTGTGAGTGTGAGTGAATGTGTGTGTGTGTGAGAGTGTGAGTGAATGTGTGTGTGTGTGAGAGTGTGAGTGAATGTGTGTGTGTGTGAGAGTGTGAGTGAATGTGTGTGTGTGTGAGAGTGTGAGTGAATGTGTGTGTGTGTGAGAGTGTGAGTGAATGTGTGTGTGTGAGAGTGTGAGTGAATGTGTGTGTGTGAGTGTGTGAGTGAGTGTGTGTGTGTGTGAGAGTGTGAGTGAATGTGTGTGTGTGTGAGAGTGTGAGTGAATGTGTGTGTGTGTGTGAGAGTGTGAGTGAGTGTGTGTGTGTGTGAGAGTGTGAGTGAATGTGTGTGTGTGTGTGAGAGTTGAGTGAATGTGTGTGTGTGTGGAGTGTGAGTGAATGTGTGTGTGTGTGTAAGTTGAGTGAATGTGTGTGTGTGTGAGAGTGTGTGTGAGTGTGTGTGTGTGTGTGAGAGTGTGAGTGAATGTGTGTGTGTGTGAGAGTGTGAGTGAATGTGTGTGTGTGTGAGAGAGTGTGAGTGAATGTGTGTGTGTGTGAGATGTGAGTGAATGTGTGTGTGTGTAGAGTGTGAGTGAATGTGTGTGTGTGTGAGAGTGTGGAGTGAATGTGTGTGTGTGTGTGAGTGTTGAGTGAATGTGTGTGTGTGTGTGTGAGAGTGTGAGTGAATGTGTGTGTGTGTGAGAGTGTGAGTGAATGTGTGTGTGTGTGAGTGAGTGAATGTGTGTGTGTGTGAGAGTGTGAGTGAATGTGTGTGTGTGAGAGAGTGTGAGTGAATGTGTGTGTGTGTGAGAGTGTGAGTGAATGTGTGTGTGTGTGAGAGTGTGAGTGAATGTGTGTGTGTGTGAGAGTGTGAGTGAATGTGTGTGTGTGTGAGAGTGTGAGTGAGTGTGTGTGTGTGTGAGTGAGTGAGTGAATGTTGTGTGTGTGTGAGAGTGTGAGTGAATTGTGTGTGTGTAGAGAGTGTGAGTGAATGTGTGTGTGTGTGTGAGTGTGAATGTGTGTGTGTGAGAGAGTGTGAGTGAATGTGTGTGTGTGAGAGAGTGTGTGAGTGAATTGTGTGTGTGTGTGAGAGTGTGAGTGTGTGTGTGTGTGTGTGAGAGTGTGAGTGAATGTGTATGTGTGTGAGAGTGTGAGTGAATGTGTGTGTGTGTGAGAGTGTGAGTGAATGTGTGTGTGTGAGAGAGTGTGAGTGAATGTGTGTGTGTGTGAGTGTGAGTGAATGTGTGTGTGTGTGAGAGTGTGAGTGAATGTGTGTGTGTGTGAGAGTGTGAGTGAATGTGTGTGTGTGAGAGAGTGTGAGTGAATGTGTGTGTGTGTGAGTGTGTGACTGTGTAGACTTACAATATTGCGGAAAGAGTGGTTTCTGATTGGATCCTCGGCAGCGAGGGAGACGGAGCTGAGCATTATGAAGACGAGGATGAGGTTGGTGAAGAGGTGGTGGTTTATTATCTTGTGGCACAGAACACGAAACCTACACACACAAACACACACACACACATACACACACACACACTCAAATAACTAAATAACACTTTTGTGTAGAAACCATTGGTGCACATATTTGTGTGTGTACACAGTGGTGGAAGTGGATGAGATACACTCCTATATAACATTACACTTATTTCATGTCTTCTACAAACTATATACGTGCGTGTGCGTGTGTGTGCATGTGTGTGCGTGTGTGTGTGTGTGCGGGGTGTGTGTGCGCGTGTGTGTGTGTGTGAGCGTTTGCGGGTTTGTGTGTGCGCGTGTGTGCGGGGTGTGTGCGGGGTGTGCGGGTGTGTGCGTGTGTGGCGTTGTGTGCATGTGTGCGAGCGTGTGCGTGTGTGAAGTATGTGTATGTGTGTGTGTGTGCGTTGTAGGTATGCGGCGTATAAGGCGGGTAAAAGGGTGCGTATGCGCATGTGTGTGTGTGCGTGTGCGCATGTGTGTGTGTGTGTGTGTGTGCGATGTGTGTGCGTGTGTGCGTAGCGCCTAGGTGTGTGTGTGTGCGTGTGTGTGTGCGTGTGCGCAGCGTATGTGTGTGTGTGTGTGTGTGCGGTTGTGTGTGTGAGTGTCTTGTGTGTATGTGAGTGTCTTGTGTGCATGTGTGTGTGTGTGTGTGAGTGTGTGTGAGTGTCTGTGTGTGCATGTGTGTGTGTGTGTGCGTGATACATACGGGTTTGTTTTGCTGAATATGAAGAAGGCGGTGCCCTCTGGTATCGGTATGACCTTCTCTTTCTTCAACAGCTCTGCAATGGTGGGACGAGGCCCTGATGGAGCCTCCGCTTCATCCTCCTCCTCTTCTGTTTCACACACACACACACACACACGCACACACGCACACACACACGCGCACACACACGCACACACACACGCACACACACACGCACACACACACGCACACACACGCACAGTGATAAGACTGTGAGATCTGAGACACACACACAACAAAATGCATATGTAGCTACACACACCACTCTACCTGCATTCTCCTTCTCATCTTCAACTGGAACCTGAGTGTACAAACAAAAGCACTTAATCGGAGTGGATACACACACACACACACACTCACACACACTCACACTCACACACTCTCACACACTCACACACACACACTCACACACTCACACACTCACTCACTCACGCGTACACACACACACACACACATACACACACATACACACACACATATACACACATACACACATACACACACATATACACACATATACACACACACACTTACAGGTCAGAACATTTACCTTGAAATCTTCATCGTCATCATCTAGCCTGACATCACTTGAAAGAGAAGATTGAAACGTGAGAATGCAAACATTGCGCGTACACACACACACACACACACACACACACACACAGAGAGAGAGAGAGAGAGAGAGAGAGAGAGCGCAACACCTGCAATAATGCAGTGCAAGAGTATGCATTTTGGGAAACCAAAAAAGTGGCCTAATTATTATTGTCTCTGCACTGAATGTGGATCAACACTCGACTCTGCAAAACCTTCCTCTGCACATCTCTACACTAACCCTGCGCTGATCCTGTCTCTCCCTCCCTGTCTGTCTCTCTCTCTCTCTCTCTCTCCCTCTCTCTCCGTGTCTCTCTCTCCCTCTCTGCTCTCTCTCTCTCTCTCTCTCTCTCTCTCTCCCTCTCTCTCTCTCTCTCTCTCTCTCTCCCTCTCTCTCTCCCTCTCTGTCTCTCTCTCTCTCTCCCTCTCTGTCTCCCTCTCTCTCCCCCTCGGTCTCTCTCTCTCTCCCTCTGTCTCTCTCTGTCTCTCTCTCTCTCTGTCTATGCGCATGCACGGTAGAGGAGCGAGTGTGGCGTGTTGAGTGCGTGAGAGCGGTTGGCGTTTTTGCCAACTTTTTCAGCATTTAATGCAATTTTTTCTCAGATTGATTGCTTTTTTGTGTGAACGATTGTGAAAGCGAGCAAGTGTGTGTGTATGTGTGTGTGTGTGTGTGTGTGTGTGTGTCGCGGTGGAGAGGGTGGTGTGCAGGGTGAGTGTGGAGGTGTGTGTGTTAGCGGTAGGAGAAGTGGTGGGACATGAGAACATTGTCGCTGCCTCCCGCATGAACAATGCGACCGTAGTGTTTGTGAATGACGTCGATAGGGCACACAAGCTAGTGCGGAACTGAATTGTACTAAACGATGGACCCACGATGGTCTTTTCCCTCCCTGGAGCAGAGGAGTTGAACCTAGTGTTTAAATTCAGTGTAGGAGGCTATGGCTACAGCATTTTTGTATCTTCGGACGCAGATATGAAATGTTTTAAATGTGGTAAAATAGGGCATGTTGTCCAGGCCTGTCCTGAGAGACAGAGTGACCCCGGTGTTTCTGAGCGTCCGGGGCAGGAAGTAGCTGGGCCTTCTGGAGCCATTCCCCCTGCAGCTGCAGCTCAGCCTGTTGCTGAAGGCCCCGGAGTTGCTGCTGCACCAGAGCCTAGTGAGAAGGAACCCCAATCCCAGCCTGTGGCCCAGGAACCCATGAAGGCTGCACCAACCCCAGAGAAGCCCCGCTTGCCTGAACTGGAGAATCCTTGTTTTACCGATAAAGACACCATGGATTCTGGCGCAGTGCTGGAGATACCTGCACTGGCAGAGGCAGGTACAGGGGTGCAGAGCAGTCGCTCAGAAGCACCAGTCACTACACCGGGGGATGGGGGGGGAGACGTGGAGATGGAGGACGAACCCATGTTTAAAGTACCAAACAAGCCGAAAAAACGAGGTAAGGGACAAGGGAGCAAACAGGCCGAAAGAGACACTACAGTAGACGAAAAAGAATCAGACAGCGATGACTACATGTCAGATTCAGTTTTAAACTTTGGCTCTCAGGAAGAAAAGCGAGAAGTTGTATACCGTGTGGAGGACATTAAAGAATTCTTATGGAACACCAAATGGCAAAAGAACGTTGTAGTAGAAGAGCATTTCGCAGATCTAAAGCAGTTTATTCATGATTTTAACTGCACAACAGGTAACTTGGACAGGAATCATACCGAACCTCATGTGGCTTCCCGTAAGAGCCTGTGGGAGATGATGGAGGCTCACGAACTAAACAACATATGGAGAACTTTAGATAAAAAAAAAACAGAGACGTAACACGTGGGCCCACTCTATAGAGAATGCTCTCTTCCTGGCAAGACTGGATCGCTTTTATGGTTTTAAACATCAGCGGACACTTTGTATAAAATGTTTTATCCAGTAGGCCTCTCTGATCACAGCATGGTGCACAGGAGATCGAGGGAAGATTGAAGCCCTCAAAAGTAAAAAAAGCTATAATAAAATGACCTGTTGGGCATTACAGCACAGGGGGTGCTAGTTTTCTCACACTTTAAAAGCGTGAATGAGATGGATGCTCCTTCTAAGTTCTTTTTTGGTCTAGAGCAGAAGAATGGACAGAAAAGATTCAGACATGCTGTGCGAACAGAATCAGGGGATCTTCAGTCAGATCCCACTGAAAGTCGCAAGCAGACAGTTAGCTTCTACTCGAAGCTGTACAGCAACGAGCGGTCAGGGGCACGGATAGTGGAGGGGAGAGCTTCCTTAAGAACCTGCCGAAAATGTCAGAGAATGTGGCCAGAGATATGGACGTAGAGCTAACACTAGCAGAGCTCTATGAGGCTCTCCAAGGGATGGAGAATGGACGGGCAACAGGCATAGACGGTCTCCTTGTAGAGTTCTACAAAGCCCTCTGCACAGTTGTAGGGCCGGATGTACTAGAAGTGCTGCTAGACAGTGTGAAGGGAGGTGATCTCCCATTGAGCTGCAGGAGAGCCGTCCTGACCCTCCTGCCAAAAAAGGGAGACCTGATGCACTTGAAGAACTGGCGCCCGGTCTCACTGTTGTGCACTGACTACAAGGTGCTCTCAAAAGCCTTAGCTTCAGGACCGACTAAGGTAATGGAGCAAATCACTCACCTTGACCAGACGTAGTGTGTGCCTAGCAGATCTATATTTGATAATGTACACTTAATTCATGACATTTTGGACGTCTCCAGGATATTGGGATTAAAGACTGGCCATATTTTTCTAGATCAGTAAAAGGCTTTTGACCTGGTTGAACAAGAATACTTGTGGAAGGTGCTGGAAACCTTTGGTTTCAACCCAGGTTGTACAAGATCAGGACCTTGTACAGTGAAATTGAGTGTACTGAAGGTTCATGGTGGTTTGTGTGCCCCTTTTAGAGTCTGGTCCACAGAGCCAGCAGAACTGCAACCTTCCGACTCCAGTTCATCCAGAGACTTCTCACTGGACCCAGGGGTTTGGTATGGAGAGCAGCAGCCTGTAGGCTGTTACACATAGTAGGAGGACTGGGATTGGACAGAACTTTGTTTTTAATGGACACAAGAACACTAGACTTTGCTGGATTACCAGTTTATTACCGTGGGCTTTTTAAAATATAGGGTCAAGGGGTGCAGAACACCACACTGGCTGCTGGAGGAACCCCTGGTTCATGGTGGGTGATTGGACATTTCTGGTGTGACCACTCTTTCATTATGCAGGGTTCTGGTCTCCTCAGGGATTGTGATACTCCAGCAGCTGGTGAACATCACAGGGACGGACCTGTCACAGGCAGAAGACTTAGCAGCGCGCCTGGGACTACGGTCCCTACACGTTGTAAGCTCCTACATTGCTGGAGGTCCACCCTAAAATCAGACGTGTTCAGCTGATGGACAATGAAACAAGCAAGACTGGGCCTACAGAGGAGGAACCTTTTCCCCAGCTGGGAATTGCTCCAGACGTAGATGGGTGTGGTGGCCCCCTCCTGGAGTTCAGAGGTGACAGGAACATTGAGACAGTGACCGGTAAACTCCTGTACAAAGCCTGCATGATAGTTTTAAGTAAGAAGAAACTGAATGGGAGAGTGGACACCCCTTGGCGAGCTGTACTGGGTTTTAATGATGATGTTAAACCAGAGTGGAGGGCACTTTACAAACCACCCTTAACCAAAAAATTCGCTGACCTCCAATGGAGGATTTCTACATGGAATTGTTTCTGTGAATTCTTTTATCTCCATTTTAAACCCTGAGGTCACACAGGCATGTCCATTTTGTTCACAGAGAGTGTTTTTTCATGCTTTTATACACTGCTCCAGGTTGCAGCCACTGTTTATGTTTTAAAAAAAAACAACTTGAGGTCATTTTATGTGGATTTTACTTTTCAGATTTTCATCTTAGGTTTTAAGTACGTTAGAAGAAACAGGTTTAAGTGTCAGCTGATCAGTTTTATCTTTGGTCAGGCAAAAATGGCAATATACCTGAGTAGGAAAAACAAAATGGCACAGAACACAGACTGCAATGCCATAAAAGTTCTCTCCAGACTGATCACATCACCAATTCGGATCGATCTGCACTTTTACAGAAGTATGGGAGACTTGGAGACGTTCGAGGCGGTGTGGTGGTGTGAGGAGGCTCTGTGTTCTGTGGTGGAGGGACAACTGTGTTTTACACCTGCATTAAGCTGATGATGTTCTTAACTTAACTGTTCGTTGTTGTGTTGACTTATTTATTTATTTATGGCTTTTTAATGCTCCTTTAAATATTTATTTATTGAGTCACCTTGACTTTAATGTGTATAGTGTGACTTTTGCTAAATAAAGGATAGTACAAGTCAAAAAGGTCCCTTTCTGTCTCTCTCTCTCTCCCTATCTCTTCCTGTCTGTCTACCTCTGTCTCTCTCTCTCTCCCTCTCTGTCTCTCTCTATGCCCCCCCTCCCCTTTCTCCCTCGCACCGTGCAGTTGTATGAACATAATCCACCCTGAAGTGAATTATTTCGGCGTCACAGTATATACTGGAACATGTTATTCCACAGCAATTTGCCAACAATTACAAGGTTTAATTTATTTATGAATGACACGGCGCACATTTTACAGTTTTCTATTTAGATGTAATGTTGTGGCACGTCCGAGAACAAGTTCGCTATACACAATCGTTCCCTCACCGGCCTTTCTTAATATTTTCTCTCTCAAAATATGTAGCTTCCATTAAAAAAAAGGGAAACGTTGCAACGCGACAGTTACGAAGTGCTGCGACTGTTACGAAGCGCTGCGACAGTTACGCGCGTACGACTGTTACCGGTACCGCGACTGCGCCGCTTACGCCGCGATTGTTGGACGGTACTGCGACTGTTACGGGCGCTGCGACTGTTACCGCCGCGATGCACGTTACCTCGCGACTGTTAGTGCGTTGCGACTGTTAACGGCGCTGCGACTGTTATGAAGCGCTGCGACAGTTACGAAGTGCTGCGACTGTTACGAAGCGCTGCGACTGTTATGAAGCGCTGCGACAGTTACGAAGTGCTGCGACTGTTATGAAGCGCTGCGACTGTTACGAAGCGCTGCGACTGTTATGAAGCACTGCGACTGTTGCGAAGCGCCGACGTTAGGCACTCCTCCCGTAAATGTTAAATAAACGTCTCCTAACGTTCACCACGCCAGCAGTAAAAGGTTTTATTACCAGTCTTAGTTTATGTGGAGCGTCCGCTGCACAAGTACGCCCTTTGTGTGAGCTGTTGCTATAGAAACACTAGCGTATTATTTTATGAGCACACCTTCTGACCAATCAGATCTGAGAATTCGACCACGTGCTGTGTGGTATAAGCATAATGATAATAAAGCTGATTGTGCATCTGCATTAACGCTGAAGGACGCTCGTGTCATTGGATCAGCTTTGCTCGTGTGCGCGTTTAGCATTTACGTTGTCGTCTTAGAACTGAGCGAACCGCTGCCCGCCAGGTTGTCCACGGCGATGGCCAAGAACACGTTCAGCAGGATGTCTGGATTGGGACACTGGTCAAGGAAACCACACCCGAGCTACAGTACGACACACACTCCAGTGCACACATGACATAATACTGCACTGTACATAATCATAATAATAATCATCATAATACCACAGTGAACTTTTGTTTTCCATATAATTCACATTACAAAGCCAGGAATTAGCCTTAAATAACTTACAGAGTATTAATTGTTTGTTTGTATTTTTTCTGATAAACAGGAAGTGGATACAGTTTCCACAGACAAAGAGGATGATGAAGTAAAGGCACACGATCATTCCCGACGATGAAGGGCCGCCGTACGCCATGATGCCGTCGTACATCACCTGGTTCCAGTCTTCACCGGTCAGAATCTGAGATGAACACACACACACACACCACAGATATGCTAATGAAGGATGATGCATGTTTGTTTTGAGGCGAGTCATTTGCTGTATTATTTATATATTATTATATTATACACACACACACACACACACACTCACACACACACCTGAAAGACCGTCAGCATAGCCTGGGGGAAGTTGTCGAAGCTGCTCCGCTTTTTGTGAATGTCGTCGAAGTTGAACTTGCCGCCGAACACCTGCATCCCGAGCAGGGCGAAGATGATGATGAAGAGGAAGAGCAGGAGCAGCAGCGAGGCGATGGACTTCAGCGAGTTCAGCAGAGATGCCACCAGGTTACTGAGAGACGCCCAGTGACTGCACAGACACGGAGTGGTTTATTCCTTAACGATAAGCTACAGCTGTGCGGGTGAGGATGATGACGATGCGAGATATAAACTACTGAAGGTTACGCGTGAACTTTCAACTCTGTAATATCTTACCGTGTGACTTTAAAGATCCTCAGGAGTCGTACACAGCGGAGCACGGAGATGCCGAGTGGAGACATGAAATCAAGTTCCACTAGGATCGTCTCTATGATTCCGCCGCATACGACAAAGCAGTCAAAACGGTTAAAGAGCGAGACAAAGTAGGCCTGCAGACCCAGACTGTACATCTTCACCAGCATCTCAGACGTGAACATCGCCAGCAGCACCTTATTGGCCACCCCTGAACACACACACACACACACACACAGCCAATCAGAGAGAGATTAATGTGGGTATCGGAATGTTGTCGAGAGTGTGCATGTGTGTGTGTGTGTCCTCACCCTGCACTTCTGTGAGCCAGTCCGGTTGGTTGTAGTGTTCAGATGAAATGGTGAGCGTATTGAGGAACACCAGAATGATCACCAGCCAATAAAACGGCACAGACTTCACGGCCAAGCGGCACTTCCTGCGGCAGAACCTGTTCCAGCGACGCCAGCGCCGGCTGCCAAAAACAGGACGAGGTCAGAACATGGAAACGAGCGGGTCAGACACTCGGAGGAGCTCGGAATGTTAACGCAGACGCGGCGGATCGCACCGAGAACACAAACGCGGCATTCATCGTTACTCATTTCTGCGTCCGAGTAAGCGTCATTCGGTCGTCTTCGGTTTAGGATTGAAAATGGAAAAAAAAACCAGGGATGGGGTTTTTGTTTTTTGGCGTTTTAATATTTTAAAACTAAAACTGAAATATTCACTAAAAGAATCGACCTGGACGTTAAGCTGAGTAACTGATATTCGCAAATCCTGCTCATTTCTCAGCCGTCGTGTTGTCCTCCTTTCACCGCCATTTTTAAAAAAACTCGTCGCAATGTAGCAATACATCAGACTCTGACGTCGAGATCACGTCCGCCGCACGTCCGGTGCTTCAACCCTAAATCCGAATCGGAAACGATGAGAAACGAGCAAAGAAAAAAAGATTTCTCGAGATTACGTTTTTAAATTTGCGTTTGCATTTTTTTTTTTTTTAACGTAAAAATGTTCCATTTCTGAAAGAAAAACCGCCGTGCACGCTGACCCTGGAGCGACATCGCATCTCCTCGTTTTTGCTATCGCTCGAAAGTCTGTTCCTCTGCACGTTTAGACGAGGCTAACCTCGACGACGAACGCCCGAAGCTAACGAATCGCTGATCATTGGCGTGCACGCTCAGAACCGGCGAGGTGTTTCAAGGCCGACTTAAACTTGGGATTTCACTTGGGATTTTGCGATCGCAGAAATGAACGCTAAACCGACGAAGCTCCGCCCTATCCGGAGGACAATGCGATTAAAAAAGAAAAAAAAGAAAAAAAACGGCTGCAGATCTTCCGCAGGTTCGGGTCGGGTTCGGGTCTGACGTCATCACGGCGTCACGACGAGTAGATGAAGAGTGCGGCTAAAAGGTCTCGCTTACCGACGAACATCACAGTGAAAGAGCGCGCAGGACAATTCCGTGCAACCGCACATGCAGAACACCGCAGCATGCAAGAGGAGGAGACGTGCGACTCGTTTACTCACCTGAACTTTGACTTGGAAATTTTCTGACTGAAACATAAATAAGTGACAAGTGAGACTTTTATTTTTCCTTATTCCTAATTTTACTTTGTGGACAAATGTGCATTACTAAAGAGTGTCGAATCATTGTACCAATAATTGTGTGTGTGTGTGTGTGTGTGTGTGTGTGTGTGTTTACCACAGCGGGTCACAGCATTTCTCTTCGTCTTTCTCCGTGTTGACAGACTCAGTATCGCTCCCCGGAACGCTCGCTGCAACGTCACACACATCTCGTCATACACACGTGAAAAAAAAAAAAAAGAACACGCACACTCGCATGTTCGCACTTGCCCCCGAAGCCACCGTCCTCTCGTTCACCGCTCCCGAAAGAAACCCTGGTCCGGCTATCGGACGCGCGTGCGTCACAGCGGGGTCCGATCTAGACCGGTTAGATCTCTAACATGGTCGAAACACAGCGGAGGCCCTTTTCCACAGACATGGTGCTGCTGTGTCTGGAACCGGCCCACACGCTTCTAAACATGCGCCGATGTCAGAGGTCTGGGGTGGCGTCGCCATGACAACAGCCTGGACTGTTATTTACATGACCACTGAAAGTGGTATATATAAAACATCAATCAATCAATCAATCAATCAACGGAGTAATATCGCACTAGTAGATGAACGGTCCGGGGGCGGGGGGGGGGGGTAGGGCTACGGACGTGACACGTTTCTGATCGTGTCTGACACGTGTTTGGTGGAAACGTGTAAGCAGCAGCACCGTGTCAGTGGAAAAAGGGGGCACTTTGTTTTTCCCCCTTAGAAATCGAGCCATGTATCATCCCAAACGCCAGTGTCCGAGTGCTGAGAGGATTATTCTCACAAAGAACATTACAAAGTGTCTCGCTGAACCCACCACGGCTCCCGAGGACAGACAGGACATGCAAAACAACAACAACAACAACAACAACAACAACGGTCATTTACATAGTGTCCAACCCATCATACTTTATTCCACTGTTACTCAGATCCTTAAACATCTGGAGTGTACACCTCTGTGTAAACCAATAGAAGGTTAACACAGTTTATTAAAGGTAACACACACGCACACACACACACGCACACGCGCACACGCACACGCGCACACGCACACACGCACACGCACACACTGAGAATATCACTATCGAGTAGTAGTGTTTGTGATTAAAACCGCGACTGCACGTGAACTCTGGCGTTTGGGATACACTGAGCACCCAGAAAAGCATCCCAGCATGCAACATCACGCCGTCATCAGAAAACCATTTCATCACAAGGTTCTGAGCTCGTCTGATCCGTCTGTCTGATCCGTCCGATCGCGCTGCTGACCCTAGGTTTCAGTCTTATCTTTTGAGGAAGGTTTTTTATTTATTTATTTTTTAATTTAACATGACTTTGGAGGTTTTCTCAGGACGGCGCTGATTGGATACAAAAGCAGTCCTGTGTGTGTGTGTGTGTGTGTGTGTGTGGCGGTGTGTGTGTGTGTGGGGGGGGGAGTGGAGCTGTGTGTCTCACCAGTCATAAGTATAGGAACGAAGAATGAGTAAACTATATGTTAAACCCTGATTGAGTGATAGGATACATATACAGACCGTCTCTCTCTCTCTCTCTCTCTCTCTCTCTCTCTCTCATTCCTCTGTCTCTCTCCTCCTCCTTCTCGCTCTCACTGTTTCTGTCTTTGTCTCACTCGTCTTTCGTGCTCTTCTTTCCTTCTCTCTATTAAGATTGCTTTTGCTTTTTTCCTTTTTCCCATTCTACTTGTTCTTCTCTCTCTTTGTCTTGTCTTTCTCTCTCTCTCTCGTCTTTCTCTCTCTCTCTCTCTCTCTCTCTTTTTTTCTTTCTCTCTCCCTCTCTCTTTGTCTCGTCTCTCTCTCTCTCTCTCTCTCTCTCGTCTTTCTCTCTCTCTCTCTCTCTCTTTCTCTCCCTCTCTCTTTGTCTTCTCTCTCTCTCTCTATCTCACATTTTCTCTTATTGTTAAATTTCCTTTTGTCTTCCTCCCTCCCTCTCTCCGTCCCTCCCTCCGTGGTGTTGGCTCTGAGCGCTGACACAGCAGTGTTGGATGTACAGTGTGAGATGGCTTCAGGAACTGCTGAGCTGAAAGCCTTTTTGGCCCCATTCTCTCACTTTTAAAATGAGGAAGAAAAAAAAAGTGAGAAACAAAAGGGTTTGTTGATTTTTTTCTATTTTTTCCCCCAGAGATGACCTATCGCTTTTATTGGGGAATGTTTGCTTTCTGTGTAATCTGCATTTTTTATTTTGTTTTTCACAGCACAGGGGGAGAAGATATGAGCGTGATGGAGTGCAGAACTGAGCGGGGCCTGAAATGAACACGCACCAGACACGGGTCAGACGGCAGCTCGGGCGAATCGCATGCAGGCGGGAGCACACGGCGATTCGGTCAGGGCGTGGCAGGAACAAGGCCGCGGCGTGGCGGTAGTGACTTCATCACTGATCGCAGATATTTTATAGTGTGTATTAGCGATCACACAATTTGTAACGAACTGGTGTTTAAAATGATGTAAAAAGATTTTGTGAACATTGTTCATCTCAGACCCTGACTCAAATGAGCGAGCAAATACGAGAGAACTCCACAACAGCAGGCAGAATTGGGGGGCAGGGCTGGGGTTGGGGGGGGCGTCCTACAGATGTGAAGCAACACCAAACACAGAAACATGCACACACACACACGCGCGCGCACGTAGTCTCCTTCCTGTGTTTCTTTCTCCCTCATAAACATAAGTACATTCTAATCCAGATGTCACACACAAACACTCGCGTTATCCCAAACACACTCCCTCCTCACACACACACACACACACACACACACACACACACACTACCAACATATCACACAGTCGCACTGCTTGGGGGGAAGTGTGTGTGGATTTACCGTGAGTGTCAGAAGAGTGACTGAACCAGCCTAACCCTTTCTTCTTCTTGTTCATGATGTCGGCAAGCGTGACCCCTGTGCCGGCCGCCAGCCCGCACCACACGACAGGGAAGCGCACCGATTCACACACACACACACACACACACCAACACAGCACCAACACAAGAGTGAAAGAGCAAGTGATGAGGCTGGGTATCGTTCGAGCACAGACGATCTTCGGCCGCGCCTCCGGGGGCCGCTGCAACGTCTGCGACGATTCCAGCTCCGGATCAGCGATAGACTCTAGACTAACCTTCCCCAGATGAACCTTTTTAAACCCACGTTCATTTTTTAATTATGTCACAGCCATACATCAATGAAGTGTGATTAGCGGGGGAAAACGGGTTGCCATGGTTGAAGTTTTTACACCAGACCGGGCGAGTTTTCGTGCAAGTTTGCAGGATGCGAGAGCGAGTCCATGGCGGATTTTTCTTTGATCTTTGTTTTAAAAACAGGATCTCGTGTCGACGCCAACAATCGAAACGGAACCGAATCGGTGTCCACGAACGTCGCGGCGTTTTTCGGCAAACAGTGGAAAAGTGCAGCTACAGCCGACCGAACCATTTCTCTTGTACATAAAGAGGACAAAAACGGGAACGTGACTAAAACAAGTACCTTACGATCTGAAACTATTACGGGGTCAGTGTTCTGCTGGGTTTTCAGGTTTGTGGAGACCTGGCAACCCTGACACACGAGCACTTCTCAACGTAGCACGAGCCAGGAGCTGGAATCGGACAGAAATGCGGACAGACGTTGACACGGAGGCGGCGGCCGGGCACCGGTGGGTTTAAAGCATACATGACATTAATAATAACAACAACAACAATAAACAACAGCAACACTGCAGGCGTGAGTGGTCTGGTGTGCTGGAGAGGGACAAGAGGAAGATGAGAGGTTAGTTACAGAGACCATCGATGAACACTGTGGTAATACTGATGTGGTTTCCATCCACATGGTTTTCATTCAGAAATCCTCACAACTCGCCCAACCTGACGGATTACAGCGCGCTCAGCAGTCATGACGCATGAATAATTAATGCTGATGATTAAAGGCCACGGGATTACACGAGGCTGATTAGGGACGGAGTGGCTCTCACACAGTCAGAGTGACGTGAAAAAAACAAAAAAAAAACGTTTGAACAAATCATCTAAACGCTGAATGAGGTGTAAAAATCCGGGGAAACGGAGGCGATGAACAAGAATGGACCGGGCTTTGTGGAGTCAATGATGCGTATGTGTGTGTGTTGTGTTTGTAGCCGACTGCTCCGAAATCAGCGTGAAATCTGCAAAACCTCTGGATGGAAACGTCGGTAATGGCATGATAAAATGAAAGCCATGGCAGTTAGACACGGTGAGGAGGATCGACACAGAGGATTAACGTGCTGAGGTGGATCTGAGGAACGTCGCGAGACCTTTCCGATTCCCGTTCTGCTGTTTGGGCGAGTTTTATCAAAAGTAGGAGCTTCCTCATTTTTGCAGGTAATCAACTGGAGTCTGTTTCAAGTTCCTACCAGTCGAAAACGTGGAGCGTAGAAGAGCGGGGGAGGGGGCGTGCTCGGCCGTGCGCTTGGGGTTTCTACACGCTGCTGTTCAGGACTCTTTTTATACGTTTGTATACGTTTATACGTGATATGTTTTGCTAACACTGAGCCCCAGCATGCCAACGCGTGCTAACCGCTGCCCAAGACATTCCGTGCTGCAGGAATCGGATTAGCGGAAGTTGTAATGGCGCAGTGGTTTAACTCTTCGTGACTCAGCGCGTCAAGCTGGTGTGTGTGTGTGTGTGTGTGTGTGTGTGTGTGTGTGTGTGTGTGTGTCGCTGAAACACTTCTAAGCCTGTGTGTTTGATGATAAAGTCGCGGTGTAAGCGTGAACGTTTGTGCGTGTGCTCGGAGTCTGAACGTCGCCTGCGTAAATCTGCTCTCTGTGAAAGAGGATTTGGATTAGGCTGTTCTTCTGCCCAGCGTCTTGTCCTTCCGCTGCAGCGCTGCTAAACGCTGAGCCGACAACCTCCCGCACTCGGGACGACGCGAGCACAGCTGGTCTGGAGCTCAGGAAGCCAGCGCCCGATACACTGGAGTTTTTTTTTACGTTCAAACCGCATCCGCGGGTTACTCAACGGCCGAGTCACGCTCGTGTTTACACGGACACGTTTACATGAATTTGATACTTTCAAAAACAAGAAAACAAACTATACTCGAGCTGTGCTGAGAAATCGTCCGACGCATGGGTGTTAGGGGACCTACGGTTGTGTTTGCCCCCATCTTCCTCATCCTCGTTGTCAGGGTCGATGTCCTCGGCCTGTGTGATCCAGTCCAGGTAGCCCTGCAGGTCCTCCTCCATCTGCTGCTTCTCACGGAGCTTCTGGAAATCTCCACGAGCCTTCGCCTTCTCTCGCTCCTTAGAGAACTCACTATGCTCACGCCACACACACACACACACACAAATGCACAGTGAGAAGTGCACACACACACACACACACACACACACACACACACACACGGCAGCACAGGGAGTGTCCACATGCATGTTCACAAGCACGAGCATGCACTTATTTATTTTCTCCATCACACTGCACACCATAAACCAGAATTCTGACTATTGTTTAACAGTTTATTAAAACACAGAAACTGGGCTTGTAAATCAGACCTGACCCTTTATCCTGGTGAAATACCCTCTAGGACAGAAATGCTAACGCATGGCCTCTCTGGCCCTCCATAGGAAGGAGAGTCAGGTAGTTGTGCACCACTCCACTTCACAGCACTTGTGCTCTAGCTCACTTCCAGTTCCTACCAGCAGGGGGTGTGCTTGTCTTCTCCTAGTAACAGCCACCCCGCTAGAGGTCACGCGGTGAGCACGGCTTTAAGCGTCCTTCACCCAGCCGCGTACGACGTGCGCTCCACACTTAATCTGAGTCGAGACATTATACACGAGTCACGGCGGTGAGTCAGAAACGCTAAAATAACCCGATCGAGTACGCTGTGAGACAAAAGAGGCAAAGAATAGGAATCCCTGCTATATACGAGTGTGTGTGTGTGTACACACAGTCTCTCTGACTGCCTCAGTTTGCCCTTGTCTATAGTACACACTTGTTGTGTGTCCAGATAATGTGTGTGTGTTTGAGGAAGAGTATTAATGTCTCCACAGTGAGAGGAAACGCTGAGAGAACCGAAGGCCGGGGCAATGAGATTAATTTCAGCTGAGGACATGGTGTGTGTGTGTGTGTGTGTGTGTGTAAGGGGAGGATTAAAGATCAGCAGAGGAGAGAGGGGGGAGGGAAAGGTCTAGTGAAGAGGGCAGAGAACGGAATAAAGGAAGTGAAGGAGAAAGAGACAGCGGTGAGGTGAGGAGGTCGGCGAGCGTGTGATGGTCGTGAGGTGCGTAACGTTACACATCTACTGACTTGCTGCTTTAAGGAGGAAAATATACGTCAGTCCTCACGGTTATCTCTTTAGCTCGTTGCTAAAAAAACATGAACATGGAGGCGTCTGTGGTCCCCCCGCACAGAAATCGAAAATGGCCGAGCTCCCACTTCAGGCGTCCGAGGGAAGTCGGACGCATCGTTAGCTTGCGTTGCTAATCTGCTGCACAGTGCACAGCAGCGGGTTAGCAGAAGCTCTCACTCCCTGAACTGAAGCAGCTCGGAATCGATCTCGGCCGAATCGTTAGCTGCTTTAAATAAATCACTCGCGGGGAATGCTTTGATCGTGTATTGATGAGATGTGCATGTAATTGCAAATCCCTCCTACTGTCATGACCTCGTGATCGTGGTTTTTTGTTTTTTTTGTCGGTAAAGGCAATGCCACTCTTGACATCTTTAGCGGATCCTTTAGTGTACAGGTGTGGAGATGTGTGAAATCACAGGTTTGGTGATGATAAAGCTTTAAGATGATGGATAGAGCACTCTGAAGTCTCTCTTCCTCTGTAATACCCCCCACCCCTCTTTCTCTCTCTCTCTCTCTCTCTCTCTCTCTCTCTCTCGTTCACTCAAGGCTGATTTTGCTTTGTGTGTTACAGTCTGCTTGTTTCCTTTGTGGAGGTTTCTCGGGTTTGCTAATTCACTCGCTCGCTCTGCCCTTCGTTTGTCTAAAGTCTGTGCGTCTCCTCTTTGAACACGTCCTTGTCTGGACATGGGAGAGGTAGGTAGAGCTGAGAGAACACTGAGGCTCAACGTTCAGTGCTCATCGCAGTTCTATCAACAGAGTTTTCCGCTGATCACACGATTCAACATGGGACTGCTGATCCGAGAACAGCACGATTACACGCTCGCACACGGGAGTCAGGTACACTTACAGCAAGAGCTCAGAGAATAATCACTACGTCATCACTCTAACCCGCTATACACACCCCGCTAACCCGCTAAACACACCCCTCTAACCCACTAAACACACCCCGCTAACCCGCTAAACACACCCCGCTAACCCACTAAACACACCCCGCTAACCCGCTAAACACACCCCGCTAACCCGCTAAACACACCCCTCTAACCCGCTAAACACACCCCTCTAACCCACTAAACACACCCCGCTAACCCGCTAAACACACCCCGCTAACCCACTAAACACACCCCTCTAACCCGCTAAACACACCCCGCTAACCCGCTAAACACACCCCTCTAACCCGCTAAACACACCCCGCTAACCCGCTAAACACACCTCTCTAACTCGCTAAACACACCCCTCTAACCCGCTAAACACACCCCTAACCCACTAAACACACCCCTCTAACTTCGCTAACACACCCCCTCTAACCCGCTAAACACACCTCTCTAACTCGCTAAACACACCCCGCTAACCCGCTAAACACACCCCTCTAACCCACTAAACACACCCCGCTAACCCGCTAAACACACCCCTCTAGCCCACTAAACACACCCCGCTAACCCGCTAAACACACCCCGCTAACCCGCTAAACACACCCCTCTAACCCGCTAAACACACCCCGCTAACCCACTATACACACCCCTCTAACCCACTAAACACACCCCGCTAACCCGCTAAACACACCCCTCTAACCCACTAAACACACCCCGCTAACCCGCTAAACACACCCCTCTAACCCACTAAACACACCCCGCTAACCCGCTAAACACACCCCGCTAACCCACTAAACACACCCCTCTAACCCGCTAAACACACCCTCTAACCCGCTAAACACACCCCTCTAACCCGCTAAACACACCCCTCTAACCCGCTAAACACACCCCTCTAACCCGCTAAACACACCCCTCTAACCCGCTAAACACACCCTTCTAACTCGCTAAACACACCCAACACACCCCTCTAACCCGCTAAACACACCCCCGCTAACCCGCTAAACACACCCCTCTAACTCGCTAAACACACCCCTCTAACCGCTAAACACACCCTTCTAACTCGCTAAACACACCCAACACACCCCTCTAACCCGCAAACACACCCCTCTAACCCGCTAAACACACCCCTCTAACCCGCTAAACACACCCTTCTAACTCGCTAAACACACCCAACACACCCCTCTAACCCGCTAAACACACCCGCTAACCCGCTAAACACACCCCTCTAACTCGCTAAACACACCCCTCTAACCCGCTTAAACACACCCCGCTAACCCGCTAAACACACCCCTCTAACTCGCTAAACACACCCCTCTAACCCGCTAAACACACCCTTCTAACTCGCTAAACACACCCAACACACCCCTCTAACCCGCTAAACACACCCCGCTAACCCGCTAAACACACCCCTCTAACTCGCTAAACACACCCCTCTAACCCGCTAAACACACCCTTCTAACTCGCTAAACACACCCAACACACCCCTCTAACTCGCTAAACACACCCCTCTAACCCGCTAAACACACCCCCTAACCCGCTAAACACACCCTTCTAACTCGCTAAACACACCCCTCTAACCTGCTAAACACACCTCTCTAACCCGCTATACATACCCCGCTAACCCGCTAAACACACCCCTCTAACCCGCTAAACACACCCCTCTAACCCGCTAAACACACCCCTCTAACCCGCTAAACACACCCATCTAACCCGCTAAACACACCCAACACACCCCTCTAACCCGCTAAACACACCCCTCTAACCCGCTAAACACACCCCTCTAACTCGCTAAACACACCCCTCTAACCCGCTAAACACACCCCTCTAACCCGCTAAACACACCCTTCTAACTCGCTAAACACACCCAACACACCCTCTAACCCACTAACACACCCCTCTAACCCGCTAAACACACCCCTCTAACCCGCTAAACACACCCTTCTAACTCGCTAAACACACCCAACACACCCCTCTAACCCGCTAAACACACCCCGCTAACCCACTAAACACACCCCTCTAACTGCGCAAACACACCCCTCTAACCCGCTAAACACACCCTTCTAACTCGCTAAACACACCCAACACACCCCTCTAACTCGCTAAACACACCCCGCTAACCCGCTAAACACACCCCTCTAACTCGCTAAACACACCCCTCTAACCCGCTAAACACACCCCGCTAACCCGCTAAACACACCCCTCTAACTCGCTAAACACACCCCTCTAACCCGCTAAACACACCCTTCTAACTCGCTAAACACACCCAACACACCCCTCTAACCCGCTAAACACACCCCCGCTAACCCGCTAAACACACCCCTCTAACTCGCTAAACACACCCCTCTAACCCGCTAAACACACCCTTCTAACTCGCTAAACACACCCAACACACCCCCTAACTTCGCTAAACACACCCCCTCTAACCCGCTAAACACACCCGCTAACCCGCTAAACACACCCCTCTAACTCGCAAACACACCCCTCTAACCCGCTAAACACACCCTTCTAACTGCGCTAACACACCCAACACACCCTCTAACCCGCTAAAACACCCCGCTAACCCGCTAAACACACCCCTCTAACTCGCTAAACACACCCCTCTAACCCGCTAAACACACCTCTCTAACTCGCTAAACACACCCCTCTAACCCGCTAAACACACCCCTCTAAACCGCTAAACACACCCCTCTAACCCGCTAAACACACCCCGCTAACCCGCTAAACACACCCCGCTAACCCGCTAAACACACCCCTCTAACTCGCTAAACACACCCCGCTAACCCGCTAAACACACCCCTCTAACCCGCTAAACACACCCCGCTAACCCGCTAAACACACCCCGCTAACCCGCTAAACACACCCCTCTAACCCGCTAAACACACCCCTCTAACTCGCTAAACACACCCCTCTAACCCGCTAAACACACCCCTCTAACCCGCTAAACACACCCCTCTAACCCGCTAAACACACCCCGCTAACCCGCTAAACACACCCCGCTAACCCGCTAAACACACCCCTCTAACCCGCTAAACACACCCCGCTAACCCGCTAAACACACCTCTCTAACCCGCTAAACACACCCCTCTAACCCGCTAAACACACCCCGCTAACCCGCTAAACACACCCCGCTAACCCGCTAAACACACCCCGCTAACCCGCTAAACACACCCCTCTAACCCGCTAAACACACCCCTAACTCGCTAAACACACCCCTCTATCCCGCTAAACACACCCCTCTAACCCCGGCAACACACCCCCGCTAACCCACCAAAACACTTCTCATTTACTCCATACCCGCTAAACACACCTCTATAACACCGCTAACAACACACCACGCTAACCTTCTAAACACACCCCGCTAACCCGCTAAACACACCCCGCTAACCCGCTAAAACACACCCCTCTAACCCGCTAAACACACCCCTAACTCGCTAAACACACCCCTCTATCCCTTAAACACACCCCTCTAACCCGAAACACACCCGCTAACCCGCTAAACACACCCCTCTATCCCGCTTAAACACACCCTCTATCCCGCAAACACACCCCTCTAACCCACTTAAACACACCCCCGCTAACCCGCTAAACACACCTCTCTAACCCGCTATAACACCCCCTCTAACCCGCTAAACACACCCCTAACTCGCTAAACACACCCTCTATCCCGCTAAACACACCCCCTAACCCGCTAAAACACACCCCGCTAACCCGCTAAACACACCCCTCTAACTTCGCACACGTACCCTCTAACCCGCTAAACACACCCCTCTAACCCGCTAAACACACACCCCGCTAACCCGCTAAACACACCCCGCTAACCGCCTAAACACACCCCTATAACCCGCTAAAACACACCCTCTAATCCGCTAAACTGCTAAACACACCCAAACACCCCTACTAACTCGCTAAACACACCAAACACACCCAACACACCCCTCTCTAACCCACTAAACACACCCCATTAAACACACCCCTTTAACCCGCAAACACACCCCGCTAACCCGCTAAACAACCCCGCTAACCCGCTAAACACACCCCGCTAACCCGCTAAACACACCTCTCTAACTCGCTAAACACACCCCTCTAATCCGCTAAACTGCTAAACACACCCAACACACCCCTCTAACTCGCTAAACACACCAAACACACCCAACACACCCCTCTCTAACCCACTAAACACACCCCATTAACACACCCCTTTAACCCGCTAAACACACCCCGCTAACCCGCTAAACACACCCCGCTAACCCGCTAAACACACCCCGCTAACCCGCTAAACACACCCCGCTAACCCGCTAAACACACCCCTCTAAACTGCTAAACACACCCAACACACCCCCTAACTCGCTAAACACACCCAACACACCATTTTTAGCCACTAAACACACCCGACACACTGCTCTTACCCACTGAGCACACCCAACACAAGGTTCATGACGAAAAAGGAGCCCAAAATGATCAGACTAACAAAGTAGCTCCACGGCATCTCCAGGCCAATAGCGTCGTTCACCTGCAGGAATCCAAAGATCAGTGTTACCCCAAACAGAGAGAAACAGACAGCCAGACAGGAGGAGAGGAATCACCCAACGCCCAGAGAGTGACACCAGATGAGGGAAAGACCACATTAGAGGCAGACAGAGCGTATGTATGAAGTAGAGAGAGAGAGAGACAGAGACAGAGACAGAGAGAGAGACAGAGGAGTCGGGAGTGAAGAAAGCGAGCTTCTCACCCACTCAACACTCCCAGAACAAGGTTCAGGACGAAGAAAGAGCCGAAGATGACCAAGCTCACAAAGTAGACCCAGGGCAGCTCTATCCCCATCGCATCATTCATCTGAGAGAGACAGAGACAGAGAGAGAGAGAGAGAGAGAGAAGACAATGGAGAATACAGAACAGAGAAACAGATAGAAGAAGGATGAAAACGTCAGTCACGGAAGATTAAAGGTCCGGAGAGAAAAGTCATGCGAAGCAGTGCTTTTATACTGATTAAGATTCTGATTGGTTCGAAGGTGTTGATTAATCGGGGGGGGGGGTTAATTGAATTTTTATTGTCGGATCTCCTCCCTTGGATTACTCCCGTCCCGTTCCCTGCCTCTATCCGAACAGGATCTTAACCGACCGCAAGTGTCTCTGCTCGACCGTGGGGCGAGGAAGAGAATGCTCTTTTGCTCTTGCAGCCACAGAAGCTTGTGGAGTCATCAGGGTTCATGATCTGATGATAATAAGGCAACGCATCAGACAGCTGCACCACATTACTGGTTTTGTTTTCTTTTTTTTCCTGGTGTTTTAATGGATCTCGCACGCTGCGTCTCCGTATTGAGTTGAAGAAACGCAGCATGTGTTAATGAGGAGTACAGTCGCAGGCAGAGGGAGATACAGAGCAACAAATGTCAACCCTGAAATAGAATCTCTGATCTATGGCGAAATGTGATGTGGAGAGCCCACACGCTATCACTGCCTTTGCTGGAGGAAGGGTCCGGTGTGCTCTGGAGCGCTGGAGCAAGGTTAGTGGTGGGCGAGAGAACGAGCGCGAGAGATCTGTCTCTCTCTCTGCGTTTTTTGTGCTGCCGTGTGTGGGCCGTGAGCCATCTCACCATCTCCTTTATGCTGATCTAGAAGGAGGAAATTTCAGAGAATTGCCTGACGCGAGAGCAAGCGAACACAATGTGGAAAATCTATCGGTTTGAGCTCCTATCCCATCCACACACGTACAGGTATTATTAACCATGTGGGTTTTTTCCTCTCACGCCCACACAGAAATGCCTGTTTAGCTTGCTGAAAATGAAGCCTTTTGAAAACAACCTTCAAAATGGAGACATTTTAAGACTCCTGTTTGTGTGTGTGTGTGTGTGTGTGTGTGGTGGACATGAAAAATGCATTGAAACGTTTTGAAGACACCGACCGATACGACGGTGTGAACCTGTGCGGGTTGTGTATGTGCTAGGACTCCCTCCATCACGGCTACTGACCAGGTTCTCACACGCGAATCCTCGCCTCCATTTAAAGAGCAAAGAAACCTGCTGATTTAGAACAGGCCTGTCGGAAGACTGAGTGGTCCGATCTCGAGACGCCACGGGACGGAGCGGGCGACCGAGTAAGCTCCGCGGGCTGAAATGGCCGAATCCTCCGGACGTTAACGGGGACGTCTACGTGGCCGGGTCAGGATAGAACGTTCTCCAGAACACCAGCCAAGGTTTCAGTTCACGAGCGGACATCCGCGACGTCGATCCACGAACGGATGTTCGTTTAGTTTACATTTAGCTCGCGTGCATACGGAGCAAGGCGGAGGGGGGGGCGCATTCGCGTTGGTTAAAATCCCTGCGATGAGAGCCTTAGAAAGCTTTTTAGTGTGAATCGGCGTGAATGCAGAACAGCGCCATTACACTCTACGGTACATTTTCATCACCTTTACCGCATTTAAACAGTCCATGTGCGACTCTCACTGTAGTTTGACATCTGTCCCTCCCCCAGACTGAACATAAGAAAGGAACAATGAGAAAATGATAAAGGACAGCTAAGAGTACATGAGAGAAGCTCCGGTAAAGGGGAAAACGCTCCAGTCAGTTCTCCAAACCGCTGAACTGACCATGAGCTCATACTCAGAGTGGAAGAGTAGAGGAAAAACTGAAGAGTGCAGTCATGTGAGCGACACTGAGCCAGCGGGGGAGGGGTGGGGAGCGTTACACATTAATAAGAATCATAGAGAACATCTATAGGAATAAAATGCAGAACGCAGCGGTTGTGACTGACCCAGTACAGCACATCTGTCCAGCCCTCCATAGTGATACACTGGAACACGGTCAGCATGGCAAACAGGAAGTTGTCGAAGTTGGTGATGCCGCCGTTGGGGCCGTGCCAGCCTTCTTTGCACTCCGTACCGTTCAGGATGCAGGTACGCCCGTGACCGTTTACCGCGCAGGGAGCCGGCTCGTCCCCCGCTATATAAGCTACACACACACACACACACACACACACATTGGAGAGGAGAAAAGAACCCGTAGCGTATCGTATACACACACGTTTCATCTGTCGTTAGAACGATTCCTCTGTTCTAGATTACCGTACAGAACATTCGAGTACAGCTGTGTTTTACATCTGTCTTTTAGAAATACCACAACACGTATTGCGCGAAAGTGAAAGCGAAACTGGAGGCGTGGCCCGACAACTCGAGCGCACGTCGAGTCTGCGTCGCGGTAACCCGAAGCCGAACCTGAAACCCACCTGTCCCGGCGACATAGCAGGTTGCGTGCATTTTGCCGAGGAAGAGCTCAAGGCCAATGATGGCGTAGATGATGATGACGAAGAGGACCAGCAGAGCAATGTGGAGAAGAGGAACCATGGCTTTAATGATGGAGTTCAACACTACCTGTAAACCTGTGGGCACACACACACACACACACACACGCTTCAGGTTAATTCGCGGTCATGCGTAAACTTGTCTGTGACTGTAGTGATGACATAAAATATCCGCCGAGCTGCCGGGTTATCAGGCACTAGACATGTACACAGCTCGGAGGACGTTACGTGTGATTAGTACGCGGTAGATTCTGTATCGCCGAGCGTCGGGCAAATATCTTCACGTGTTTTCAAAACTACACGCAGTCATTTTTCCCGTGTGCGTGTGTATCTGAGCCGAGATATTTTCAGGGAAACACGCACGTGCACGAACAGCGTGCACGGCAGTGTGCTTCGGTGCTCAGAGTTTAACAGCTTGTTCGGAGTGAACACTCCTGGGGACATGAGTGAGAGCTGCCATATGGCCTTGTGGTGTAGCCGTGTTCACTTCACATCCACCCCGCGATGGGTTTCGGCAGCCACAGCTCCCAGCCCCGTCATTCGTGTTCCGTTTCGAACAAGTCACTGGAGAAGAACTGTTGCAAACGCAGGTGAGGTTTAAAAGATCGCTCACGAGAGCGTAATTAGGTGCCGGCGGTCACTTACTCGGTACTCCTGAGACCAGGCGAAGGGGTCGCAACACCCTGAAGGCTCGCAGCGCTTTGACGTCGAAGCCTCCCGGTTTGCCTCCATGGCCGTGTGAGGAGGGGGCGGGGCTTCCGACTGCCTGCTGACCCCCTTCTTTGGTCAGAACTTCTAGGGTAACACTGAACAGTCTGCAGAAACACAACGGACACATCACACACGTCCGTCATGACGTTCCACATAAGGTCTTCACAGGAATATTTTTACCGTCATCGTACAAGTACAACGCGACTTTGCCGAAAACTACTCGGACTGGCGCAATCGAACAAAATTGTTCCGCACGCTCTTTCACAGTGATGTCCGTCGGTAAACGAGACCTTTCAGCTGTACTCTCGTGACGACGACGCATGACACGTCCTTGCCCGAATGTGTGTGGAAATTTCTTTTTTAAATTGCGAGCTCCTCGGAATATCGCAGCGTTTGCTTGATTTTGCGTTCATTTCTGCAGAAAAATGCGTTCAGACCGCACAAATCCTGGTGGGATGAGAGTCGGCATGAGAGCATGCCACGTTTAACAGACTATCGCTGTTACTTGGTGTAAATGACGCTATTCACCACGATCGTAGCATAAAAGATTCTAAATGCCTTAAAAACGCGTCTAACGTACCGACATTCCCAGCGGCTAGTTCCTCTAAACTAGCAGCTGGCTAAACTCTCAGCTAAGATTAGCATGGCTACAGTATTTGCTCTAGCTTTACAGGTTAGCACGGACGTGTTGAATGTTATCTACGAAGTTGAATTGTTAATAATAATAATAATAATAATAATAATAATAAACAGGTAAGAAATCCGAGTAAGAATTGTTCAGAAACGATAAGTGAGAGTTGTAATGGAAGGAAAGTGAAAAATGGGGAGAACACGGATTATTAAAGACCCGTCGTTATCAATCAAGTCTGTAGCATTTACACAGCATTAACACCAGCAGTCTGACTGGCACGGACTGTTCTGCGTCGACGAAGCACGCCACAAGTGCACCTGCCTGTCTACTGCGCTGTACTAATACTGAAACCGGGGGAGAAGGGATGGTGCAGAAGAAGAAGTGTGTGGGGGGTGGGGGACAGAAAAGAGAGGGAGGGCAGAAGAGGAGAAAAACCATATGAAGGACAAAGAACAATCAGACAATGAGAATATACGTAGAGAAGGAAAGAGGAAGAGGGAAAGAAGTCGGGTTGGGGGGGGGCACGATGAGGAGTGGATCATTATTCCAAAAAGAGTTGAGGATGGGAAGATGGTGAGTCATTCTATCAGCGAGGAGTCGATGTTATTCCTCGTGTCTTTTCTGGGTCATATAGCTGCTTGAAGAGCTCTGTACATGTGTGTGTGTGTGTCTGTGTGTGTGTGTGTGTGTTTAGGGAGCGTGACTACAGCAGGGGAGGAGGAGCTCACACAGAGAGAGAGAGAGAGAGAGAGAGAGAGAGAAAGAGAGAAGATGACAGAGAAGAAAGATGATTGAACATGTGACCATAATGAATTAACGCATCAGATTCTGAGATCAGGACCAGACTGAAAGCACCTCCCCCAACACACACACACCTCCATCTTTTTATGATTCCTCAGAATTTACCGACTCGAACGCCTGTGTGGGTCAGCGTCAGAATTTAACTGGATAAAGATCGTACGCATTAAAAGGCGGGTTTTTCCGAAGGGCTTTGTACTCTGTCTAAATTCGGGAGGACAAACCTTTACAGCTTCTACACCTGCGAGAACTGACACGTGATCGCACCAAACACTGACCCGGTTTAGTTCCTCACTCTTTACATCCCGTTCGCGTGGACATTTCACCCCTTCACACGTGCCTCGGAGACGTCTGCACGGTACCTCGTTCAACCCGGAATGCTTCTTCTGGAATTCGACTGTTTTTACTTTTACATCTAGGATTTCTGCTGTTCTCGTTTTCCTGCATCGAAACTGTTCTGCGAAATCCGAGGAGGGGGGAGACACGGCCGTGACGGGCTGTGGCGGGACGCACTTACCCGATGACGACGATGACGAAATCCAGCATGTTCCAGCCGTTCCTGACGTACGCGTTCTGATGCATGACTAATCCGTATGCTATGATCTTTAGGAAGGTCTCGATTGTAAAAATGATGAGGAAGGCATATTCGACTGTTTCCTGGAACACAGAGAGATGGGGGGGTTTGTGGAGATTAATTAGCATGACAGTGCGATTTAATAAATTTACAGAAATAACCACCACAATGATCCTTCACTCAAAGCATTTTAGCAAGACGGGGCGGAGTTCGTTACGTTTCGCCCCAAACTAAGTCCACGCTGTCCTCGTGTCTCGTTCAGAACTGTGAGGACACGTGTCTGATCTAGCTCAACACATCCATGTGCACAGGAAGGATGTTCCTGTTTACCCGACGCTCAGGAGATGCTGTTTGTAGACACTTGTATTTGGCAAAAAAAAAATACACACAGGCCGGAAGAAGATGGAAACGAATGAAACAATGTAGAACACGGGAAAGTTCGCAGGTCTGGAGCACCGTGTCTGTGTTCAGACACACACACACACACCTCCAACAAAACGTCACGGCGCGTCCATGTGAGCGTGATGCAGTCTGAAAGTTTATCGGTGTGAAGCGCCCCACCCAGTTTTGGGGTGGGGACAGGAACTCTGCTTCATCACACAGCCCTGTCACTCATGATTCTCCTGACAGCAACACACACGGGGCTTCGATTTCTCCCCCTTACTGTCATCATTTATTATATTAAAAGGATGGATTTGTGACACACACATTTACGAAAACAAACCAGCGCTAAAACAGGCTGCAACACAAAGCCACCCCCCCCCCCCCCACACACACACACACAGAGAGAGAGAGGAAAGTGGTAATGTTCTAGACCACTGTGCCGCTGCCATGGATGTGGTAACACACATTCAGCCAAAGCGTGGGTTTGTATATGAGTGTGACTGAAGCGAGTGGTTTCTGCTTTAACTGTTACTAAAAATGTGTGTGTGTGTGTGTGTGTGTGTGTGTGTGTGTGTGTGTGTGTGGTTTGTAAATCGGGTGCTTAAGTGAGACACAATATCTCAATGGCTGTCATACAGGATGTTAAACATCTCTCTCACACACACACACACACACACACACACAGTGCAGAAACGAGCATGTGCACAACGTACAAAATGACATTTACATGTACATATGCATACGTGTGCAGAATCACACACACACACACACACACACACACACACATTCATGCACGTTCCCCTTGGGGGGGTCTCGCCAACCATCTGCTCATGTGTGTGTGTGTGAAGCAGGTCCACGAGGAGTCGTGTTATTCCTGAAACTCTAAAGGTTGCGTACCTTTAGAGTTTCAGGAATAACACGACTCCTCGTGGACCTGCTTCACTTCTGCAACAGTCATGATTGAACATCTTGTTATTGCTTCTCATAAAGCCGAACTAATTCATCCACACACACACACACACACACACACAATTTCTTTTTTGTTTTATTTTTTTTTAAAACAATATATATCGAGTGTTCCATCAGAAGCGTCGCTGTAACTGAATGCACTTCCCCGGTGACCCCTGGTGCTCCATTCCACACGTTCAACATGTTCATGCTGAAATATTTCTGACGGGTTTAGGGAGTCCGGCGCAGATGGTTTTGGCTGCTGCTGCATTTTCAGTATTCCTGTGAGAAGTCGGCGGTTGTGTGCGGCACTGGACGAGGACACTGTTCTCGCTAGCGAAGGCTGCATGCTAATTCTAAAGATCAACAGGCCAGTCATTCGGGGTGGAAAACTCAGGACAACGGACCGATAGACGTGAATGAAGGGGTGTATATATAATAATAATAATAATAATAATAATAATAATAATGACGTCGTTCGTGAGGAACGAAGCGGAAAGCATTGTCTCTCGGGTGAAGTGAGGGCCGCAGTAAATCAGGATGATGTGAAGATCTGCGGAACCTTTTCCACTCGGGAACGCAAAGAAAATCCGAGCAGGCGTTTTTATTTATAGGACAGGTGCGGCATGGCCGAGTGGAAGCTATGAGAATACCAGGCTAGAGTTTGCCGACTTTGTTGCTCCATTGGTGTGTTACACAAAACAAACAGCAGCTAGAGGAGAAACACGCCGTACACACGTCTTATGGTTTAGAAAAGACCGCGACACACCCCAGAGTGCCGGAGTGTACAGACCAAAGGTTTGATTTGTCCACATTTTAGTCTGGAGAAAAGCCCTGTGTTCCTTCACCTGTATATCTGTTTAAAAACACCAGTGTAAAGCAGGATGTTTTCTCTCAAGGTAGCTAAGATGCTTAATAATCATTAGCTCTAATCAAACAAAAACACAGCGTGATGACGTTGGGACGGTTCCAGAAAAAGACTTGAGGAGCACATTAATGTACACATCACTTGTCCTGGTCTCCGAGGCTTGATTTCCCCAGTTCGAGGCCCTGATGTGGCTCTTGCGTTAGCATTAGTTCTAGATAAAAAGTCTTATAAGACCAGAGTCTTGTATGAGATCATGTGACTCAACTAGACGGGGGTCTTCTCTCAGTCAAGAGGTTGCAGGACGTAAGCAACAGACTTGTGATTTGCTGGTTTTGAGGAAGGAGTCTGTAAGGTTTAGGGATCTGCGTGGTAAATGTTTTGGAGGTGTGGGTGTTGAGTACGTTGCAGGAGATGAGCAACAAATGTTTGGGACTTTTTGGTGTTGAGGAAGGAGGGCTGAAGTCTAGACTTATATATGTGGCATCTTCTGCCCCAGTGGTCACCAACATTGTTCCTGGAAATCTTCCTTCCTGCAGGTGTCATCTCCAACACACCTGTTTTAGTTGATCAAGAACTTCTTAAGGCAACGATGAGATGGTCCTGTGGGAGCCGTTATGGTTGGAGCTTCAGGAAGTCTTCAGGAAAGTAGATCTCACGGAACAGGGTTGGAGACCACTGGTGTATAAGCTGCCATATAGTGCGAGTTGAAAAGCCTGACAATGCCCTAACTGTTGAAGGTTGTGAAAGTGTAGTGGGATGTGTTGGCCTTGTATTTTTAATGTTCTAGCATTTATTTCAAAAAACATTTCAATTTGGCAAAGAAACACCCATTTTATGAAGATTCCATCAGATTGCAATGGTTTCTGGAATCTATGTTAACGCTGACTCCCTCACCTACCTGCCATCGAATGCACTAAAAACATGATACAAGTCTTTTAAGAGTTTGGGTCTTCACCCAAGAGGAAAGGAAGTGTGGAAGATGGAGGATGAGTGTGCTACTGTTGGCCGAGGTGCTCTGGATAACTGCGAACTGAGTGCTGAAACCAGCTCCTTCAACACACCATCAATTCTTATGCTTTCGGTTAGTATTCAAACCCCCTCCCCCTCCCCCTTTCAGGGTTGGTGTAACAAGAGAGAGGTTAAAGAAGCAGACGATTAAACTCTGACTTTATTATAAAAGGAGCACTGCAAAACCCATCACCTCTTGTCTTTGGTTGTTTTGGGGTTTTTTTTTTTTTTGCTTTCTTTTGGTTCTCCACCTCCCACCTCACCAGCTCTCCTCAACTGGTTCTCCTCAACCCCCTGCACGCCACTATCCAGCACCACATTCGGGGACAAGCCAGATTCGAACACGCAACCTCTGACATCAGAAGCAAGGCTTTTATCACAACGCCACAAACTCTCACAGAACACCACGCTCTTCTAACTTTTGTCTTTTAAAACTGGAAACCACCAAAAAAATAAAAGCAGGATATATTATATTCATTATATTAATGAAACAGGCACTAGATAAATACATTAAAGACAATCAATCAATCAATCAATCAATCAATAAGCAATCAAGGCCATATTGTGCCCCAAGTTCGCTGGGATAGGCTCCAGGGTCCCTGTGATAGATGGACGGATGGATGGACAGAAAGGTAGGTAGGTAGGTAGGTAGGTAGGTAGGTAGATAGATAGATAGATAGATAGATAGATAGATAGATAGATAGATAGATAGATAGATAGATAGATAGATAGATAGATAGATAGATAGATAGATAGATAGATAGATAGATAGATAGATAGATAGATAGATAGATAGATAGATGCTTACATACACACACTTAAACCTCAAACGCTATGTGAAAGAATTAGTCAGACTTGCAAAATATTGCAAAAGAGTGAGTGGAATATACAAAAAGAAAATAAAACGAAGGAGAAATGTAATGAAACAAAAGAGGAGAAACATCTCTCTCTCAGAATTTATCAGAATAAAGGCCGAAAATAAAGCCAAGACAAGTCCTGTTTCTCCTCAAACGCGTCCACGCCGAGGCACAAAACCCTCAGTGCCAACGTTAGCTCACTCAGCTCTAAAATTCCAGACACTGAGATGTGAGTAGCTGATGCAGATTGACAGCTTAGTGAGCTCGAGCCACAATGCTAATCTTTGCTGGCTGAATGCAAGCAAGCTGAAAAGGAAACGCTGTGCACACCGCTCATGGAGACACAACCTTCACGCCATCGGAGTCTCAGAGTTATCTGGAGCCCGTAAGCCAAACATGCTCGAGCTAGAGTTTTCTTCTATGCCCAGGCAAAGGAGAGGTCGTTTGGCGAGCGTCATAACGTGGGCACGTATTACAAAAACTCTTCCCTGACCTCTCGGCCGATCGACGAGCAAACAAATCAAAGCACACGCCAAGAAGCAGGACGAGTGTGGTTGTAGGATTCATCATGGTATAAGACGTGTACGTGGGGAAGCCCTTCGGTTGCTGCAGGCCTCGTTTTTGCTAACAATTTACTGACAATTGAGTGGCCCACTTATCCCAGTGTAAGAGAGACCGGCGCTTTTGTTCACGCCATAAAAGGCTGGAGCATGCTACAGGCTGCTGCTGGAGATGTGGACAGATGGGGGAGGGGGGGAGGGGAGAGCAGTGGCAGACGAAAATATATCAGATAAAATACTACCCATTTCAAAGTGCAATCAATCTTGTGGTTGGGAGAACAATAATGATCCCTATAGATCCTCCTCATGGCCGTGTTGCCTGCTCCCAACACAACAGATCCAACTAATCAACTACTTCACAGCCCTTCCTTCCTGACATACGCTGCGGAACACGGGCCGCCTCGTGGGTCCGAGGTCCATTTTGCATTGAAGAAAAGTAGATTTCTGTTTGTATATGCTGTCAATTATAGTTCTTCGAAAGAAAATCAGAATCGGCAAAAAAAAATTGTTGACAGGTCACACTTACAAAAAAGAAATAAACAAAAATCAGAAACTGCACTTGGTGCATCTCTAGTCTCCAGTGTCAGCGCTTTAGAACACTCAGAGGGAAAGGTATAACCAAGTTTCCCCACATCTTCAGGACACAGTTTTATTGGGGTTTTTTATTTATTTTGGTCACATGACGCACTGCTAGAAATAACGTGTTTCATGGACAAGCCACAACATTACATAAGGGAATAAATAAACATTTGTAATCACTGGCAAATTGCTGTGGTATAAGAGAGAGAAATCATTTGGGCTATAGCTCACTCCCCGACAGTGTAGAGATTTTCTGCCTACACCAGAGAGAGAGAGAGAGAGAGAGAGAGAGAGAGAGAGAGAGAGAGAGAGAAACGGACGTCTAGCCCTTCACCCATCTGTTTTATTCATACATCAGCATTGAGGGAGCGAGTGAGGGGGCGGAGCAGCCCAGAAATATCTCTGACTCATCACAGTTTATTTATGCTCCAAAGACTTATAGTACATATTCTTTTTTTCCACAACACACACACACACACACACACACACACACTAAATTATTAGATACTTCATTCTAACAAATCTGCTTGACACACACAAACCATCCACTCAGGAAACGCAACTTCCAGCCAAAAAGTAGCCGTACTGTAACCTGACTCAACATTTCAACTACACCCTCCCACACACCCACACACACACACAATAAACCCAGTGATGACTGGGCAAAACAGAGTCCTCCTTGGCGCCTAAACTGCACAGTAAGGTTCTTGGTCTCCAACACATCCGAGCAGAGCCTGGCCATATGGACACGATGGGAATATAACGTAAATAAATCGCTCTCTACCGATTAGATTTCACTACGCCGCGCTCACGTCGGTCCGTACGCTACCGTTTAAAATACATTAAACCTCCGGCCGGTGAAGCCGCGACGCTCCGCCGCACTGTTCTGGAGCGGTGATTGGATTTGCGTGGACGCGCCCAGGTTCTCCGCCAAGTGTTAATCGCTGGCAAACTGCTGCGGCGTAAGAGGAATAAAAACACTCGGGGTGGTGCAGTGATAGGAACACTATCCACCTCAGGGTTGGGACGTGAACTCGGCTTCGTACGCCGTCCGCCACCGATCGCTTTACTGTAACCACGCACCCTCGAGCCTTTTATTCCGTACTGTACCGATGTTTGTTTTACCTGAACACCACAGCTCACGGTCTGAACATTAGGACATTAACTATGCAGAGGCGCCTCTTTCATTGGTCTCCAAGAACGCATTTAACCAGCTAACTCGGGCGTCATAATCTGGGATTGAGATAGATTTGATGGTCAAGACTATTAAGTTTCTGGGCATCCAAAACATAGGAATGAGCAGCACACTGCAGCTACTTAATGAATTGATCATTTAACCACCCATTATCCCTCACATACACATAAACGTTCTCAACCAATATATCATTTAGCTGAAGAAATCAGCCAGTATCCGCGCCTAATCCGCGCTGGCAGACATTACCGTACACTGAGATACGAGCACTTCTGATGTAAACCCACTTCCCCTCCAGGGCTTTAATCAAAGACTCTGCGTTTCCGTCTTCATGCCTCATGCTACCCGTCACACGGCGAGATTAAAAACACAAAGAACGCATACAGACACACAAACGCTCGCGGTGCACCGGCCAAGATGAGTCACGGCGACGCATCACCACTCGGTAGACAAAATCAAAACGCTACCCAAAGAAAATCCTTAAACCAAAGTGCATCACTGCTTGGATCACAGTTCCCGGAGCCGTGCCGACGCTTCCCGAGGATCGTGTACGGACGAAACACCATCCTGCGAGGCCCTGGTCAGACTTCACAAGGTCACCGTCACTGTCAGATAGAAAGGTATGGTACAGGTACATTTATATTATATTCCCCGAGGTACTAAAAGGTACAACATGGTGCTCTAATTCTGTACTTTTTATTTTTATTTTTTTTTTAAAAAGGTACACTGTGTCCTCCAGGGCCTCCGATAAAGATACAAAACTGGGTACTCCTATAAAAAAATCCTAATATAACCTTAAAGGGACTGTTTAGTACTCATTTGTTCTGCAGGTGTTGGAAGGAACCGACAGTGATATTAGTGAGCACCACGTACACACCTAGCTTTAGCTAATCTGTACACACGGATTGAAAAAACAACCCTAGGCCATAACACTTCCTCCACAGGCGTGATCGCTTCACGCGCTACACATAGGTGAAGATGGTAACAGGGTAAATCTGGACTCATCAGACCACATGACCTTTTCCCATTGCTCCACAGTCCAATCCTTCTGCTCCCTAGCCAAGCTCAACTGAAGTGGTTTCTTGAAGGCTTTCCTGTGGCCACACGGCTGTTTACTCCTCTAAACTCTCGGCGCATAGTGTGTGGAAATGCGTTCACGAATGACCACAGCCGATTTGGTTTGCACCATGTGACTCCGCCGAGCGCTTCTAAAAGACCTTTTTCGTTTTGAACGTTCTTTTTTCAGTTCTTCACCCCATTCCAGGGATTTCAGCAATCTCCTGAGTTGCTCGATGCAGGCCGATGATCTCATCTGTTCCACCACCACGGGACACGTCTTCCGGGCATGGTTGTTTAAGAAATGAAAAGCTCCACACTGCGTCAGTTCCAGCTGAAACACACAGTATTAATCACCGCAATAATGCTCCAATCAGAGACTCTTAAGTATTTGCTTATTTAAATCCAAACAGCGAGCTTTGTTGTTGTTGTTGTCGTTGTTGTTTTGGCGGCGTGATTTAATCATCAGCAGAGTTACGGTTATTTACAGCACCGCTGACCTTGTAACGCAGAGATAAAATGCTAACGCTAGAGACTAGCCGCTGCAACCGATTTTTGACGTAATGACGGTACTTGTACACCACACGTATTACACATCAGGCCACGCCCGCTCGTTTTCCAGCCAGTCACAGCGATACCCTGGATGGAGCCGACACGCCTCCAAAATCTCGAAGTTTCTATCTTCACCTGAGAAACAGAAACGACGACAGGACACCTATTTCCGCACAAACATGTCGCTGGTTTAATGCACATGCTCAGTGTGGACAGTAAACACTCTCTCTCACACACACACACACACGCCGTGTAGGACGTGACCCGTCTAATGCTAATTCATATTTTGTCCTTCTAGCGGCAGGTACGTCCCACACACCAGCCGAGGGGAGAGCGAGTGTGTGTGTGTGTGTGTGTGTGTGTGTGTGTGCGCGCATAAGTGCAATTTACCCGGTGCCTGCAAGCGGATCGTTTATTAATGCTTGAGCACAAAATCACCTGAAGAAAACCTCAGCCAGGTCAGCGAGATGACGCCAGAGCCTTTTCATTCTTCATGGCGCACACACACACACACACACACACACACACACACACACACACAGAGTTAGACAGAGCAGTGGGGTGTCAGGCCGTGAGGCATAAATAAGCAGTTAGCTAAGTGATTAAACACACTCTTCAGGCATCACCCCTACTGGGGTCTGCAGACACAGCCAGTCTCCCTCTCTCTCTCTCTCACACACAAACACACACACACACCATGACACACACACACACACTCTCACAACACATTCTTAAGGACAAGCACAAACACACACAAACACACACACACTTAAGTACATGTAATTTTGTAGTAAAAAAAAAGCGGGAGATTACTGTATGAGTAGAAGTCTATGTTTACTGTGTGTGTGTGTGTGTGTGTGTGTGTGTGTGTGTGTATAAACAGTAAGGTCTGTGAATGCTATTGGCTATGAAAAGGGCACACAGGTCTAAGCAGCAGCAGCAGGAGCCACAGCATCCTCCATCCCACTGACCTTTCAACAGGACGCCAGTCTGTCTGACAGTCTGTGTGTGTGTGTGTGTGTGTGTGTGTGTAAACAGGTGAGTCTGGGAAAAGTGAGTGTAATAGAAACAGAGGTGATGATGTATGATGAGTTAGTATGCGACAGTATACAAAAGCATCCAGCATGCACCTGTGTGTGTGTGTGTGTGTGTGTATATGAGTACAAAAAGTGTGGAAGCCACAGTGTGCGAATGTGTGATGCAGTCACACCTCACACACACACACACACACACACACACACACACAGTGTGTCCTGCCAGAACATCACTCCTCCACGTCACAGCCCAATAACACACTGAATGAGACCTCTGAACACAGGTCTCTCCAATGCACCACACAGACACACACAGTCTCGGTGAAGAAGGCGTGTCCCGTTTCTGTCCATCTCGGTGAAGGAGGCGTGTCCCCTTTCTGTCCATCTCGGTGAAGGAGGCGTGTCCCCGTTCTGTCCATCTCGGTGAAGGAGGCGTGTCCCCTTTCTGTCCATCTCGGTGAAGGAGGCGTGTCCCCTTTCTGTCCATCTCGGTGAAGGAGGCATGTCCTCTTTCTGTCCATCTCGGTGAAGGAGGCGTGTCCCGTTTGTGTTCGTCTCAGTGAAGGAGGCGTGTCCCATTCCTGTCCATCTCGGTGAAGGAGGCGTGTCCCTGTTCTGTCCATCTCGGTGAAGGAGGCGTGTCCCCGTTCTGTCCATCTCGGTGAAGGAGGCGTGTCCCGTTTGTGTTTGTCTCGGTGAAGGAAGCGTGTCCCGTTTGTGTTCGTCTCAGTGAAGGAGGCGTGTCCCGTTTCTG
The DNA here is from genome assembly GCA_012411365.1 of Ameiurus melas. Taxonomy (NCBI): domain Eukaryota; kingdom Metazoa; phylum Chordata; class Actinopteri; order Siluriformes; family Ictaluridae; genus Ameiurus; species Ameiurus melas. Next base: position 8,504,788 of record CM022752.1, on the reverse strand, counting down.
TCCATCTCGGTGATGGAGGCGTGTCCTGTTTCTGTCCATCTCGGTGATGGAGGCGTGTCCCGTTTGTGTCCGTCTCTGTGAAGGAGGCGTGTCCTATTCGGAGGCGTGTCCTGTTTGTCAGTCTATACCATTAATAATTTCCGAGCAGCAGCTGTAAATGGAGCTGTATGAATGTATCGGTGTTGTGAACTTTACTCAGACTGCTGGAGCGCATCGGTGTGAATCATTCCGTCTCAGAAGCAGTGACACACAACAGAGTTGTTTAGGTACACGGTGATAACGGAGTAACGAGACGGCCGCCGGTTTATTTTAACACAGCGTTCTGAGCCTCATTCCTGCGTCAGAGCACCTGGGGGAGGCTACCTGGGCAGTGTGTGATACTGAACACGCTGCGTTTCTGATGAAACAGTCACCTGCTGCGGTAACATCCCACAGAGCAACACACACGCACACGCACACACACACTGACCCAGAACGGAGGTATTAAGCAGGCTCAGGACCAAGAACATTATACGTGAGACTAGTTTGCGTACAGAAGAAGCTTTTCCACCATGGATGTTCCTGACGTGTTTCAGAAGCATTTCCCGCATCAGAGAAACAATACTGAAAACAGCAGGAGAGGATAAGACGAGAGCTTCTTGACACACGGCAATAACGAAGAGCGTACCGGCTCTGGTACTCGTGTTCATACCGCCGTGCCGTGGCATCCTGGATCGTGATTGGTCAGAAGAGGAGGTGTCGAGTTTTCTAGAACATACCGGCGGCTGCAAATCGCAGGTTTATATCAACGCGCTCGCTCTAATACCTTATCGTTTCTAGAGTAACCGCTCGTTCGTAAAAATCCATGTGTAGTCGTTGATATGGTGAAGCTTTGTGTAAGGGGAGGTTTATTTATGAAAGCATTTATGGAAGGAGTCTCCAGTGTCAGCGCTTTGTAATGGAGGAGTTTGCGGTTCCTCGGTAACACCCTGGAACAAGCTGCTTTGTCTTATTCTGTGAGAACAGGAACGCGCGTCACCGCTGTATGTATACATACACACACACACACACACACGTATATTATAAAATTGATATATTATATATAATTCTTTTTTATTATTTATTATTTTATAGCTGGAAGTGTGTGTGCGCTGACTCGAGAGCTTTTCACTCGCCGAGCTCAGACTCGGCTGCCTCGTCTCGCCTCGTATTCAGAGAAACACACGACACGTCACAGCTGATTCACCAGCTACCATTCACTCACACACACACACACACACACACGCAGGCCACTTCCCTAAATATGCCACTGTGGCGCCACGCAATCACAGCCATTCAGCACAACACGCGCAGGAGGTCGTAAAAAGGAGATGAGAGGAGACGCTCGTAAAGGGACAGACGTTCTGACGAGAAACGCTACACGTGATGGAGATCAGAACGCTACACGTAACGCCATGGTGACGACGCGACAAGGACAGAACATTCTTCAAGCCAGGGCGCACTGATTACTGCCGTATTCAACACGACACTCCGAGACACTTCCTGCCTTCGGTTCGGGAGGCGGCCGTCTTTTCCGAGCTCCAGAGACGAATCCGTCCCATTCAGGAGGACAACATGAGGACAGCTGCGTGTTCTGTGGGACTACAGACAAATCAGCATCGTGTGTGTCTTTCTTTAAGAAGGAAATCTCATCATTTTACTCACAGAGAGTTGGAAGTGGGGGGAAAAAAAACTAACTAAAAAAAAAAACAAAGACAGAACTGAGGAATATTCTTCAGAGATTGTAGTGGAATAAAAAGTCCTTTTGTAATCAGTGACTAAAAGCTAGGCCGCTATCGTTAGCATAAAGTGTTTCATATCAGCACATACCTTACACTGAGCTAGTCCAGATATTAGCACACTAGCATGCTGACATTTAATCCAAAACCAAACAGCACTGAGATACAGTAACGAGAGGAAAATTTTAAAGTAACACTCATTTCTACTTAAACACTGTTTATCGAGACTGACGCAGATTTAAAGTTGCAGTAACTCGTTTTTTTTAAACAATGTAGCAAGACCTATAATTATCTCCGACCTAACTGAACCAGAGCTCTTCAGAAACATGAGGAATATGCAGCTGCAACATAAGGCTTGTCAGTGCCTTTATAGCAGAGGGTTTCAAACATCTCAAACCACTGCTTTAAACGTCGCAAACCACTTCATTAAACGTCACAGACCACTGCTTTAAACGTCACAAACCACTGCTTTAAACATCACAAACCACTGCTTTAAACATCACATACCACTGCTTTAAACATCACATACCGCTGCTTTAAACATCACAAACCGCTGCTTTAAACATCACAAACCGCTGCTTTAAACATCACATACCACTGCATTAAACATCACATACCGCTGCTTTAAACATCACATACCGCTGCTTTAAACATCACAAACCGCTGCTTTAAACATCACAAACCGCTGCTTTAAACATCACATACCACTGCATTAAACATCACATACCGCTGCTTTAAACATCACAAACCGCTGCTTTAAACATCACAAACCACTGCTTTAAACATCACAAACCACTGCTTTAAACATCACATACTACTGCATTAAACGTCACAAACCACTGCTTTAAACATCACAAATCGCTGCTTTAAACGTCACATACCGTTGCTTTAAACATTACAAACCGCTTCTTTAAAGTGTAAACCGCTGCTTTGATGCAAATGCAAATCTCTCGCAGTGCAGCATCTACCGGTTCTGATATTCACTTACTAACATCGCTGTCTAACACAACACCAGAGTTAACCCAGACCGGAGCCACTTAAGAGTCCTTCACAACACAATTCCCCAGGCAATAATCCGCAGTGGGAATGTCAGCACTACTCGGTCCTGCCCAAACGAAGACAAACTACAATCAATCAACAAGACCCCGGGCTCCACGGTGATGCCCTTTCACCTTTTAGCAGGATTAGGTGCTAGGTCATAAAAAAAAAGAGTTCAGAAGGTCAGGAAGGTGATGGTGATAGTGACGGCGAGTGTTTACTCACCAGGTCGTGATTGGTCGAGTTGGAGTCGTCTTCAGGAAACGGGATGTAGATGGCTAAGGCCACGCAGTTGGCAAAAATAGCAATTAGTATAAAGATATCAAATGGCCTGCGAGCGCTACGGTTAAGGAATGTAATATCTGTTTAAAGTAACAATGTTCACTCAAACACAATATTACACAAAACAGCGTATCACTCCGAGAAACCTTTAACAGAGCCCCATCTAATAACGCGGATTCATTTAGTGGATGCTTGGGTCGGATTTAATATCCACCGCTGTCTGTTTCAGACACTTTTATTATTGCAGCATCAATATCTGGAGTCTGTAAACCACTTAACAAACCGAGATTTGGCGGTTTCGCTTTAGCAGACAAATCTATTTCAGCGCGTCCAAATTGGATATACGTTTAAAAAGAAGCTTATCTTCTACTCCTCGACTGTGAAGCTCAATAACCTACGTCCGAGAACCAGGCCGGATCCCAGAGCGAAGTCCACCAAGTCATCGGCGTCAGAACGTTCTGGTTACGGCATCCTTTCCGGTAGAAACCCAACCACTTGCTAGTGATTAGCGGTTAGCGAGATCGCTACACGAGTCGGAGCACGAATCTGATGGTGGACACAAGGAGGACTTCGTAAAACTCTAAACCAGGGGTGTCCGATTTTATCCGCTAAAGGGTGTGGGTGCAGGTTTTCATTCCAATCAAGCAGCAGCGGCCACAACTGACTCCACCTGATTACATCAGCAGATCTCGGCTGTCCGTGGACTCCTGCTTGGTTGGAATGAAAACCTGCACGCACACCGGCCCTTTGTGGAGAAGACTGGACACTCCTGATCGAACAGATGCCTCCTTGAACATAAAAAAAAAAAGTTCCAATTAGAACCAAAAAGGGTTTGTCAGTTTTTTCAGCCTCACGCCAGAGGAGAACCCTTTTAAGTTGTTTAGAGAACCATCGATTTCCTGGTGCTTAAAAAGAACTCAGAACTGCTTCTTCACAGCAACGACTAAAGGAACCGTGTTATCATAGGTTCTCTCTTTAAAAAAATTAATAAAATAAATCTTAGTTGGTGCTTTAAGGAACTAAAATAAGGTTCTTAAGAGTGATGCCTGCCAGGAGAACCATTTCCAGTCCTACAAAGAACCTTACAGCCTAGCGTTCGCCTAGCGAAGTGACGCTACCTCGAAGAACCAGTACACTGCTCTGACGAACCTAGAATAAACCGTTAATCTCAAAAACCAGACAGCTCCACTGAAGAAGCTTATACGATGAAAAACGGTTCATGACTAGAAGAACCTTGGTTTTTTACGAGTGTAGCTACACGCGCAGTAATGTTCTACTCTTTTAACGCACGTGAAGAGTTAACAGGGTTAACGGAGCTGGCGGACATCGTGACGCTTCAGTGAGCGTGAGGGTCTGGTCATCGTTCTCGGGTTCCTCCTGTCTGTCCTCGCGTCCTTAAGCAACGTAAAAGAAAAGCAAGGAGTTAAACGCAATTAAAGAAACGAGACGTGCCCCGTGGTCCGCGGCGGACCGTCTCTAGCGGCCGTTTCGCAGAGCCGTGCGGCTGCAGTGCGTTATGCCCTGTCCGGACAAATGCCATGTCTGTGTAAGAACACCGACTAGACCTGAGCCCTAGCGAATTTAATTCCGCTCTTCCCGGCAGAGCGTGTTCCCGTTCCCAGCGTGTGTCTGAAACACGAGCCCGGATTTCACTTATCGAGACACGCAGGGTGCCGTACGGTTCGCGCGCTCCCTCGCTGAGTCACAGCTCGCCGTCGCTTCTTTCACTGCAGTTCGTTTAGCCTTCCGACCACAGAGAGAGCTGCGCAGCTCGAAACTAGGCCAAACACACACACACACACACACACACACACACACACAATCACACCTATCCCTGTACGAGATGAATGTGCTCCTTGCTCCGGGATGAAACGCTCACACAGATGCCGTGTGCTCTCAGGCTCGACCTTCTCAGTGATCTGGGATCAGTTCTTACCGTTCCCATGCTAATGCTAATGAACAGGAAAATGATCCGATCACTAATCGCAACTCGCACCGGGACGTTACACGTCTCAGCTTAAGCGTGGTAACAGTAACTCCGCCTCACACCACCAACCTGTTGCTGATTATTTTCCTGTAACTGCACAACATGGCAGTGACTGCACAAACTACAGCTAGCTGTGAAGTCAGTTACACGCTAGGTTTATTTTTATTTTCCTTTAGTTTTTCCTGTTTGGGTGGAGCTTATGAAAAAAGGTATGAAAAAGACTAAAGTGTACTGTCTGTCTGTCTGTCTGTCTGTCTGTCTGTCTGTCTGGGCATGTGTAAAGGATATTTCCACTCCACGATGCTGATGCAGGCCTGGCGAAACGGGTTGTTCAGGTTCAGGCAGAACAGCGCTCTCTGTGGCCGCGTGTTGGCCGAGCTGCTCTTGCTCTTGGCGTACTGCAGCCTCTTCTTCTGCGCCAGCGTGCCCACCGGTGCCACCGTCGTCGTAGGCGGGGCCTCTGTGGCGTCGGCGGGCGGGACGGGTGGCGGGACCGGGCCGTTGACACTCATGGTGCAGGCTGGGGCCGGAGCGGCGCATCCACCGGCACGAGCCTCCCAGGGGAGAGGGGAGAGGGGTGGGGGAGAGGGCGGGGACTGGGGTGAAGGGGCGGGGCTTTCTCACCAACACGCCGGCACGTCACCAGGAACAGGGACACTGGTGCTGCTGGCATAATTTGCCTCTGGAAGAAAAGAGGGAAAGGAATTAGTGAACGTGTGCATGTGTGTGTGTGTGTGTGTGTGTGTGTGAATGTGTGTGTATGTG
>CM022752.1:8483959-8493959 GCA_012411365.1 Ameiurus melas | reverse complement strand
CGAACGGTCGCGTCGCGGCCCGGTGTGAAGCCGGATGGATTCAGCAGGGGAATGAGAACAGAGATGGAGATCTGAGTAGTGCCGTTATGAAGGTTAAAGTACGACGTCACGTCCCGTGCGTCATAGCGTCAGCACCGAGGAAAGAGTGGAGGAAAAACACAGATGAAGCAACAGGAACCGTTTCAGTCTCATCAGCGTTGAGAACTGTTTCTTTTTTGAATTCCTCATCCAGGTCTAATTTCTCCGTAAGGATTAAAGGTGCATAACAAATAGAGCCAGCGCTGTAAGTGAACATTACCGTGTCAAATCGCTTCATGTCCTCGCCAAGCATCCCTAATGTAGGCTACAAAAGTCGCTCGGATTTGTTCTCACTAAATATACAATTAAATAACATTTACGCATGTTCGCTGGCAAATTGCTTTGTCCCACAAGAGAAGCAACCCGGTTAATTGTCCTGAATTTGCCTGGAGAAGGAGTTTTCATCTAATTATCAACCAGTTCACCACTTTAACCTTGTCAATGACCTTTTCCTTCTAGTCTCTTAATAATAATAATCATAGAATGATAAAAGAACAGGCTGTTGCTTGGGTTAAAATTGCGTCAGTGACGTTTTCGAGCGTTTAACGGTCCCAAGTCTTCCACATTTAAGTAATCATAAGCAACCAAACAGCTAGCGATGCTCGCTAACGTTAGTTTCCGTGTAAACCGCCTGTCAGCTGTGTAGTAGCCAGATGGCTAACGTGAAAAACTATTGCTAGATAAGTAGCGATCAATCTTATAGCAGAGCACAAAGCAGGGCGCTCATGGGAAAGTACAGGTAGCTTTGATATATCATGAAGTCTGCTGCGTGGCGAAGAATACGCACGCTCACCTTAACTAGCTTAACATGATCTACATAGTTAGCTAGCTCAATATCATGGCCGGGACTTGTTTTAGGTGGTCAGTCAGTGGCATCCGACCACCAGGTGGCACCATGAATCATCACGAAGAAGCGCCAACCATGAAGCGCTCATATCTAGATGGGGTGGGGGTGGTATCAATGCTAGAAATGAAGTTAATTAATTCGATTGATCAGATTGCCCACTTACACTTATCGATGTAAGAGAAATGGAAAAAGTTAAAGGCTAGCTAACTAGCTGGCTAATAGCTCAGGTGGTCGAAACGTCAGTCGCCTACAGGCCTTTTCAGGCCTACTACCTTTCACCTTGTCTAATGGTCTAATGGCCATTTTTCAGCTGGACATAAAAGGTAAAGTATTTTGGTGTGTCGTCAGTGTTCGAACCAACGGAAAGTGATCCAGGTGGATTTTTATAATAACATGACTGGGGTGGTTGAGGGCCTTGGAGGAATTTGCCGATTAGGGCCCCGAAATGTTCCGAAATGGCCCTGCTCAACATCGCATTGATTCTCAAGTGTGCTGTCGGTGTTTTCGCCTCAGTCGCCACATCAGCACGTCCCTCTTAAGGCCCTCCAGAGGCCCGTCAACCTGCCGGCTAGCTTTAACCGCCCGTTTTTAGGCCGGTTACTGTACGGAAAGCCAACACCCTCCACCTGATCCACTTTCACACTCGAGCCGTCTCTCATCTTACAGCTGTCTCCGGAATATTCTCTCATCATCACCTCTCTCTCTCTCTCGCTCGCTCTCGCTCTACGTTAACGGTTTTGACAAAAGCTGAGGAGAGAAAAAGACCTAAAGAGACTTAGCGGTGTCCTAATTCACTCAGCATCTAAAACATACATTTCTGCACTTATGTGTCATTCCATTTCGAATATCTTTGGTAACAGAATTCTTGATGACTTTTTTCTATTGTATATAGTTGTGTGATGTAGTATACTTTGTAATATACTGTATATGTCTACTGCATTAGTACATCATGTTTTGTCCATAAATAAAAACATCATGAGGATTGTCAGGTGGCGATATCTTACCCGGCGGCGGCTGATAAAGTCTCGTCCATGTTTTTCCGCCCCTCGCTTTACGTCTCTCTGTGGCTGCCAGGTGAAGAAAGAAGGAGTTAGAACGGACGCTGGGATATTTTTACAGCTGGTGTCCACTTACCTTTCTGACCAGGTGTGGCACCTCCTCCCAGAAGGCACCTGAATTATTGAGCAGCTCCGAGCCAATCGGAGCGAGCGTGAACCCATTAGGAGTGTGCAGATATTAAATTTTCACACCACGATAATTGCTTAACCTTTTCTATCACGGTTTTATCACAATCCCTTGTCTGAGTTTTTCCACCGATTTTCCATCCCAGTGAACCGGATTTGAGGTTTGTGTATATACAATATTCATCATCATGTACCCAAAATGAGGAATCTTTAAAAAGACAAACGTTCTTCTCACTGGGACAGACTTGCTGTCCGTTAAGAGCCGGCACATTATGTCATAAGGATAACGAGTGAATCGGCGTTCTTTGTGAACCCCATTACAGGGATTGTGTAAGATGGACCTCTCTGTCCTGGAGTCAGTCTGAGACGTCGACATCGGCGCGACGTCCTCGCTAGCAGCAACTCGGATCGGTCTGAAAATCCCTTGTCTGCTTCGATCACGTCTGTCTCTCTTTCCTCTCGGTCTCAGTTCATGTCGTCCTCGCCTTGGTGACCCAAATTCCCACCGTTAACTTTCCGTCGAGACTTCAACATCGGAACACGGTGTATCCTGTACAGCAGATGCATTTCGTTGAATTGAATACACATATACTCTTTGTCGGAGGTTTTAGTGAACAGGACGTAGTCTTTTGGACACAATCAGTGGATCGATGCACGGTCCGTGTCGGAAGCAGCCCGATCCCTAGGTTCAAGTCTTTCCTGGTTTGGATTAGAGCTCTAAAATTCCCAGCATCCCAGAAAGAGGGAGTTTGGATTAGAAACTAATACAAGTGTGGAAACTGACACTGAGAACACAAACAGAGGAGACGGTCTTGTACGTGTACGTCTCGGCACCAGCATGGAAAACGTCATTCCCACCTTCTGACTGGAAAAAAAAAATCCATTCAAGGTTGAATTCTGGGAGATTTCTGACGGCCTTCTCCAACCAAGCCTGAAACTGACGTGACCGCGTACGTGAACCCGCCGTGTGTCATAGAAATATGGAATTTTATTGTTTCCCCGTTGAGAAGTATCTCTCTTTCTGACTAGCTGTGATGATTGACAGGTGCAGATGAATGACAGGAGGGCGCCGCTGCATTGGGGTTAAGCTCCATGTCATGATAATGTAATGAATCCTGGGTAAGGGAGTGAGGATCAGAGCTCTCTTGTAGAGCACGTGGATTATGATGACCCTGAGCCTCAATTTCAGTGTGTGTGTGTGTGTGTGTGTGTGTGTGTGTGTGTGTGTGTGTGTGTGTGTGTGAGGGAGATTTGCTAATGCCGCCGCAGGTCCATCCTCCCTCCCTTCCTTTGTGAACTGAACTCAAATCCCCAGCACTAACCGTGTGACGGGCCGCTATGTCAAGACGGAGCTGTAGCTCGGGCCTGCGGAGCAAAAATAGAAACACTCGGAGTGAGCTTCGCCTCGGAGAAGTTAGCAAGACACGAGCCGTGCTGATTGGACGAGAGGCGCTATGCGAGAGCGTGTTCCCAGGCCGGGATTGGGTTGCACATTTCATGGCGGTTTGAAGAGAAGCATTTCTGACGGGGTTAGAAAGCCCAGGGGAGAGTGAGCGAGCGAGCGAGTGAGAGAGAGAGAGAGAGTTATAGATGACTGCACCACAGCACTAATGCTGACTCGAACATCACAATAAGGCCTTTTTTAAGTTACACCTCGGACAAATTCCTTGTTCTCGCCACATGCCGTGCTATGTATAGCTCTTATTAATTATTAGAACATTGTATATCGAGTCCTCAGAGATCCCACACCGCCCTCAGGGACATCGGCCCAACCCAAGCTGAGATCCGCTTTCCTGCAGGGTTTAGCCGTGTCCCAGATTGTGTGTGTGTGTGTGTGTGTTCACTTATATACTAGACATATTTCAATATACCTCCTAAAACTCACTGAGAAATTAAAACCTACAGGCCATCATCTGGGACATTTTAGTATATTTAGTATACTTTCTACTCTCTCTTGATGGATGGATGGAGATGGATGGATGGGTGGAGATGGATGGATGGATTGAGATGGATGGATGGGTGGAGATGGATGGAGATGGATGGATGGATGGATGGGTGGAGATGGATGGATGGGTGGAGATGGATGGAGATGGATGGATGGATGGATGGGTGGAGATGGGTGGAGATGGATGGATGGATAGATGGATGGATGGATGGATGGATGTTTCTTTTGAATATATGAAGCTTGTCCCCAACACTCATTGAGAAATGACAGTGAATTTGGGTTTTTTTTTTTGTATTCACTAACACTTGCCCTAGTCCCAGATAATGCAAGTAAGTTATTTCCTGTTCTCACTTACAGTCGTTCCCTCACCAGCCTCTGTTTTTAAAATGACCACTTCATCTCTGACTGTCACAACGCGCTGACACTGGAGACTCCTTCCATAAACGTTAAAAAATAAACACACACAAGGAACAAACACGTTTCTACTTTGAGAGAACTTCACCTAATCGACGATTACACGTTTTTAAATATCTGTTTATGTAGCGTGTTCGCTGTACACGGCCCTGCGAAGGAGCTGTTGCTATGGAAACGATCGCGTATCAGAACGAGCGTGTTAATATAAACCTGCGATTTGCGGCTGCGCTACCAGAGCCACTACCAGAGCCGCTGTTACAGAAAACTAATCCACGCCTTCCGACCAATCACAATCCAGGATTCTGTAGCAATGTGGTATAACAATAGTGAAACTCAGAGCACCAGCACCAGACAGGTCGTGTGCGGTGTGTACAGAATACCCAGGATGCACCGTGGGGTCTGAAGGTGAAGCGGTTGTGTGTGACGGCACTGAAGATGATTAATGATGGCGTATGACGTCTCGGTCCTCCGGACTCTCTGATTTAATGAGATCGTGATTCAGGTGCAAACCAACCGCAATCATCTGACATTTTCCCCTCTCAGCACGAGTCCATTCTCAAATTCCTCCCGGAACATGGAGGAGATTTCAAGGTTCTTCGGCACTGCGCTGTTCTCCTGCCTGCCGTTAGCTCCAGCTCCAAAGCTGTCTGCGTCCATCATGACATCATCGTCCTGTCCTTCTGCCAGCCTGGGACGAACATGACATCGCAGCAGCCTCGGAGACATGGACACGTGCCGTGACGTAATGAAAGATAGAAAGACAGACAGAGAACTTAGAACTTAATCATGATGATAGTAGAAACTAAATATGTCCAAATAAATAAATAAATAATAATAAGTCCTTCCTTCATGCAATAACGTTTAACCCCAACGAGCGATCCAGAGGCGACATGGCGAGGGGAAAAACTCCCTGAGACGACATGAGCAAGAAACCTTCTCTAAAAGGTAACCTGTCGTCGTCTGGGTGACCCCCGGATAGTGCCATTATAAATCAATCAACCCCTTCTAGAACTGTGCTGAAGTAGTGCAGCTGTGTAACCAGGAACTTCATTATAGTTTTCACAGGAAGTCTGTACACAGCACTGAGGAGTCCGCGATCACTGAACACAGACCGCCCAAAAAAGGAGCGCAATGTTACTGACAAAAATTTACAGTACCACATTTTACCATTATTTTACTTAATATAAATTAGAAGTGTGCTGTATACATTAGAGGACTGCTTTGGGGTTTGTTTGTTTTTTTTTAACTCATATTTTGCATGAATTCATCTGTTTGGGGTTTTTTTTAATCTAGAGATAAACTGAAATACAATTCCTGCTGATATTAGTTACACCATAATTAAGACTTCTGGGTAAAAGAATAGAAATAATGGCAATGTTGATCCGGAAAAAACAAACAAACAAACAAACAAACAAACAAACTGCAGAATGAGTAAGACGCGCAAACCAGATCAATCTGGCAACCCTGCGTTCTTATATTCTCATTTGTTGTGTGTATTACTGCCATCTGGTGGGGAGAGGATGTAAAAGCAGTCCAAGGTCCCATGCTTAATTTGTCCCTCCACCTCTTCAGTGCCCATTTGCAGACTTGCAAACACACACACACAATTCATTAGCAATAACTGCATCTTATCTCAAAGCACTGCTGGGTGTGTTGACAAAACATTTGCATAAAAAGTGTGTGTGTTGTGTGTGTGTGTGTGTGTGTGTGTGTGTGATTTGAACAAATGTGCAAGACCTTGCTTTCTGAGAATGCATGTAGAAGAATGTTTCACTTCCACTTCCCACCCACACATTATCGTTTCTAAAAATGACTTCTCTCCCTCCCAAAGACGCAGAAGGACAAACCCCACCCCCTCCACCCCTCTGCGGAGGAAATGCTGGATCGTTCCAGATCGTACCAACTTGGAAATAGCTGTAATTGTGTGTGTGTGTGGGCGCCTAGAGCCTCAAACACACACACACACACAGCTTCTGTGTTTCTGGCTCTTTCACTGCACTGGCACTGTTTTGCAGTCCGTGTGTGTCCGAGCTCCTAAAGATGAGAGTCATGACATGATGACGTTCATCAGATGTGCAAGAACATCTGCAAAGCCCCTTCTAGCAAGGCTGCATCCTGTACGCTCCGTCACACACACACACACACACACATATGAAGGTCAGAACATAGCCATTTTATATGTATATGATTTATAAGGATGTGTTGTCGTGTCGCCGGAAACCCGAGAGCCGGATTATTTCAAAACTGGACGAAAGGAGATCAGAATGCTAGAAGAATTCTGGTTCACGAAGCCCACACCGCCATCTTCTACATCGCTTATCCTTCAGGATCACGCGGAACCTGGAGCGTATCCCAGGGAGCATGGGGCACAAGGCGGGGTACACCCTGGACAGGGTGCCAGTCCATCACAGGACACAATTCCACACACTCACACACCCATTCATACACTACGGACACTTTAGACACGCCAATCAGACTACCATGCATGTGTTTGGACTGGGGGAGGAAACCGGAGAACCCGGAGGAAACCAGTACTCGAACCCCCAACCCTGGAGGTGTGAGGCGATAGAGCTAACCACTAACAGAGTGCTGAGGGCTGATGAAAACATCCAAGAAGAAGAAAATAATAAAGAAAGCCCAGGCACTGGGAAGAGGAGCTAGGGGACGCGTGAAGAAAAGAGGGGGGACATCTTCAAATGCCCCCGACATCTGGCTCATGGGAACACGCCTGTCCTGTCTGAACCCCGCACCCCTCTGCGGTGACCTTTACTCCGTCACACATCACGTGATCTTTAAGCTAACACTGCACTGCCCTGCACTTACCCCCAGCACGTGCGCAGACTGACAGCTGCTCATCACGTGCACTCATTCAGAGCCGAGATGGAAGTGAAGGGGCACGTGACGCTGTCACTGAGATAAATACTGCAGTGAGGATGAAGACACACACACACACACACACAGACACACACACACACACTCACTCACTTTTGCGCATGTGTGAGCCACAATCACAACCTGTAAACTCTCCTTTTTCCCCACCAGGGGGCAGCACAGACCTTTGTTCCTGTTCTATACATTTTCCACTAAAGGCTTGTATTACACTTTGCATACTGCTTTGTGTGTTTAGTTTGTCCAGGTGCCCCACACACACACACACACACACACACACACACACACACGCGCGCGCGAAGTGTTAGTGCAACCAGAATGCTGCGGTTGAAGAATAAGTCCAGAATGAACACAGAAAATGCAAAAGAAAAGTAATCAAAAGCATTGCTTTTAAAAATGTGCTGCACTATGCAACCACAACCATGCTTATCCAGAATCATCATCATCATCATCATCATCATCATCATCATCATGTTCTTTACATAACAGTTTAGAACCGTTTTAATATTTGGAATCCAAAACCTCAGCGTATTACATTAAAATAAATCACATCATTTTACTCTATAATTTACTGATAAATATGAACTGTACAGAGTAAGTGAGGGAAGTCTCCTGGATCAGTCAGTTCCAGTAGAGTGGGCGTGGCCTCTGTTCCGGGGCGTTCCAGTGAAGAAGGTGTGGTCTCTTTGTCCATTAGTCCCAGTGAAGGAGGCGTGGCCTCTGTTCCAGGGAGTTCCAGTGAAGAAGGTGTGGCCTCTTTGTCCATTAGTCCCAGTGAAGGAGGCGTGGCCTCTTTGTCCATTAGTCCCAGTGAAGAAGGTGTGGCCTCTTTGTCCATTAGTCCCAGTGAAGGAGGCGTGGCCTCTTTGTCCATTAGTCCCAGTGAAGAAGGTGTGGCCTCTTTGTCCATTAGTCCCAGTGAAGTAGGTGTGGCCTCTTTGTCCATTAGTCCCTGTGAAGAAGGAGTGGCCTCTTTGTCCATTAGTCCCTGTGAAGGAGGCGTGGCTTCTTTGTCCATTAGTCCCTGTGAAGGAGGTGTAGCCTTTGTTCCTGTGCTTCCTATTAAGAAAATAAAAGTTTACAGTGCAGCTTGTCACCACAGTGCTTTAACTGGCAGTGAACCAACCATGAGTAACAGGCCAGTGAGAACCTTCTGGGAGAAACCAATATGCAGCAGGGGGTCCATCCAGTACTGGATCTCAGTCTCGGAGTCCAAGTTTATATAAAGGTAGAGATGAAGCTGAGGTGAGGGACCCGCCAGGGATCCTTGACATCATGTATGTAATTCTCCATAGAGAGAACTCAGAGATGTTCCATCAAGCACAACTTACCACAGCGCTCTGCACCTCCGTATGGCTCCTCGGATGGCGAACACAGCCATGCCACTGCCGTGAGAGAGAGTGTAGACTGCAGAGCAGGAAGAGGTAATACATAATACATAATACACATCTGTACACACCTGTACACATCACACTATACACCTGTACACATCATAATACACATCTGTACACACCTGTACACATCACACTATACACCTGAAACACCTGGAATTTATATTTTTAAAGAAGGTATTTGTGTACACGAGTGAAGTGCTGACAGAAAGAAAAATGGATCCACACCGTGATAAGAATGGAGATGTAGGACAGCCACAATCAGAGCAAAAATGAACCCCCATAGTGCATCTGGTGAGAACGAGGAAAAGGGGATTCACATGATGGGCTTTTTTCATAGTCTAAGTTAATTATTTGGTTAGAAATGTGTTCCACTTACCTCTCCAGTGGAAAGGTGGACCATTGCATTGTCTTGTGTGTGGAGGCACACCTGGAAAACAAAGCATATATCGATACGGATATAAATACACCTGGATAGACCTGCACAGACCTCAATACACATGAACACCCCTGAATACACCTAAATTCACATCTAAAGAGATCTATACACATCTAAAACCCCCTGAATTCACCTGAACACCCCTGAATACACCTAAATAAACACCTAAAGAGATCTCTACACATGTAAAACCCCCTGAATTACCTGAATACACCTACATTCACATCTAAAGAGATCTATACACGTCTAAAACCACCTGAACAGTTCTGAATACACCTAAATTCTTAGGGACATTATTGTAAATGATTGTGAGGGATCTCACCAGAGCACCAGCCCACAGCCTCAAAAACAAACATGCAGAACACAGTGAGGACGACCGGCATCACCAGCGCTGTAAAGACAAGGGAACACAAATTCGCACAAATGTCTGTACAAGTCTAATCCTGCGTTCATAGGCGGTGCAGTGTGTCATGCAGTTCGCATGTTCTCCCCGTGCTTTGGAGGTTTCCTCCGGGGTACTCCGGTGTCCTCCCCCAGTCGAAAGACACGTGTGTGTCTGTAGTGTGTGAATGGGCGTGTGAGTGTGTGTGCCCTGCAATGCGATGGGTTGGAAGGATGTATTAAAGTATGTACAGAATATACTGCATACATCATTGTAACAGCCATCACATGATTCAGGTATTTTCCCATTCTAAAAACGAAACTAAAGTAAACGTGACTGTTTCTTAGACCCAAGCGTCATGGGAAAAACCAGACATACCAGCATACGAAAGAGAAACAAAAGGGCGGAACTGTTAATGCATACGCTTGTTG
>CM022752.1:8461459-8478959 GCA_012411365.1 Ameiurus melas | reverse complement strand
TACAATCCGATACAGTCTGATACAATCAGATACAGTACGATACAATCCGATTAAATTCTGTACAATCTTATAAAAGTGGATACAATCCGATTAAATTCCATACAATCCGATACAGTACGATACAGTCCGATAAAAGTCGATAGAATCCGATTAAATTCCATACAATCCGATTAAATTCGATACAGTCCGATAAAAGTTGATACAGTCTAATTAAGCAATCTGATACAGTCAGTACAATCATATACAAGCTGATACAATCTGATACAGTCAATACAATCTGATACATTCCGATACAATTCAACACAATCCGATTAAATTTGATAAAAGTTGATACAATCTGACTAAGCAATCTGATAGTCGATACAATCATGTACAATCCGATTAAATTCGATACAGTCCGATACAATTTGATCAAAGTTGATACAGTCTAATTAAACAGTCTGATACAAGTCAACACAATCTGATTAAATTCGATAAAAGTTGATACGATCTGATTAAACAATCTGATACAGTCAGTACAATCCGAGACAGTTGAATATAACACAGAGGTAGTATTTTGTCAGTATTTTGGTTTGTATACGAGGAAGCAGCGAGACAGACGACTCCAGGACGGTCGTGTAGGAGACTCACAGCAACATGTCCTCCGTCATTCCTGAGGTGATTTTTATTCAGAGGAATCTGGGCTCAGTGTCGAGATAAGACTGGCTTCGGTTACAAAGAAAAGCCGTTGTTTCTACATAAAACCCTACAACGGAGTGTTTCTCGATCGAGTAGAACACTTTGTGAAGTTACGGACCCTTACTTATCCAATGAACCCACAATGAAGCTTCAGAGTGTACAGCATGACATGGACCAAGTCCAGGAGAGACATTATTCACAACCCCAGCTTCCATTTACAGGAGAAGTGTGAAGAATGAGAGATAAATAACAAAAAAAAGTCAGATGTGAGCTGAACGTGGCTCCACCTAAATTCCCAATAAATTGTAGGTGTGAACTTCCTGTAGTGAAGAGACAGAGACACTGCAGAGACACCGGAACGTGGTAGTGAGATCACGATGAGCCACTGATTTCAGTTCCCTTTATCACACATCTGCTTGTGTGTCACCACACACACACACACACACACACACACACACACACGTGGCCTCATTCTCGAAGAGAAACCCGAACTCATGGAGGAATCAGACGGTCTCTCTGCAGCTTCCCCGTCACAACAGGCTTTTTAATTTTTGAGAGAAAGCAGGATGTTCACATTCCCATCTAGTGGCGCGGGAGTGAAATGTGAGCTGATACGGCAGAGTTCAGAAATATTACACACCAGTGCTGACTGTAGGTTTTAAAAAAATATTAGAAGTCAAACATGAGTTATGCCACTATTAAGGTCTCTTTTTCTCTCTTCATTATATAATCACTCCTTCGATCTCTCTCCGTCTCTCTCTGTCTCTCGCTCGTTCTGTTTTTATCTGTCTCCCGCTTTCTCTCTCCTTCTCCCTCTCTCTCTCTCTCTCTCTCTCCTTCTCCCTCTCCCTCTCTCTCTCTCTCTCTCTCTCTCTCTCTCTCTCCGTCTCTCTCTCTCTCCCTCTTTCTCTCTCTCTCTTTCTCTCTCTCTCTCTCCTCTTTCTCTCTCTTTTCTCTCTCTCTGTCTCGCTCGTTCTATTTTTTTATCTGTCTCCCTCTTTCTCTCTCTCTCTCTCGCTCTCTCTCTCTCTCTCTCTCTCTTCCCCGCTCTTTTCTCTTTCCCTCCCTTCTCTCTTCCCCTCTCCCCCTTTTTTTTCTCTCTCTGTCTCTCGCTCTCCCTCCCCCTCTCTCTGTCTCTGCTCTCTCCCCTCTCTCTCGCCCCCCTCTCTCTCTCTCCCTCTCTCTCTCTCTACCTCTCTCTCTCTCTGTCTCTCGCTCTCTCTCTACCCTCTCTCTCTCTCTCTCCTTTCTCCCCTCTCTCTCTCTCGCTCTCTCTCTCTCTCCTCTCTCTCTCTCTCTATCTCTCTCTCTCTCTCCCTCTCTCTCTCTCCCTCATTTTGAAACCACTGTTTTGACTGCATCTTCAGTTCTCTCTAATCAGACCTGTGTCTAAATGTTAAAGAGGGTGGGAGGGTCTGTGAAGGAGGTCTGAGAAGGCTGTAAGAAGATCTGTGTTGAAACGAGGCTATAAAAAGCCCTCGCGCCGTAGCCGCGCGCACTCGCTGATTACCAACCTCTAACACATCCACCCGGGATCACAGCATGATTACAGTGTGTGTGCTGAACGCGTTTACATTTATTCTCTTGGCGTGTGTTTTTCCCCCAAAGGCGGAATCCAGTCCTAGCTTAGAGCAGATGAGAACTTTCTAAACTTCTTGGAACCTTTACCGTTGAGCATCCGCTGTCCGTTAACACGCTGCATAAGATTGGGAGTGGGTCGTTTTGGTATGGAGAGAACCCAAGAACATGATCATCAATTTAAGACGTTTCCCCAGATATGACGCCCATAAAGAAAGCCCAGAGTGTGACCCATGGTTCGATCTCCAGACAGTAGACAGACTCTACAGTCCAAAGAAAGTCATTTGTTTGGTTTCCTGATTCCAAACCATTTCAAAAGAAACTGTGTAGTTATTTCTAACAGTCTTTCAACCTCTTATGATCTCAGACGCTTTGGAAACTTAATTGAAACTGCACACGTGTACACTCACTTCATCAGAAAGACTGGGCGCGGGGGGGGGCTGGGGGATGGGTTCATGTGGTCCAGGATATGAGTTCCACCAATAAGCAATGCTCTGGAATATGATCTCCATCAGCATGAAAAGTCTAGAATATATCGCTGCCGTGCAGATGTGGGAGCATTTCAACCCTGAGTCTATCTATTTAAAGAAAGAGCGCAGATGTTTGAGGTTTTGCGCAGGTCTACAACCGTAAATACTTCCGAGAATGTTCTAAGCTGTGTGAAGCTGACCGAGTTTCAGAACTTTCAACAAGTGAGCGAGTTTCAGTTTCATGCTGAGAGGTGTTTAAGGCCACAGATATACAGACCACAGGAATACAGATGTGCATTTATGGCTTAAAACCCGCAATTTTCCTTTTAGAATGTCCTCCAAGTGAAGACGTGTTTGCAGAATCCTGGACACGTTTACATACAGACATTCCGGACGGTTTTTATTTCTTTTTCTTGTCCCCTTTTCCTGGTGCATAAAACAAAAATAACGCAGTGTTGTTGATCAGTGATTGGTCTATGGAAACAATGGTGATTAGTGATTGGATATCGGGAACAATGGTGATTAGTGATTGGATATCGGGAACAATGGTGATTAGTGATTGGATATCGGGAACAATGGTGATTAGTGATTGGATATCGGGAACAATGGTGATCAGGGATTGGTCTTTTCCTTCCTTATAATCTAATGCATGGGTTTCAAACCTGTCCCGTTTCATTTTTCCACACGTCACATCTCATATTTTGTAAGCGTAACAAGATGAAACTGTCAGAAACACTGAGATATTCTTTGGGTTTCGCTCGTCAAACACCACTTCCTGGTCACATGTCCGTGGACCGAGAGTTTTGATCCTAATCGTGAAAATTGGGTACGGCGTATTTTCAGCCACCAGCATTCCAGGAGTCGCCAACCGTCCTCTCCTGTAAACTCAAGCTCAAACAGTCTGTCTGTGGTCCTGCGTGCAGGCGTACGGTCACGCCCACTCCGCCCAGAGGAAGGTTGCGGAGGACGGCGAGAGTCGTGAGGAGTCCCTCATCCTGGAGTCGGCATCTAAGGAGGCGTATTACGAGCAGAGGGTGCAGGAGCTGCAGGCCGAGCTGAGGCAGGCCAAGACTGCGCTCGCCAGCACGCAGGGCGAGAACGAGCGACTGAGTAGCCTCACCCTCGAGATCAGGGAGGTGGGTGAGACGTAACAAGCGTGATAACACACGTGCCGACCGTAAATCGAATATCTTAGGTCGTGCATGCTTCCTGTAATACTATCACTGTACCATCCACAACCTCGGCCCTTCACTCTCTCTCAGAACGCTGAGCTGCTGGAGCTGCAGCGCACTCGTCTGCGAGATGACATCCGAGAATATAAAGTCAGAGAGTCTCGTCTGCTGCAGGACTACAGCGAGCTGGAGGAGGAGAACATCGGCCTGCAGAAGCAAGTGTCCACGCTCAAACAGGGCCAGGTGAGACGGCAACAGTAAGCGTAACAGAACCTGAGTGTAAAGATTTGACGTAGGAATCGTTCATATGTCGCCCCCCCCCCCTTTTTTTGTGCCCATATGCTTACTTCCTGTTGTGAGTGCAGGTGGAGTTCGAGGGTCTAAAGCATGAGATCAGGAGGCTGGAGGAGGAGACGCAGTACCTGAACAGCCAGCTGGAGGAAGCCGTGCGACTGCGTGAGATCGGCGAGCGTCAGCTGAGCGAGGCCCTGGAGACGGTGAAGAGCGAACGGGAGCAGAAGGCGGCGCTGCGCAAAGAGCTCACGCATCACATGACCCTGGGAGACTCTCTCTTCGGCGGCTCGCTGGACGGACTCAGACTTGGCGAATCGAGCGAGCCCAACAACGACGAGGCCATGCGCGCCCTTGAGAACGGGCTCAAGATGTCCGACGACTACGAGGACGCCGAGAACGTTTCGTCCTTGCCGAAGAAGAGCCTGGTGGACGATCTGCTGAGCGAACTGAACATCTGCGAGATCCAGAAGCTCAAACAGCAGCTGCACCAGGTGGGTTCGCTCACGTGGAAAACGCGCAACACTTCGTCCTCTGGTCTGTCACTCGTAGTGTATGTTTTTTTTTTTCTCTTCTCTCTGTCTCAGGTGGAGCGAGAGAAGGCGGTGCTGCTCTCCTCGCTCCAGGAGTCTCAGAAGCAGTTAGCGCAGACGCGTGGAGCGTTAGCGCGCCTGAGCGACGACTTTGGAGCCGCGCGACGTGTCCAGGTCGCGAAGGACGGCGAGAAAGGGAAAGACAGTGGCGAGGACGGAGACGTGGACTATTATGAGCTGGACATTCACGGCCCTGAGATCCTGCGCTGCAAATACGAGGCGTCAGTGGCTGAGGCTGGAGAGCTGAGGGAGGAGCTTAAGTTGGTGAAGGCGGAGCTTGAGGAGGTGAGGCGGAGTGTGTGTAGACGAAAGTGTTAAGTGAAAGAAATGGCGACGCTGCTCATCTTTGTTAGTGTCCTAACGATGACACGTTTTGATTTTGAATCAGATTAGGGCATCGCATGAGGAGGTGCGGGCACGGCTGGAGAGCCAGGTGCGTGACCTCTCGTCTCAGGTGTGTTCACTGGAGAGCGACGGGCGAGCGGAGCGGGCACAGCTGGCACGGCTGCAGAGGGAGTTGGACGAGGTGAACACGGCTGCAGGCGAGACCCGGAGGACCCTCGGAGTGGCACAGGACGAGCTGGCGTCGTTCAGCGAGGAGCTGGCTAACCTCTACCATCACGTCTGCGTGTGCAACAACGAGACGCCCAGCCGCGTCACGCTCGACTTCTACAGAGCAGGGAAAGACAGCAAAGACAGGAAGGAAGGCGAAGAGGAGAAAACGGACAGCACGGGCTCGGCGAGAGACCCGAGGAAAGAGCCGATGGACGTGTGCGTCCTGGCGGCGATGATCCGGGAGCAGATGCGGCACCTGCAGCAGGCCGTGGAGCGAGGCACCCAGCTGGCGAGGCAGAGGCTGGCACCACTGGAGCTCGCAGCCGTGCCTGATATAGAGCAGGCGGCCTGCATGGAGGAGATCTTCAAGCTCAGGTCACTGCTGAGCACCAAACGGGAGCAAATCGCCACGCTCAGGGCCGTGCTCAAGGCCAACAAACAGGTGACGAGTCGAGTCAGGGAATCTTTCACCAGTAAAACAAGGCTTGGTGAATATTACGCTACTGATCTTGTGTGTCGTTAACAAAGTTAGTATCATACGCGAACTAGCCTCGCACCACAGCGGTATATATGAGAGTATGAGAGTATATATGATGATATTATTATCCGTATATTAAAGCTGACGTAAACGCTCGTACGTGTTGCAGACGGCCGAGGTCGCTCTCGCCAACCTGAAGAGTAAGTACGATAACGAGAAGACCATCGTCACGGAGACCATGCAGAAGCTCAGGAACGAGCTGAAGGCTCTGAAAGAGGACGCGGCCACGTTCTCCTCCCTCAGAGCCATGTTCGCCACCAGGTACGTGCAACAACACACACACACACACACACACACACCAAAGCATACACACACAAACGTACACACGGTTCCTTTTGCCCCAGAGACGTTTAGACATTTTGCACTGGAGCGACGCGGCTACTGTCGCTAACACGTATTGAAAGGTTGTAGCTAGCAGTGTAGCGTTGTGCATACAGCACGTCTGATCTATTACACAGACAAAGAAATACCCAAGCATCGTTTGGCTGAGTAACACCAAATGATTTGTACACGAGGAAGTTTGTAAGATAGCACAGAAAAAAAAAGTATCCGTCTGAATAATATTTGAATCGACAGCGAACTATATTGTCATGTGAATGACTCAAACCTTTCCAAATTTAGGACACGCCTCCTGTCTGAGACGAGTGCTGGGAAAGAAAGTGATGGAGCTCAGATTGTTTACAGACAACTTCTCTCTCTGTCTCTCTGTCTGTCTCTCTATCTCTGTCTCTCTCTCTCTCTCTGTCTGTCTCTCTCTCTCTGTCTCTCTGTCTCTCTCTCTCTGTGTCTCTCTCTATCTCTGTCTCTCTCTCTCTCTATCTCTCTCTCTTTATCTCTCTCTCTCTCTGTCTCTCTCTATCTCTCTCTCTCTCTTTGTCTCTCTCTCTCTCTCTTTGTCTCTCTGTTTGTAGATGTGACGAGTACGTGATCCAGCTGGACGACATGCAGAGGCAGCTGGCGGCCGCCGAGGACGAGAAGAAGACGCTGAACTCGTTGTTGCGCATGGCCATCCAGCAGAAACTCGCGCTCACGCAGCGCCTCGAGGACCTCGAGTTCCACAACGAGCAGGAGCGCAGGGGGAGCGCCACCGCCACCGCCACCGCCGCCTCAGCCCGCGCCAAAGGGCCCTTCTCTAAGAGCAGGAACCTGCACGTAAGTCCCACTCCGTCCCTCACGGCATCGTGGGTAGTCATGTGGTGTTCCGCACCTGAACCACTTCGCTGCTGACCCTCCTCTCATCCCTGACACCGACTAACCTTCATCTTCATCATCACCGTGTCGTCATCACGCCCGTCTCTAGCGCCGAGTCTCTCTGGCTAACCCTAACGCCGCTGTGGCTCGCTCTGCGTCTGATGCGGCGATGAACTCCGTGTCTTGAGTCTCGCGCTCTTTTACTAACTGTGTCTGAATCTTTCCGAGCTTTCAGAGTTCAGCGTTAACGTCGCTCATTAAACTCCGATATTAATAAGCGACGAGGTTCTGCATGTCATGATTTAAAGCGGCGAGCTTCAGCTAACTTGTGCCGAAGTTCACTTGTGTGCATGCTGTTGGCAACATGTCCGCCGTGAGTGTGCTTTGTGAACGGTTATATTGTTAAATATAAAATAATATAAAATAATAGAATAGACTGAATCGAGTCTCTATACGATGTGTTGATGTTAATGTGATGATTCTAACGATGATGTATTTTGAATGTGTTTCACAGTAATTGTAGTTGCCAAGGAGAATTTCCCTCAAAGTGGCTTAATCCCTGACTGCAGACGTCCCGCTTCTCTCACACACACACACACACACACACACACGATACGACGCTCCTGTTCGGCTTCACATTACTCTCGTCATCCACAATTTTGGTTTCCGTCTCTGCTCCTGCCGTTTTGTTTTTTTTTATGTCTCTGTTTAATTTAATTCACACCTTTCGACACGTTTTTTGTAACAAGCCTCGTACGTTTTTCCGCTGGGCAAAACGTGGGTTTATCTTTAAGGAGCATCGCTTTACGTTCGTTCTGCCTTTTAGTCTTAATTTATTTTTTAATAACGTGAACATGCAGAATGTCCTGCAGTAGGGGTGGAGTAAACACGTGCGATGACGTGGAAAGACTGACGGTTGTGATGTCACAACGCAGGACATGTTGACGTGGGTGATGTTGACAAAGGGATCTGCTTCTTTTTCTTCTTCATTTAAAACTAATAGACGATCACGTGCTAGTTACAAAAATCATCCTAATATCATAACTTATAATACATATATACATAATATATATGTCTTTTCACCTCCTTGCGTCAGCTACCTCTTTATCACATCTTTGACGTATTTAACATAAATGATAATATAAAACTTTTTTTTCTGTCTCTCTCTCTCTCTCTCTTTTTTTTTTTAAATATGACTATTTTGCTTGCTGTGTTGAGACGCAATCCAGGGAAAATGAATATATAAATTGTGTGGATGTCTTACTTTTTAAACGAAAGGATGTATAGTACATTTCGTTACTGCAGGAGGGTCACGAAAGCTTGGGCTTTAATACACGAGAAACCAAACCGAGACTGACTCGCGTCTCCGCTCCTCGTCGCGGCATATCCTTGTTTTAATACTGCTTTGGAGACACCCGTGTCGACTTCCCGTCATCTCGATCGCATCCCTGGGACTAATAAAATCACTCGTATACGCCTCAACACACACACACACACACACACACACAATCAGCTCACATGCTGAAAAGAGGTTTCCATGGAAGCATTGAAAGTGGTTACTGGATGATGACTGAGTAATGGCATTGTCTACATCATAAAGAAAGATAGAAAGGTTCACATCTCTTGAGTTGGCCGGCTCCCCTGCACGCTCCAGCTGACGTTTGGGAGGTGTTGTGCCTTTCCACGTGGTGAAGGGAAGTGGACGAGGACGTGTCCAGAGCCGTACTGAAACACGCTGCTCGTTTTTAAGATCCTGGAGATGTTATGAAGTGTTTTCACTTGTGCCTTTGATGAACAACTTTTTTGGTTTTGTTTTAAATCAGCGACGTCAGAGCAGCAGTCTCCTCTGTTCTTTCTGTTTTATATCTGGATCATTTCTAACTTGCTATTAAAGCCCTGCAGTGTTTAATACGGCACACAGGCTTGTGCTGTGTCGAGTGTGTTTATTGCTTAAATAATGTCTCAGTTGTTCTTGTTTTCAGGTAACAAGAGTCTAAAATTTTTCAGGAAGTCTTTTGAAATATAGTTGCTGTGCTTTGTCTGCTATATATTCACTTCCAGCAGCTTTTACGGAAGGATGTGTCCATTTTAAATACTAGTCTGTCACGTACCAAATGACTTCATATTTATTTATAACCCCTGAGTTGATTCTCGTGCTCTGTGGGTTTGTGTGAAGCTCAGTTCGGTTTTTATTTTATATTATTTCACTATAAAGCATTTTTACTTGGGGGGGGGGGCTTATTGTGACTTTTATTGTACAAATCAAGGGAATTTTAGAGACCACTTATGACACACAGGAGTTTCACCTCTGAAGGAATAAATTCTCGTTTTGTGAAATGTTTTTTGTTTCTTAGCATCTCTAAAAAGTGTTTTTATTATTATTATTATTATTATTTTATTTATTTTTTGCTAATTAATTACGTTCCCTTCTTATGCAACCAAGCGTCACTGATTTTTGGAGGAACTTCCGTTATATGAGGTCTCTTTTACATTTCCGGTACGTGAATCCTCTTCGGTACCACTTCCGGTACATGCGGTCATTAGCCCTTAATATCTCTTTTTGAAAATTCTTAAATAGACAACAATTACAAAGTTGCTAATACCGCAATAATTACAAAATTATAAAGATATAATTCCGTACGTTTCACCTGCAAACCTCCGGTTTTAAACTTTAGACTCGCAATATATATGTATATATATTTTTTATTCTCTCGCTAACGGCTAACTATCTAACCCGGAAGTAGTGCTCGTGCATTAAAAAAAAGTGCATTTTGATTGTAATAGTTTTTAAACTAAATTGTGTGGTAGAAATGATTAATACACTAACGGTGCTGCGTTTTTATTTTATTTTTTAAAGCGTGTATTTTACCACTTCCGGTTTATGAAGTTTAACACCCGCCTTTTCCTGTATGACGTCATTGAATCCGCCCCCCTTCTTTGGAAAGTCATGGGAGTGCCAAAACATAGGACAGGACAAGGGAATCAAGATGGGAGGTTAGTGTTTTAGCTCAATGGATTACACGTAATCTTCTTGTCCGTGATTATTAGAGTATTTCATTTTATCCCGTGATACTTAAGTGATAAAAGTCTGGAAAAAGATTTACAGTAAATGATAACATTAGCTTGTTTTTTGTTTACAGACTTTTACAGACGTCTGTAGACTTTTGCTAAAACAAACAAACAAATAAATAAAAATGCGATTTGTTTTTTCTTCTCAATGACGGAACAGTCGCTGAACTTTCAGTTGGTTTTGTGCAGAAAGGCATCTTTCTAATCCACGGAGACAAACCTGAGCTGTCAGAGTTTCTCTTTCAGTCAGATTTAAGTTTGACAGAGAGATTTACTCACAGTTATTTATATTTAGACCGTATTTAGGAATATCATTTACATCATCGTGATCCATTTTCACCAATAAACTAATAAATAACTCCTCTTATTCATCTGTTTACAATCATAATCAAAACCGCCCCTTGTGGCCAAACGCAGAACTGCATTCTGCTGGATATTCTTACTTACTTTTTTATTTATTTTCTGTTCATACATTTATATATATATTTCCTGCAACAGCATTCCCTGGAGCATTTTATCCCTCTTATACAACAATTACAATTTCTTATTTATTAATGAATGGATGAATGAATCATATATATTTTTTATCCGTTTCTAGTTGCATTTAATTATAATGAATTAATGAGAACTGCTGAAGTGGTGTCACTGCCTCGACCTCGACGTGAACAGATTTACTCAAACAGAGCGTGTTAGACTCGATCAGATTACTGGAGCGGATGTAAACACACTCCACCGTCACGGCTGCTGGTTGGCGCTTTAATCAGCACCAGTAATCGATCGGATCGGTACTCGGAGAGCACTTCCTCTTGGTGACCCGCCCGTGATGGCGTCCCCGGGAGATTTGAACTCGTCCTCGATCGCTCAGATTCGGTTCGATGTAAACATAAATAAATAACTAAATAAGGCCACTTCCTTCTTTTAGCTAATTCGAGGTTGTTTGTTTTTCCTCTCTGAATGTCAGACAGCTTCCACGAGCAGTTAAAGACAGACAGCGTGTTCCTGAAGTCGGACCGGCGCCTGGACACCGAGCTGGTGGATAAGATCATTCTGCAGCTGAACAGAATCTACCCTCAGATCCTCACCGACAAGGAGGCCACCAAGGTGAGACGGTGAGCCAGGAAACGTCCGGAAACACCAGACAGACGCGTGTCCTGCCTGCACAGCCCGAAGGGGATGAGAATGCCTGCTGAGGGCGTGTCCCTGAGTTGACGATGTGTGTGTGTGTGTGTGTGTGTGTGTGTGTGTGTGTGTGTGTGTGTGTGTGTGTGTGTGTGGGTTGTACAGTTCCGGGATCTGGATGTACCCACGTGTGTGCGACTTGCTGAGCTGCTCACACACCTGCAGGAGAAAGGGGAGGAAGCGTGCAGAGAGTTTTACCATGCGCTTCACCTGCACGTGGAGGACGTGTACTTCAGCCTCCCTACACGCCTCCGACGCCGCCTGGGTCAGAGGACCTCACAACACATACACACACACACACACACACACACACACACTCTCAAACTCAAACTCGCTTTGCTGCCTGATTAGTGAGAGTGAATGCTGGGTAACCGCTCCAGACATAAACACGACACCACAGGATGGTAAACGGTCCGATACGCACCTGAACACACGGACACTCTATTCCACATGCACTCTGAATCATTTACTGCTGAACCATGTGCTTTCTGTAGAGTCTGTGGATCCGGGGCCGAGACCTGCCGTCAGACCCACTGACCGATACGCCTTAAACCAGCAGGGTAACCCACCCCACCCCCACCCCACCTTCTGTTTCACCACAAACACATGTTCCTTTCATACCTGTGTGTATCATTCTCTTAATATTGTCCTGATCTCTCTCTCCCTCCCCCCCTCCCCCTCTCTCCCTCCCTCCCTCCCCCCTCCCTCGTCTCCCTCCCTCCCTCTGTCTCCCTCCCTCCCTCCTCTCTGTCTCTCTCTCCCCGCAGGTCCGTTGTTCTTTCTCAGCTGTTTCAGTGCTGCAGTAGGAGCGGCCTTGCTGTATTATTATGGAGGTTAGAGAGTTAATATCTCTTTTTGCTTACGGTTCTTTAACCCTTTAGTACACCCTGTACTGTAGACTCCGCCCGTTAATGACCCGCCGTCAATAAACCCCTCAAATACATCAGCTTGGTCGCATTTTAAACCTCAGATCTATTTGTAAACAAGGAAACAGCCGGTCTTTCCTCACAAACGTGGTGAACATCCGGCGTTTCTGCATTTAATCAGTGGACCCTGCTCGATATCTCGTCGTTCCTGGGGGGCTTTTGAAGGGTTGATATTTCACCCCCAACCCAGACCCCGCCCTTTTTTTAATGACATTTAAAAAGAAAACACAAACTATTCAATATTTTCTCCTGTGTGTGTGTGTGTGTTTAGATGTAAAGGCAGTTTCGGGTTCGAGCAGTGCTCTGGGCTTCGCCGCTCTGGGGATCGGCAGGAAGGTCCGAGAGGTCCTGATCTGGTACACAGAAGACGGGCTGGGGAGATAACCTCCCGCTGTTACAGTTTTTAACCGTTTTATACTAACACACTCCGTGTGCCCGGGATAATCCGGTTAGTTTAAAGTGCCTTCCAACGTTCGTCTGTTTGTGTTTAGTTTAGTTTAAAGGATCGTATACGTACTGTACCTGATATAACGGAACAGTTTCCAAACTTCTCTCTGGTTACCTATTTCCACCAGAAGTCTGTAGGTTTTGTTTTCTCTCCAGGTGTGAACACACGCGTCAGAGCTGAGGAAACGCCGAGCTCGGACACCACCGAACCCAGAAAAACCGACGTCTCGCCTCGTTTACACGTGTGTCCTCACACTTCCTATGCACCGATCTTAGCCGAATCTAGGCATGTGCCGATAATCAGTCAGTCGATACATCGTTAAAATATATCACTAGGTTATTATATATCGTGGGCGTTTACGCTAACACTACAGAGACACTACGAGACCTGACCGAGTTGCGTCTGTAACCCTGCGTCCGAGGTCGCATTTTGATCATACATAATCCTACTAACGTTATGGTAAAATGTTGTCCAATGGCAGCAGCACGGTGAGGTGATCCGGATGAAGAGACACCCCTGGAGCCACGTTAGAGATTCTTAGCTTGTTCCAGCGAACGCAGGCTCCATCTGAGAAAACGTCCGGCGACAACAAGTAATCAACTAAATAGCTGCAAGTAGCTGAACACACGCTAAAACGGTCGGCCACACGGGGGCGCCAGACGCGCCACACACACTGCTTAGTCGTTTTCACAATTTTGTGAATTCGCTCAAAATTGTAGTAGACTTCGTAAAAACACGATTACGATCGAATCGTTGCCAGAGTAACGGCACGCGCTTTTCTCCGACAGCAGGGTTAAAGTGACTCACAACGACACGGGGGCCAGTCATTCAGGAGCTCATGCTAATAACCTCCTGCTTATTCCTGCTCCTCATCCGCAGTGTGAGCACGCATGGCGGCTTCGACATTCTCAAACGAGGCATTTACCCAAATCTGAGGGGTTTTTTTTTTATGTAAACGTTTATATTTCTGTGAAAGTTTGTTCAGACTCGAATACATTTCATTTAAGAGCTACAGCTGTGCACAGTGCTGACGTGATGAGTGCCTTATCTTGCTTTTTTTTTGTACCAATTTTACCAAAGCAGACGCGTTTTACAAAATAAATCCATCTAAACCCCGGTGTTTCATCATCTTTATTTTTATTCCTCTTTTTGTCGTTTAAATAAAATAAAAAAACAATCAAATTAAAGTTATATATCATACGGTCACAGACATACACACGAATAAAATTGATCTATTTATACAGTTTAAAAAACCAAAACAAAAAAAACATTGATGATCAAATTATTGCATAGAGGATCTGAAATGAAAGCAGCGGAATTTTTGTACATGTTCGTGATGTGTAATGGAGCTCCTGGCCACAAGATGGTGCTCTAACCAGCCTTATATTCTCCTCACTTGTATTTGCAGATAGCAATACGACTAAGTCAACATCTTTAAACAGGAAGGAGATTGGGAAAGTGCCGTGATGTTTATTTTTGGAAAATAAATAAGTGCGTTAATAAAGGCATACGATTCCCTCCGTGCTCGGATGTTGACTGGCCGAGGTGTCTGATGTTTGCTTATATCAGATACATCACACACACACACACACACACACACACCTCGTGCTGAACTGGAAGCTCTGTGGTATCTTCAGTACAAAAACACATACAAAATATGCAGGAAGTAAAAATATCAGACAGGCCTTGAAACCGTGGATTAGATTCATTACAATTTTATAAATTAGATTTTATTTTCTCTGTGAAAATTATTTCTTACACACACACACACACACACATTATACAAGTTTTTGATTTGAATAAATAATTCTAATGCATTTTTTAAAAAGATTTAAAATAGCTATAAACGTGAGTAAGTGGAAACCCGTGAACACGGAACATTCCGGCTCTTATTCATCAAAGCGTGTAGTTAGCGTGACCTGTTCGGGATGGATATCTGTACATTCCAAAAGCTCGAACGCCGCTTCGCTGAAATTTCGTTCTTTCTTCGGATCTTCACACTGGTTCCGTCACCGGATCCCTGACCCAACACGGGATAAACTGATGCCGTGGTTCGAGTCCGATCGGAGTACACGACAGGACAATCCGTTACTCTCTCGTCTCCGTAACATGGGGGTGTTTTTTGGTAAGATTCGTTAACGGGGACTCGTTAACTGTAGGACTGATTAATCACACACGCTCGAGTCTGTACTCCATTTCTACACAGCTCTGATGAATAAGGGCCAGTGTCTTCATTCTACCGTTATTCTTTACACTGCAGAGGTACTATTAATATCGCCACCGATCACGTGACCCGTTATCACCACGTGCGATGACGCGCAGCCGCTCGGCTTTGATCTAAATGATTATAATATGATGCATGCGTTTCGGCGCGGCAGTAGTGAGACGCGGGATAGTTTTTGCTTCCCGCCGTTAGTTCGGAGAGAATTGTGAATTTGTTAACCCTGAACAGCATTTGTTTCATTTGTCTTATGTAGCAATAAATCCCAAACGTCTACGACACAAACGGGAAGACAATCAATCGAAGGGCAAAATTTCACCTTGGATTATATATATATATATATCCATCTTCTACCGCTCCGGGGAACCTGGAGTGTATCCCAGGGAGCATGGGGCACGAGGCGGGGTACACCCTGGACACCCTGGGTGCCAGTCCAACGCAGGGCACAATCACATACACACTCACACACCCATTCATACACTACGGACACTTTAGACAAGCCAATCAGCCTACCATGCATGTCTTTGGACTGGGGGAGGAAACCGGAGTACCCGGAACACGGGGAGAACATGCAAACTCCACACACACAGGCCCATGGCGGGACTCAAACCCCAGACCCTGGAGGTGTGAGGCGAACGTGCTAACCACTACGCCACCGTGCGTCCAAATATATGTATATATATATATAATATATTTTTACAGAGTCCTGTTTGTGTTCGTCTCTGGCTCCGACAGAGAGTCATGGAGAAGGTCAGCAGGTCAGATGAGCAGGTGAAGGTGAAAACGTCCTCCGTAGGTCCCAGAACCCGAGTGGCGCTGGAGTGGCGCTCCTTACAGTCTCGGAACCTGAGAAGCATTTTCAAGGTGGAATCAATCTCGGAGGTTCTCGAAGTACACTGTGGACCACATCTCCTGAACCCTAAAACCTGTAGTCAAATTCTGCTTCTTTCCTAATAGAAAAACAAGCCTGTCTTTTGTCCGGCTTAGCCCCGCCCGCTGAAATTTCAGCTTATTTATATACATAACGTGTGTATTTACTCGGGAGGATCTCAACCTCGACGGTGATCCGAAATGCATCAGACGTGCTCGGCCCGGGTGGAGATGTTCCCCCTGGTCTGGTCGAAGCTTGATATGCTGTGGCTTTCTAATCCACGGGGTCACAAAAAGCCAATCAGAAGATCAGCAGGCATTTTACAGGCTTATTAACTGTGCTACAGGCTGAGAACACTGCTGTGTGCACGCACTACAGTGTTCAGCCTACTTGTGAAGAAATGCTTGGACCCCGATGATCGCTGCTTGAATTTCTGCCTGATATGTTTTGGGTCTAGCGTTTTATTTTCAGAACGATTATCTCACAGTTCGTTTGTTCGCCAATAAATAACATTAATTACAATACTTATATCATAAAATTGCAACAGTGCTTGGATTACTTGTACACAAACAAACAGGTGGGATCGCAGGATGCAGCGGACACTCACACGGGCGCGTGATCCTGTTCCTCTACAGCTTTATATTACCGTGGTTCACGTTCGGTGCGGTGAAACCCCCTAACACGTGAGTTTCGCAATCTCGTGACGCTGTCGGTACGTGTCGGTGTGCGTACCTGACGCGTGCGATCTCCGTGTCGATCAGGCGCCCGTGTTGGGTCGCTGCACGCCAAACGCCGTGATGAAGATGTTCACGACGACGATGATGAACACGAGGGCCGTGGAGACGTTTTCCAGAACGTTCAGCTGGTAGTGTTTACTTTCGTCGTTCAGATTCCACTTCACTAAACGAACGACGACCCAAAGACACGGCGGAGAATTAACAAACCATAAGGGACATCAAGTGTGGGAAAACAGCTAGTGTGTGTGTGTGTGTGTGTGTGTGTGTGTCTCACCGATGAAGATGAGCAAAACCCCGACGGTGATCTGCAGGATGAGTGAGATGCTGATGAGTGTGATGATTGGTGTGTAGAAGGTGAAGCTCGGGCCCTGCTCCATCACCGCCTTCAGCTGAGACGCGTTAGCCATCAGCAGCGCTACGTCCAGCATGCTCTCCGCCGCGCTCTTCTTATTAGCATAGTGGTTCATATTGAGAGGGGCCGACATCCTCCTCCTGCGTCCCTGTTGCGGAGCCTAAGCACACACACACACACACACACACACACACACACACACTGTTATTACAGCACCCTGAACAATAATTACACTGGGATAAATAGAGCATCTCTGAGGAAATGATGTAAAAGAAACAAATGGGTGTTTTAGAAAGTAACACTTAACCCCTTTTTAATGTCCAACAGTGTCTTTAACTTAAACCTCTGCTGGGTTTCGAGATCAGGGTTCTCACCCCAACTTCCTAACACAGCTGCGACGCTATAAAGACACTTACTTCAAAAGTAGTGCTTAAACATCGGAGCGCAAATGTTTGCCCCCAATATCGGGTAAAAAAAATTTAAAATTAAACATGTCGCGCTATTCTATACGATTCAATTCTGAACCTCCACGTATTTGAGGTCTCTGGAGGAACCGAAAAAGAACGTATTTTATCCCCAAGTAAAACTGGAACATGACGAGATGTTTAAATGGCCTTGATGACATACTGAC
>CM022752.1:8448959-8451459 GCA_012411365.1 Ameiurus melas | reverse complement strand
ACACACACACACACACACCACACACACACACACACACACACACACACAAACACACACACTCGTCCTGTCTAATCCACTGTCAGTGATGCTTGCATTTCGTTTGCTTTTCTGTCAGGTTATATGTTCCTCACCTATTTAAAAAAATACTCCCTATCAGATATAATGCTACTTCTTCTGAATGAACAAACAAACAAACAAACAAACAAACAAGTCTCTTCTGCAGAAATAAATATATATCCGCGTGAACAATGTTAAAAGTTTCTTCCTTTATACGACAGTATATGTATACTCTCTCATGCATGCTGGGAGTATCTATTGTGTCCCAAGACTTTTGAAAGAATTTTTTAGAAGAAAAAATGTAAGAAAGTACTTGAAGTTCACGGATTATTAGTTTGTGATGCAGTGTATGAAGGACGCCGGAGATGTACGTTTGATCCACCAGCGACGTGAAGAACGTTCTGTCCAACAGTGTTGAGACGTGGTAGCTCAAAGGGGCTTATTCATATACCTCATTTATTCCCCCCGGGACCCTGACAGGAGAACCATACAGCATGTATACCACCTTAAATCTCTAAAAGACCACACTTCCCATAATCCCCTGCACCAGCATCTCCTTACGTCTGGTAGCCTCCGAGCACGTGACGTGTAAATGTCGTAAGATGAACAGAGCTTGTTAATGGCGTGGTCAGATGGCCGGAGCGTTCCTTTGATTACGTTATCTCGTGCAGCAGGAGGTTCAGACGAGGTCAAGGGAAATCGGACATTTTGTTCTAGAGCGGCAGAGAAAGGACGCCCATGTGACCATGCAAACGAGGACCGATTATAATATCCCCCCCAACGCCATCCAGCTCTCTTAGCTTTCCTCTCTCGTTAGCAACCGTAGCATGTTTTCTTTAACACACAGAGCTCAGGGTGATGGAACGTCGAGTGGGTTTACAGTACCGGCGTTCTCGCAGAACCCTCACAGAGTCACACGTTACTGATAGTGTATCCAGTGAAACCTCAGCTAGAGGTGGATCACCAAAACACGACAGTATACACCCAGAACATGGTAGTTCATCACACACACACACACATACACACATTTTGCGGTGATCAGTTGTTATCCTTGCTAATGCTTATGTTTAGGCTTATGCTTATGCAATATGTTGTCCGTTATGTTTGTCTTGGGGTTTTTTGGGTTTTAACTGGTTTTCGGGGTAAATAAATAAATAAAAATGGTCCGTGATGAATAAATGCGTCATTTATTCCGTTGGAAATTGGTCAAATCTCCTCCTCTCGAAAAGTTTGCTATCCATATTCGCTATCCGTTTCACTTCATACACAACTCCGCCCACTGAACAGCTGAATCCTGACACCCTGTTCCTGTAGACGAGCTGTGATTGGTCAATCGCTGATTAGGGGTGGAATTAAGTGAAGGGTTTTATCGTTGCTAGGTCGGCTTTTCCAGTCTCAAACAACCCCAATTTTGGACAATTACCATTTATTTCCACATCCAACATAGCATGTAGTAGTGTGTGTGTGTGTGCGTGTGTGTTTTTGCTTGTTGTGAGTTCTTCTTTATTGATCTGCATATTAGTCCCATGAGAGGAATACTGAGTGTTTCCACAGATACAGTCTTCTCTAGAGGGAGAGGAAGGGTTGGGACACACACACACACACACACACACACAAACACACAGAGATGCAGCCAGGAGGCATCCTGTGTGTGTGAATGATAGTGTGCTGCAACACATCCAAGCTGCCGTCTATCTCTCTCAGTCCCGTTTAAATCCAATAATCCGTAACACACAGCATCTTATAGCCGAGCTCCACAACTCTCTTTTACACATGCGCCAAACGTCATTTTATTACCCCTCTGTACTGTTATTATTCCTAGTCCTCGCCGTCTGCCGCTGCAACTCGACCACGCCCCCTCTACAACAGTCCTGGCCTGCGCCCAGAATGGCGTACCATGACAGTACGTACCCCGTTCGGGTCAGAACCTACAGTACGCACTGATCAGGACAAGCGTGTAGTGGGTATACAATCCGGAACGTACTACATCCGCCATGTTGGTGACGTCATGTGACGTACGACTTCAAACGCTGCCATTTTTGATTCTGACCGCTCTTCCACGTTGCATTATGGGATAGCGCAGAGTGCGCGGTTTCCATACTGCAGAATCTCAGCAGAAGCAGTAGGACATGCGGGTGTTTCTCGCCTACTGTTGAGTGAATACGGAGAATTCGGACGTACTATTTCCATTCGCATCCCGCTGTTTAACCGCGGCGAAGTCGGGTAGTCGGGATATTCGGACGCAGACTTCTTGGAAGGCAGGATGACTTTGCAAGTTAGAGTCTCTAGAGAAGAGCATTACATTCCGCCCAATACACTGTGTGTGTGTGTGTGTGTTTTAATATTTTATTACACTGAAAGTAATTTGTGGCGTATTATGCTGAAAGAGAAGGAGTCGCACTGAGATGAAGTAAGTCCAGAGAATGAAATGTCTTAGACAGGT
>CM022752.1:8263959-8446459 GCA_012411365.1 Ameiurus melas | reverse complement strand
CGCGCTTCAGAGTCCTCCTACGCCCTCTCTTTGTGAGGTCATTTGGAGGTGTGGAGACGTGACAATGTGACTGCCTGGAGAGAACTCTGTGTTTATCGCAACTCTAATGATAAATCACACGCCTCCGATGTCTGTTATGGGAACAGGCTGATTTTAGAGTGGGGGTAAAGAGGTGGGAAGGGGGTCAGTGGCCCAGCAGACGGTAAACAATAAGCAGAGGCATTCTGGTGAGCAGATGCACCACGATTTTCGGTGTGCCGATATTAGATAGAGCACAATATGGCAGCGCGGCTCTAGGGACTCTGCGCCCGACACCAGGAAGATGTAAGTAAACACTGCTCAGAAAAAGCAGCACGTGACTGAGGCTCATGCAAATACATGATGACTTTAAAACTCTTGGTGTATGTTCCTGTGTTAGTATACTACACGTGATGTAAGTGTGGCGCAGTCGTGGCTCAGTGGTTAAAGACTCTGGGTTACTGATCAGAAGGTCAGGAGTTCAAGCAGCAGCACTGCCAAGATACCACTGATGGGCCCTTGAGCAAGGCTCTTAACCCTCAACTGCTCAGTTGTATAATTGAGATAAACGTAAGTCGCTCTGGATAAGGGCTTTCCGCCAAAGATGTCGTACAGTAAATAGAATTAGAGTCATTGCATGTGTGTTCGAGAATATTTCGCCGTGTTTCATCTCATAAACATTAGCGCACAAGATTAAACCGTGGAACTTGAAATCGTGCAGCCGCCCAACAGTGTGTGACTTTTAAAACACTGCATTTCCCATGGTTCAGATATTGACTTTCACTCATTACAATATGAGGGGGGGAGGAATACATCATTTGAGCCCATACTGTAGGAATGCCCTCCATTCTTCACCAACATCTCCCCCCGGATGCCTTTCTTCTTAAACCTTCGTCTTAATTGTTGGACATCTATATTGGATTCAACTCTATAAATAATTGATATGGTTTTAAGTTATCTATATATACCAGTCAGGATATTCAACAGCATGTCTAGCGTCAGGCGTACTATCCGCCTGTTTGGATGGTGAACGAAAAGGTACGGCGAGAGAGATGTGTGCGTTTTAGAACACTGACACGGGTCCAGTGAGTGTGCAGATGGAGATGTTTAACACTGTGTCAGCTCCTCCTGTAGGAGTAGAGGGCAAGTACCAAAATATCGATCCGTAATGAACTCGCACTCAGTGACTCGTCAATACAACACATTACCCGCTGGCCTAGGGTCGGTTTTAGCATATCCAGCTGAAATGACTGACAGTCCAGATCGTCCACACACCCTGAGCTCATTACGGGGTTCTGAGACCAGGCCCATGTTCAAAAGCATATACTATTGAGGATGATGGTGTACGTCTTAAAGAAAGAGAGGCTGGTGGAATTCAGGCATATGCACGTCTCAGTTATAAACTGGAAGAGTCTGTATAAACAATGCTTTATAAAAAAAAAGATCATTTTCATAGACCTGGGCAAAGAAAAGTTTTCTCTCCAGTGGGATTATATTTAGAGTCGCTGTAAAACATTGTAATTAGCTTTCATTGTTGTTTATGCATTGGACTGCAGCAGTTTTCCCCCCGCTAGAGCCCTGACATATGCTTTTTATTTTTATAGCAGTGGTTTGCATTGCACTGATCGACTGCGACATTTTGCTACTTCAGTCTCTCTTTCCATCCCCGTCTCAGGACCGTAAGCTGTCTAAAGTGGACCGCCAGAGGTTTAAGGAGGAGGCGGAGATGCTGAAGGGTCTCCAGCACCCCAACATCGTCCGCTTCTATGACTTTTGGGAGTCTCCTGTCAAAGGAAAGAAGTGCATCGTCTTGGTTACCGAACTAATGACGTCGGGCACGTTAAAAACGTGAGTCTCGGAGTGCTGGAAGAACAGGAGACGGAGAAGTATTCCGAATCCTTTCATTCCAGTTACGATTGTGCGCTTTGCTGACGGTTCGACTCGTGGTCGGTGCTATTTGTTGGGGCGCAGAATATATTCCCTTCAGGAGAACAGTATGTGACATCGTTAATTATTAATCACGAAAAACGAGACGCAGGGATAGAGTCGCAGCAAAGTAACCGGCGTCAATCAGAGCTACGATAAAGCTACTCCTCTCAGGATTTTGGTTCATTTTTGATTAAATCATTTATTTCCGATTGTTTATGCAGCGAGTGCAGCCATCTCTGGGGGATAATTTCTCATGAAATTAGAATCTTAACTGCCATGTCTGAGACTTTTAACTGGTGTAAATACTAATGAGATTATAGGGCCAAAAACCATGCGGTAAGATCTAAAGACTATAATAGAGATTAAAGTCTAAAGACTATAATAGAGTTTAAAGTCTAAAGACTATAACAGAGTTTAAAGTCTAAAGACTATAACAGAGTTTAAAGTCTAAAGACTATAATAGAGTTTAAAGTCTAAAGACTATAATAGAGTTTAAAGTCTAAAGACTATAATAGAGTTTAAAGTCTAAAGACTATAACAGAGTTTAAAGTCTAAAGACTATAATAGAGTTTAAAGTCTAAAGACTATAACAGTTTAAAGTCTAAAGACTATAACAGAGTTTAAAGTCTAAAGACTATAACAGAGTTTAAAGTCTAAAGACTATAACAGAGTTTAAAGTCTAAAGACTATAACAGAGTTTAAAGTCTAAAGACTACTATAGAGTTTAAAGGCTAAAGACTACTATAGAGTTTAAAGGCTAAAGACTACTATAGAGTTTAAAGGCTACTATAGAGTTTAAAGGCTAAAGGCTATAACAGAGTTTAAAGTCTAAAGACTATAACAGAGTTTAAAGTCTAAAGACTACTGTAGAGTTTAAAGTCTAAAGACTATAACAGAGTTTAAAGTCTAAAGACTACTATAGAGTTTAAAGGCTAAAGGCTATAACAGAGTTTAAAGTCTAAAGACTATAACAGAGTTTAAAGGCTAAAGACTACTATAGAGTTTAAAGGCTAAAGACTACTATAGAGTTTAAAGGCTACTATAGAGTTTAAAGGCTAAAGACTACTATAGAGTTTAAAGGCTAAAGGCTATAACAGAGTTTAAAGTCTAAAGACTATAACAGAGTTTAAAGTCTAAAGACTACTATAGAGTTTAAAGTCTAAAGGCTATAACAGAGTTTAAAGTCTAAAGACTACTGTAGAGTTTAAAGTCTAAAGACTATAACAGAGTTTAAAGTCTAAAGACTACTATAGAGTTTAAAGTCTAAAGGCTATAACAGAGTTTAAAGTCTAAAGACTACTGTAGAGTTTAAAGTCTAAAGACTATAACAGAGTTTAAAGTCTAAAGACTATAACAGAGTTTAAAGTCTAAAGACTATAACAGAGTTTAAAGTCTAAAGACTATAATAGAGTTTAAAGTCTAAAGGCTATAATAGAGTTTAAAGTATAAAGACTACTATAGAGTTTAAAGTCTAAAGGCTATAATAGAGTTTAAAGTATAAAGACTACTATAGAGTTTAAAGTCTAAAGGCTATAATAGAGTTTAAAGTCTAAAGACTATAACAGAGTTTAAAGTCTAAAGACTACTATAGAGTTTAAAGTCTAAAGGCTATTATAGTGTTTAAAAGTCTAAAGGCTATAATAGAGTTTAAAGTCTGCTTGAAGATGTCTGAAACGTTGCTAGCTACAGTAAGTGTGAGCTCCTCACACAGTGAACGTCAGGCTTTGATCACTTTGCTGTAGAGCTACAGTACGTGTCATCATGAAATGGACTTACCGAAAGCCTACTCATCAATACAGCTTGTAATCAGATCCCCGTGATGCTCCTGTGCCTCAGTGTAATGAAATCTTTAAATGGAGTTTTCTCCTTTTTTCACGTTTGGAGGTAACCGGACTTTAAAAACGCTAGAACATGGTGAACTCCGGGTTTAACAGCGCTGTCTGCCGCAGGTACCTGAAGCGCTTCAAGGTGATGAAGCCGAAGGTGCTGCGTAGTTGGTGCAGGCAGATCCTCAAAGGTCTTCACTTTCTGCACACACGCACACCTCCCATCATCCACCGAGACCTAAAGTGCGACAACATCTTCATCACAGGCCCCACAGGCTCGGTTAAGATCGGGGACCTGGGCCTGGCTACACTCAAGAGGGCCTCCTTTGCCACAAGCGTCATTGGTAATGCTCTTTTAGACCTTATTATTTATAGGATAAAATTACACCTAATAATACAGACCAATAACATGTTTATCTTTTGAAACCTTTCTCACGAGGCGTTGTCAGTATTGACGTATCTTTCCTCTACTTGAGTATTTTTTACGGCTTACTCGTATTATTCTTAGGCACTCCTGAGTTCATGGCTCCCGAGATGTACGAAGAGCACTACGACGAGGCTGTAGATGTCTACGCGTTCGGCATGTGCATGCTGGAGATGGCCACATCCGAGTACCCGTACTCCGAGTGCCAGAACGCTGCTCAGATCTACCGCAAAGTCACCAGTGTGAGTCACATTAGCTATAAATCAAGATCCGGTTCAGAAACCCATCAGTTCTCCTGAATGCTGCGTCTCGCAACTCGGCTGTTTGGTTGAAAACAACAATGCTTTGAAACGTCAAAACACATGTTTGTTCAGTGTAGCATTTTAACTGACACCGCCAGACACAGCACTCGGAGTACGTTTTATCTCTTAAAGCATCTTTTTTTTTTCTTCCTTTTTTTTTTTAAAGATAAAAGCTCTATATTTTTAGATGTCACTGCCAGTACATTTCTGGTTCAGGTATTTGTGTGAGCAGATGAACTGACCGAATGCATGACTCTAAAGACTGTAAACATAGATGTAGAAGGAGTGAACAGTAATACATGCCATTTGCTCCCTGCACAGGGTGTAAAGCCAGCCAGTTACAGTAAGGTCATCGTCCCCGAGATTAAGGAGATCATAGGGGAGTGTATCCGCTATCACTGGGAGGAGAGGTGAGAGCATGCATGAACAGGTTTAGCATAGCCTAGCCTAGCCTATTGATAAAGTTGTGAAAAAAAAATGTTCTTGATTTGATTTGAGCACTAATATTAATAATAGAGGAATTTCCCTTTCTGTGTACTCTATGCTGTTATTGTGTTTGAATGTGTACATGTGTGTGTGTGTGTGTGTGTGCATTTGGGTATTGTACGCGTTTATTTCTTCCACCGTTCGAATGAAGTACGGCATATCGTCAAGCGTGAAAATAAACTAATGCTGGTATTGGTATCAGTCGGCCGTTGATTCCCAGCTGAAATAAAACCGTGTAGGTGTATTGGATTCCTGAAGAAAATGTTAAAGATCCAATAGCATGACTCTTCTCTTTCCCCAGATACTCCATTAAGGATCTGCTGAATCATGCCTTCTTTGCAGAGGACACTGGCGTCAGGGTAGAACTCGCTGAGGAAGACGATGGCAAGAAAACATCGATCGCACTCAGGCTTTGGGTGGAGGACCAGAAGAAGCTAAAAGGGAAGTACAAGGACAGCGGTGCAATCGAATTCACCTTTGACCTGAACAAAGAGGTGCCAGAGGCAGTTGCTCAAGAAATGGTAAACATATTTCTGTTCAAATGGCAGGATTGTTATATGCTATATCCAGAAAGCAACCTATTATTATTGTTAATAATAATAATAATAATAATAATAATAATAATAATAATAATATTATAAAGCAACTCTTATTGGGTAGCTGTAAAAATGCTGTTTTTCCCCCTTCAGGTTGACTCTGGCTTTTTCCTAGAGAGTGACATGAAGATTGTCGGCAAGTCAATCCGGGACCGCGTGGCTCTTATAAAATGGCGTAGGGAGCGGACCATCTCCAGGGGCAAGTGCGAGACTGAAAAGAAGGTCACTGAGGACCGTGCACAGAACGTGCCTCAGGATCCCTGTCCTAAGTTGGCACAGAGTGCCATGCCCATTGCACATACAGAGCCTGGGGATCATGACAATGAGTCGGTCAACCTCTCTAGTGGCCCCACCAGTTCAAACACATGTGAGCAACTGCTATGGATAGCAGGAATCTTCATCCTGATATCTGTACAATAACGGCTTGACAATCATTCGTTAACATTGTGACAAGCTTTTTTTTTTTTTACGCTGCGATTTTCATGTCAAGAAAACAGACGAGCATACGTCACGTCACACACTAATATTTCATTCCAAATTCATACAATTGTTAAAACAATAATGGCACCAGTGTGGGTGCTACTAAGTGCAGTGTAGCGTCATACTCACTTATAAGGCAAGGAAGGTGTTCTTGAACAGTTCTCAGAATGTTGGTCTGCGGAAGTCTGATATCATCCGTGAGTCAGCAGAATGAGTCATCACTGAACCTTCACTCGACCATTCATACACAGCTGATTCTTCCACAGCTGCAATATCTGATCTAGACTTTCTTCTGGAGTACAGATACTTGAAGATACATGCTTAAATTTTTCGACTGTGATTAAAACTGCACTTGTTGTTTTATAATGAGTATAACGTGTACAAACTGTTGTTGTTTGCTAAGATGACTTTTCTCCATTCGTCTCTGCAGCAGACAGCGTTGCCGGCCCTGCACCGGTCTCAGATGGTGTGAATAACCAACACAGCATTATTTACCAGTCGTTGTCAGAGCCCATCAGCACTTCCCA
This sequence comes from Ameiurus melas, assembly GCA_012411365.1. Taxonomy (NCBI): domain Eukaryota; kingdom Metazoa; phylum Chordata; class Actinopteri; order Siluriformes; family Ictaluridae; genus Ameiurus; species Ameiurus melas. The sequence continues at coordinate 8,439,871 of CM022752.1, read as the reverse complement.
GAAAGTCCTCAGTCCACCAGCACAGCTCCTTACTCAGTTACATCATGTGACCCAATCACAACTAACGACCCAGCTTCAACAGGAGCTCCAAAACCAATTCGGAGCTCAGCTGCACTCAGGAGCACAACGAGTCCAGTATACACAAGAGATCATGCAACAACTTGTGGATCCACAAGATCACACTGTCCAGCTGCATCAAGTGGCCCAGCAACAGCCCATTGCTCAGTTACATCAAGAGGTCCAGCAGCAACACCACGGAGCACAGCAACAGCAGCCTGCTGCACAGTTACTCCAGGGGATCCAGCCACATGGTATGCAGCATAATCCCACTGTGCAGCAGCATCATGTGGCCCATCAGCAACCTGCAGCACAGCACCAACAGGAGGCCCAGCAACAACCTGTAGCACAGTTATATCATGGAACTTATCAGCAATCCACCACTTCAGTACATCAAGGAGCCTTCCTGCAGCCCGCTGTACAGCGCAACCAGAGTCTTTACCAGCAGTCTCCTCCTGTAAGTAAATTTACACTCAAGCCACAAACACAAAAACTCCACTTCCTAACGCGCTCTTCATTTCTGTCCTCATTTCCTTATTGTGTTGTTGTTGATGCATTATGAATGTGTTCTCATGTCTCATCTTTTACTGACCGCTCAGAGTCACGCCAGGGTTTCCAGTGAGCCCCAGGATTCTTTTTTGAACCTCAGGAGCTCGATTGGTACTAGACGTGGCAGTACGTCTTTTCTCGACATATTGCAGAGAAGAGCCCATTGGCACACTCATTCAAAGCCACTGCCACACCCGGTCTGCAGCTGCCCGAAACCAGAACGGTCTCACAGAGAAGCAGTAAAACAGTTACACTGTACTCGTACTGTGTTTAAAGAATCTCACAAAAGTACCCTGATATCTGGAAATGTTTCATCGATTGAGCCTGAACTCTTTCCTAATGGATGCAACCAGCATACTAATTCAGTCAGTCCTAACCCCCAAATATACGCCAATATCTCTATGCATAGACACTCTCTTGCTCCGTGTTGTTGTCCGCATTACTGCCAGGCCGGTCTTACTGTGTTGCTCACTGCAGGGGGGAACAGAGGATCCCTTGACCACTCTCCCTCTTCCTGTCACTCACCAGTCGACCCGAACCAAGCCCTTATTTCTGGTTTACCCTTGCTGTGTTTGGTTCACTCAAGGCAGTCTACCTCAACCACACCCATACATCAAACCGCAGCCTCCCCAATCTACATGACTTCATCTCCTTCTATTCATCCGACCGTACAATCTGCACTGCACCCCAGCGCTCCACCTCCTACGCATACAACCCATTCCTGTTCTGGACAGGTTCCAGTAAACTCACCGCTTCCAAAGTCTGACATTTCTGTGGACATATTAAGCCCCTCGTTATTTGCCACATCTCCCGCCTCTACATACAACACATCCTCGTTATCTTCTACTGATTTGAGGTTGCCTCTCAGTCCATCCTCTTTAGGGCTGCCCCTGTTCCCTGCGGCTGCACAGTCCTGCACTAGCAGGGACAGAGATCTTTCTCACCTTAATCACTGTCTACATCACATCGTCAGTCGCAGCACCAGCTCCCCCGTATTGATGGACAGAACTGCAAGACAGCCAGGCAATAGCCATGGAAATGTCACCATATATAATCTACCAGTTAACGACATTCAAAGCCTAGGATCTACACTCATTGTACAACCCCAGGCACCTGATGCACCACTGGGTGTGCTCGGGAGCAAGGTCGGACAAGATGTTATGGTACGTCAGAAAATGCCGACACTGCCTTTGATCCCAAAAGTCATGTCTTCTGTACGGTGCCGATACCTTTACTACCTCCATACTTTAGTGCTCCTTTGCTTTAAGCTCAACGCCCCTATTTTTTATTTTTTCCAGAATTGCCACGGCTTTGCAATTTCACATCTACAAAGTTTACTGATCCCCCAACATAGTACAGTACTTATTAATTGGATGGAACAGGGTAAATTGCCTTTCATAACATTTCTTTTACGACTCTAAAGTCCATGATATCTCAGGGGAATTTTTCGTTCTGGAGTTTAGTTGATTTATCAAGAAGCTATATATGTGTCTTTCTAAAAGGATATAATAAAACACAGCAAAATTGTCAAGCATACCGCAGAAACTATTAGAGCAACGAATGGCAACCTGGTGCAATGCTGCAAATTACCCTTGTCACCATTCTTCCCAGCACCTTCCCTTGAGTACCATCTCGACGCACTTCTCCGAGTACTATAGTTTAACCCTTTTGTCGTCTTGCTTTCTTCTCTCTAGCTGCAAGTAATAGTTCTGTTGATTACGTCAAAATAAACCCTGCTACCTCTCTTTGTGAATTCTTGGTTTAGATCACCCAAACTACTCATGTGGTTCTAATTGGTCTTGGTGTAACGTTTAAGAATCACCTTCTTATAATAATTTTTAATGGTTGTTTTTTTTAGCCCACTGGTAAATTGGTTCAGACTATATCGGCTCCAGCGACCCCAGCAGCAACTGCACCACAAGGACAGGAGGTGAGATTACACGGTTCTGGCTAATTTAAGAAAAGTATCTGCTTCTGCCTTTCAATAACCCTTGTACATTCATACTAAATGTGTGTCTGATGTCTGCGTGTGATGTGGCATCCATAACGACTGACTATAGCTTTGTTTTCATGGTGTAGTGGCTTAGTGTTTTAATTTAGCTTGTTCTTTTGTGTGTGTGTGTGTGTGTGTGTGTTTATTTCTCGTAGTTTCACCTCTATCTCCATCCTGCAGCTTTCCTGTCCCAGGTAGATCTACCCGCTCAGATCTGTAGACACATCCTCATCTTCTTGTCACTAGGCTTTTAGTCATTGGCTCTTGGATCATCAGTTTAAATGGAAATTATGGCACTATTCCCAAAATACTCCTAATAATTATCCTAATGGGACGTCATATTGACATCAACTAACATGTCCTTGACTAAGTTGTTGGAGATAGATACTTGCACGTAAAGGAGTACTTTAATTCCAGAATGCTAACGTTGATCGTTAATGAAGCGGAGAAGAACTCTACTTTCTTTCATTGTTCTCCATGTTAGCACTTTCGGAAGAAGGGTTCCTTCAAAACGAGTGGCTTTTGTTTGTCTATGTTCAGAACGAGTCACAAGCTGATCACTGTGTTCGACAGATCTGACCATGGTCTTTCTTTTCTAGACGTTAGCAAATCTGCAGCCAGTTCTGGAGTCAACTTCTGATGGACAGACACATCCTCAGCATCTGCATCAACCTTCTGCTATGCTCAGCACTGCACCAACTTCTCAACCACAGCAGACTGTCCATGCTACACCCCTACTGCAGCCGCTTCAGATTTCCACTCAAGTATGTGAAATGTTTTTAATCATTAGGCGAATCTTTCGGGGGAAAAAAAGGTTTAGTTAAATCTGTATGTAGCCGTTGTAAGATTTTCTAAGTTGCATTATTTTTGTTCCTCAGTTTTCTTCACCATACTCCGTTATGTCAGCAGTGGGCGCTCCTGCCAGAAGTGAGGCAGTAACATTTTCCGCCATGTCATACAGCACCCCTTACCCCAATAGCGCTCCTCCAGTACCACCATCCTACTACTCTGCCAGTCCGGTCCATGTTCCACTACCTCTCTCAGCCACACAGAACATGCCCTCCATACCTGGAGCTGGTACACCCCAAACCCCTGTATCCGCTCCTCTAGGACCAATCCTAGGCATAGCCCTTTCTCCATCCTTCATGCCACAACAAAAGCAGGTATACCCGTCTGCTCTTCAACCAGAGGGCTCCCTCCTTCAACTCCAACCCACCCAGCCATCTCTGCCCCTTTCTCATACGCTGCTGCAGCCAACGTCCTCCTTTCTTCCACAAGAGCCATGTATTGGTGCACCACCTGAACAGGTACATACTACTTTATTGTTCTCTTCCCTCATTGCATCAGCAGCTAATGTCCTATGTCTGAGCTCTGCATCTGACAGGATTGGAGAGGAACTATACTTTGAGCCATTGTACTGAAGCGTAGAAGAAACAATATTGATAGTAATGCTCTTTCCCTCCATAGGATGAAACGGTGGACCATGCACATGCGGACCCAACTCAGATCACGTCTCTTCCACACAGAGAGGAATCTGAGCAAGAATTCACTGCAGCCGCTTGGGGTCAGTGTTGCTATTTTTAAATGTATGCAAACATACGCTTCGTATAAACCAGGTAATATTCTGTCATTCGTTATCTCTAGGTGAAAGTCGCACTGACCCGAGCAGTGCTCAGCAGATCCAGGAGCCAGCATCTGTATTCGTTCCTCCAGTGTCTGACCCAGGCCATGAGGTAAAATCAATTACTGCTACGCTGACAGAGATTAATAACGTCAGCACTCTGACAGCACATTGCAGCGGTGTTCAGCCTTTAGGAGGTTTTCACTTGTTTATTTATTCCACTGACAGATCTCATGAATTCCAATTATATGTCTTGCGTAAGAAGAAAAAAAAAAGAAAAAAAAAACTTTATACAGGTAGCCAATGGGACATAAAGGAAATTGTCATGTTTGTGTTGTAGGAGCCAGTACACATGCCACTCCCCATCTATACCTGTGACAGGTAGGCATCTCTACACTTCCCTGTTGTTTATGTATCTGAATGTCTTTGTTGTGAATCGATTTCTGGCTGATTTCTCTCTTGTGGGTGTTCTCAGTTTGAATTCAGATGCAGCTTCGGGTAAAGAGATGAGTGATAGCTATGATGGCACCATTAGTGGAGGGAAAGGTGATGGGAAACCCCGAAAACATCATCGCAAGTCCACTCGCACCCGTTCGCGGCAGGAGAAGACCAGCAAACCCAAACTCAGCATACTCAACGTGAGCGAACTGTATTTCCCAGTCTTTGGAAGCGTATTGACGCCCTCGGCTTACTGATCGCCCCGTGTCTCTCTACCTCACGTCATTAGGTTTGTGATACTGGTGATAAAATGGTGGAATGCCAGCTGGAGACCCATAACCACAAAATGGTGACATTCAAATTTGATCTGGACGGAGACGCACCCGAGGAAATAGCCACATACATGGTCAGGAGGTTGCTTTAAATTCTGTGCATATAGCAAATGGGTATCATTCGAAATGTTCCGTGTTCATTTGCGATTACTGGACCAGAGGTCCCATCATTTATTTCTCTCACAATCTCCTAGGTGGAGAACGGCTTCATTCTGCCTATAGAGAAGGAGATCTTCATCGATCAGCTGAAAGACATTGTGGACAAGGCTGAAGACATGCTGAGTGAGGAGGTAGAGGGGGAGAGACCGGGCGCCCTGAGGGATACTCCACTTCAAGGCAGCTCTCCTGTTGGAACGGGGGATGAGGTGAGGACAAACGTGGTAGGTGAAAAATTCTGGAATTCTCTACGCAAATTCCTGTGGTTTAAAACCAAAAAGAAATGTAGAAGCTGAAAAAAATTCCATATTTATGATCATTTGACTTGATTGTTTGTCTGCGGTGTTCCAGAGTCTGAGAGGACAGAAGGATGGCACACCTCAGCCTGTCTATCAGCAGAATGGTAATATGTGTCTTCTAAATGGGAATATAGGGGAACCTACCGGTTGTAATGTTCTACATAGAACCTCCTCAGTGGGAAAACCCAAAGAATTTTCTACCACCAGTAACAGAAGTGACAAGGAACCCCATGTAAGGCCGGTGTGATTTTATTCATAGCAAAAACGAGAACAGACCTTTTGGATTGTATTATAAACCGAGGATGAGGGTCATCGCTTTGTAGGTCTAAAATGACCGTTTGTTAATGATGTACGCAGAAAAGCAAATTTTTTTCTGATCATCTTGACATTGGAAATGCATCTGTAAATCCTGCCAGGCGTTTTGATAGCAGGCCCTTGTTTTGGTTTTACTCTGCAGTGCTTCATACTGGTAAGAGATGGTTCATTATCTGCCCTGTGGATGAGCCGAGTGTTAGCCAGGACGTGTCCTCGGAGGGAGCTACAGCTACACCCCATACAAGTGGACTGAGCGATGGCACAGTGCCAAGTCAGACTGCGGACAGCAGCACCGCACAGCCACCGGAGCACTGCACTGCACCTGCTTCTACAGGTAATGCCAAGCTCGGTGTAATACCTCGGTGAGGTAATTACTACGCTGCCATTTTAAATCCAACTGAACACATTTTTCTTTTCTCAAACCAAACACCTTGTCTTGTATGTATTCTTTGCTCTCATTATTGACCTTAATAATTGTAGTGTTTTATTCCTTACTTAATTTGCACATCCTCTTTATTATTGCTAAGATTCAGCAGGTTATGCCACAGCTCCTCCATCGGGTGGCAGTGATGCTCATGGATTCAGCCCACTGTCTCTGACCACCGTAGACCCCTTATCCTTGGTTCCACTCTCTGCCACCCTGCCATCGCAGTCTGTCAGTGACCCGATCACACCAAATCACGCTGCCCAGCAGGCAGTGGACATGGTCAGCGCTGTGTCCAGAGCCGAGGACGTGCCGTGCTGCCCACTAGTCATGCCGTTAGCTCTGGACGCAGGCGTGGGTGCTCAGCGCTCCTCACCTGTGTCCCCTCCCCTTGTGCAGGACGCTCACGGCATTGTACTGCAGCAGCCGTTTGCATCTGTGGTCGGTGCAAAGCCCCCTTCACTGCCCCAGAGCCCTGCCACCTCGCAGCACCATCACGCCCCCAGCGAGTCAGACGGGGAAGGCCGGGCCCGGGTGGGGTTTGTAGACAGCACCATCAAGACGCTGGATGAGAAGCTGAGAAATCTACTGTATCAGGAATATGTGCCCATGTACCCATCAGGCTGTGCAGCGGAGACTCCAGGCTCAGGAACGGAGTATGTTCAGTCTCCACCTGGACCGGAAAGCGCAACGGTGGGGTCGGGTAACAGCACGCCCAAAATCATCACGGACGGACGCGTCAGAGCCGGGGAGCAACTGGTGAGTTTACATAGTTAATTCTACTTAATGTAAATAAAAAATTTTTTGTTTTTTTAAAGTAGCTGAACCTATATGTCTAATGATTTATTGTTTGAACATCCTTCCTTAAGCTAAAGGAAACGTTTCATGAAGCGTTTCTCTTATTTCCTGCTCATTTTAATGGTTCATTTCTCGGCCACAGCCACAGATCCCAGAGCGAGTAGACAGTCTGAGCACACTCAGTGACTCTGCCGTTGCCGGTATGACATCATCTATTAAAACTTCTTTTATAAGAGCTTACAGTGAACCTGAAGTCTGTCCATCCTGCTGAATGATATATTTCACATTTCACAAGATTTTGAAAGTCGAGCGATGGAGATTAAACCAAACGAATCTAAACATTACACCCCGTATTTCTTTAGTCACAGTGTCAAAGAAACCGATACTTCCTCACTCCACCTCCTGCTCGAACTCCAGGAATCGCTATAAGGTATTTTTTTTTAAGCGATCATTTTTTTCTGGGAAACGTCTTACAGATCGTGCCTTGCACCCTCGTGCACTTTACTGTAACCGTTAATCTTAGAAACTTCCTCATCAGATGACGGCTGGTGCTCCCGACTTCCTTTCTGGGACCCAGATGAAGCAGCGGAGTTGGAGCAGCACGGCTTCTCCAGCACACCCTGGTGCCTGTTATGGGGAGCGCGGCAGCGTTTACACAGAACCCAACGCGCCCTTTAGTGCAGAGGACGACGATGCCACACGCAGGAAACACAGCAGCAGGAACTCAGCGCCACCAGATTTCTGCCTGGACCCTCTGTCGTCTCTCAGTGAGCATGGATCCCTGCCACAAGCACGCACGTCTGTCTCAGCGGATGTTCATGCTCGCTTCATGTCTTCTGACTCTGGGGCAGAGAGCAGCCCAGCCAAAATGGTGCCTCCGACACCATCCCGCTCAGAGAGGAGAGGAAGTGACTTCATGAGGAAGGCGGTGGCCTTCCTGAGGCGTTCGGGCCGCAGCAGTAGTGTGCAGAGCTCTGATTCACCCAGCAGACACGGTGGGACTTGTGCCTCATACATGAGCAGTGATAATGACTCCGAAATGGAGGACTTGGACGTTAAAAATGAACTGCACAGACTGAGGGAGAAGTGAGTATCATGTATGATATGAATATATATATATATAAATAACAGTTGTAGTATATCTGTGCATACACTACGGCATTATTACTCACATCCACACTTATTTTTTAGACATCTGAAGGAGATTTCAGAGCTACAGGCTCACCAGCGTGGGGAAATCGAGCTGCTGTATCTCCGGCTCGGTAAAGCACCGCCTCCTGGCCTCAGCCTCACAGCAACAGTGCCCCCTGCTGGACGCAGACGCAGAGCCAGCAAGCACAAACTCAGGGCGAGCAAACTGCTCAGCCCTCTGGTCCAGCAGATAAGAAGCGTCACCAAAACAAGCGACAGCAGCAAACCTGGTGATGCTCCCTTACTTTTACAAGTTCTGACAAAGCTACTTCAAGACACACTATGCATGTATTATCTCAGGGCTTCCCAAAGAACTTTTATTCACAGTTCCACGTGAGACTCGTACATAGTGGGTTACAAGATGCTAGTGATGATATTAATGAGCTCAGGTTTTGATTTTGCTCTTGACCTTGTTCCTCCATCAGCTGAGCCTGCTTTGAGTGTGAACGGCTCTCCAGCCAAAGCCTCAGAGGGGTGTGTTAGCCGGTCTCGCTCAGGGACTGACACTTTGCCCAGCTCGGTATCAGAACCGGTCCAGACCCAGCAGCCTTGCTCTCTCAAGGCCTCGATGTCGTCTGATAATGTCTGTTCTGGACTGCAGGGAGAGGCAGCGGGAGTGTACAGCCACCCAGGACCAGGTAAGCGTCCTTAAAATAACTTCATGATGTTTTGGTTAGTTACTGTACCTACTCTCACAGTCTGCACAATCCTTCTGTCTATCTCCCTGTGTCCAGGATGGTCTCCTTATCTCCCGGCCGCTGACAGGGTCACCTACAAATCCAGCAGTAAACCACGCGCTAGATTCCTGAGTGGGCCTGTTTCTCTCTCCATCTGTTTGTATCTCTCTCTAGCCCAAACCAGATCGCTCACCAATCCTGTGTTCCGCTTTCCTTCCTACCTGTATTTCCCTTTCCCTCTCCATACGTCTGTACAATCAGTTTATTCCGTTCCTCCTTACTTTTAGTTCACTGAATTAATGGCTTAATTCATATGAAAAACCCTGAACCATAAATTGGTCCTGATGTACCATAAAACTCATTACCCACATCCTGTGTAGCGTAAGTAACTTGAACTTGCTGTTCTGAATCCATGACCGCTGTCTTTGCTTCTCACCTTCATTCATTTTTTCCCCCCTGTATATGTTTAATGATATTTCCCAAAGTTTACTAGTAAAACCTGAACCCTGACAGCGATCATTCTCCCGTAGGGTCGACGCTGAAACGGCTCTGCCTGGGGAAAGAACGTGGAAACAGTAACTATCCGTCTTTTATCATTCTGCCTGAATTTCACGTCCTGATTCAAATCGTTAATGTAATTCAGCTCTACTGGTAACGAGTGTTCCTGGTTCCTGGTAACTACTGTAATTCCACTCAGACTTCTGTGATTTTTCTAGGGCCTGCAGGTCCTCCTGAGGAACCAAACACCCCCCCGGGCCCCCCGGGTGCCCCCCCCCCCCCCCCCCGCCGCCCGGCGGCCCCCCCCCCCCCCAACCCCCCCCCCCCCCAACCCCAACCACCCCCCCCCCCCCCTGAGGAGCTGCAGAGACTGGTGGAGACCTGGAGCCCCAAACAGCCTTGTTCGTTCACGCACTCCTTCAGCGTGAGAGCACAGCGAGTTACCAGAGCAAGAACCAGGAGCGCTGAAGGGGTAAGGATGGACCCGCTCAAACAGCATCGAAACTATCGGCACCCAGAAACATCGTGAACGTAGCAGCAACACAGTGTACATTCGATCAGAGAACTCTTCATAGCGGTTAGCATTTTAAGTGCTGTATGCTTGCTATTGGAGAACGATGTTCGACTTTTCTCAATAATTAAGACCTCACTCACATCTACGTCTTTTATTGTATCGACTGTGAAATGCTGATTTGACTTGCCTTTCGTCTACGTGTGTGTTTGCCAGTCCAGGAGCGGTGTTTCCATTGAGGTTACGTTATCTTTTCTTTTTTTTGTTAACGCAGTTCCTGAAGGAGTTCCTGGTTTTGTGTTTCCACCGTCCAGACGTTGAACAAAACTGTGCAACGGGTCATTTCATGCGAAAGCAGAGGCACACAGTGAACATGGCGCAAGTTGTTCTTTAAGGCGTTTGTTTTGTAAAACGTACCAATTAGTGAAATTTCACACTTCAAGCCTATTTTCTTTTCTTTTCTTTTCTTTTCTTTTTTTCCCCCCCATGAGCACCATACCATTAGAAGTGTGAAATAAATGACTTGCTATTTCTGTCAGATTTAAAGCATACCAATATACCAATGTTTGGCTTTGGTGGCCATGCCATGTCACTGCTATACAACAAGTTGAAGTAACTGCTTGTTAGCTGAGCGCATGAAGGGCAAGTATTTGACTAATTAGCGCTTTCAGTATGGCAAGCTCCACCTCAGCAGTTCCTGACCTCCAGGGACCTACCCAAGAACTTATTATTATTATTATTATTATTATTATTATTATTATTATTATTCTACTACTGCTACTATAGCTCAGGAGCTACAGTGCTTCAACTTGTTCAAATTAGTTCCGGAAAAAAAAGTTTCTGGGTTCTTGAAATGATTCCTGCGGTGGAAACTCGCCGAGTCGGATCTTCTCTTAAAAATCTCTCACCCTGTTTTTTTCTTCTTCTTCTCTAGGCGCTTCCAGGCTCAGCAACAGTAACCTCGACCTCACTGCTTTCTTTTTCATGGCCCAGGATTAACTCCCACACCTCCTCTGAGATGACCGAGCCCTTGCTCGCCCTCCAGGACGGGTTGTCCGTGCGCGACAACGATTTTGGAGAATTACTAGGCGCTCCGGTGTACATTAGACACTGGCCTGCACTGAGCATGGCTCTTGATCAGGGAGGGTTTATGTTGTCCACGGTGGCTTCATCCTGGACCAAACGCTCATCTCCACCAGCGTCCCAAGACAGGACTCCTACGCCCGTGTCTCCCATGTTGTAGCATCGGCTTCAGTTCTCTACAGTAGCGTTAGAGTGTGGTAGCTTGTACAACTTCATCAGCATGCGGAGTCTTATTTATTCCAAATGATGTTCCAGCCCAAATGATGTAAATATCCACGCTGATGGCACGTATACGACCATAATTATGTACAGTGTATTTATACTTTTGCTCAACTTTTATCAACTTTTGCTCATAAAATCTCGCCCTTAACGATGACGTATAAACAGAGATACTCCTGTGCACTTACATCCATGATATCCCTGTACAATACATAGACACTGTATATAAGCACATTGAAATGTAGCCTTGCAGCCCTCTTTTATTTATATTATATATATATATATATATATATATATATATATATATATATATATATATATATATATATATATATATATATATATATATATATATATATATATATATCACATTCGTGGCATCACTGTGATGCCTTGAGCCAGTCCTGCAGTAATTAGTGCTTCATACCCAGGATTCCGGACTAAGACAGGTAGCTATATTTGACTCAAACGGTTTGTCATTGGACCGGCGGAGCCGCTGATAAATGTCCAAACTGACCGATAATTCAAGGTGGAGGATTTACATGAGTGCCTCGAACAGCGGTTTTGGATCCACTGGATGAACGGCAGTAAAAATTCGCCTATAAAAGTTAGTCTCATGTTCAAGGCTTCTCATTCGCAAGAAAACGACATGATGGACACGAGAACGTTTTGGACCGACGTCCGGCAGTCTCGGACAAAACAGCAGCCGTTCCATAGGAGAACGCGGAGCACCCGGGTTCACCAAGCTGATATATAGACACACAGACACGGTGTGAGGTTTACTAACTGAACACGACCGATGGTCCTGTACTATCTTACCTCTCACTCAGTGAGGTGACGGAACAGGACAGGGAAGTGCGCGAGGTGTGTGTACAGTGACGTGTCTATTCTGAGTATATATCCGCTGATATGGGAGCAAGATCATGTCTGTGTCTGCACACTACTTCTAACATGACACTGTGTTATAGCAAAAGTATGACAGTGAGTGTATGCGTTGTGTGTGTATCATTAGACTGAGTATATGTGTGTGTGTGTGTGTGTGTGTGTGTGTGTGAGAGAGAGAGAGAGAGAGTGAGCATACGGCCATTTTCTAAATGCAAAAACTTATTGTATCCCCCCCCTTCTATCCAGTAAGAACAATGTATAGATGCCATCGGCTGTGTGTAACGTCATGCCTTACTCCACAGGACGACTCGAGAAACAAAACAGTTTACTCAAATGTATAAATGTATTGTTGTTCCATAACACAATAACCCCGCTGTACGAATGAAGGATTCTTCTTATACGTGTATACTTGTACAGTGTATAGTTAGACGGCTATTATTTTAAGCAGCTGTTCCATATTTTCTGCCCGTGTATATCTTAGCTATGCAAAAAAAAATAAATGCCCACCGTGCTATTGCATCACCGCCATGAGGTTCTCTGCTTGTATATTATGCCTGCACCAAAATCCGACCGTGCTCAACAAGTCCTGATCTTCCTGTGTTCGCAGACTAGACCCAAGTCTGGACACTGTTTGCAAAAGTAAAAATATTAAATCTCTCATGTTTACCTGTCATTTATTTATTTGTGTGTTTGGTGGAAGGGAGGGGGAGGGGGCGACGACGACGTGCACGTTTATGGTCAGTTTATAATGGGAAGGGTTCGCAAGTCAGTCTTAAATATTTTTTTTTGGGGGGGGGGCAGCTAGGTAAGTATAGTCTGCATGCAGAACCTTTCAGGTTGGAGACGTCTCTTGTTTTTATGCAGGCGAGGATGTGCAAGTGTTTAAAATTCCCCTCAGGTTGAATATCTCTGGTTGGGGACCAGATATGGACCTGAAATTCTCCCAGAACGAAGTCCTCTATAGTAGCATTCTGCTGTAAAAAAAACTGAGAGCTTGAAATTGGTTGTAAATTCTGCAGGACAGTTGACCTCAAGGGCCAGATTTGAAAATCCAGCCTGATCGATCATGTCGTAAAGATGTACAGTTGGTGTACGTGAATAGATTTTACCCAGATATGGAATCACAGTGTTCAGTTGGGTGTTTTAGAAATGAACAGTGCCATAAACACAGCTGTGGTGTTGTTTCTCCTGTGATAAAAGTAATGACTTCTGAGCTGTAATGTGATCTGCCTCAAAAAAATAAATAATCCCACATTAGGATTAAATGATTATATACACCCCTAGTTATAACTGTACCATCACTTCTCAGGTTGTGATACACACACATCCACACACAGACACGCCTACTGAACTGTTTCCACACTAGGGAAAGCTCAAAAGAACCGACTGGGCGGAGCCAGCATTGCAGTGACCAGTGTCAATGACCGGAGAGTTGGAACGGTTTATTGAGACGCTAACGTGCATTTGTAAGACCCGAGTGCTGTATGGGACACCATGGAGCGAACCACAACTGTACTAACTGCCTTTGGATTTTTACTTCTCTGTGTCAGCTCAGCCCCAATCACACAGGTACAGTCAGAGTTACTCAATTATTTTGCACAGTGGACGTCTATATAAACTTAAATCAATTATATCTGCATCATTTATTCAGTTGGTCGGCGGCGCTCTATAATACAGCAGAATCAGAAAAAAAGGAAACGCATGGATTTTCCCCGGAGGCTAAACCTGAGAAAATACCACACATTTCAGATTAACACAGAACACATGATTATTATGCAAGGATTAAATTTTGCAGTTTGAACGGGTTTCAGTGGGGACATTTTTGTCCTTAAGGCCCTGAGTGTAACTATTTTTTGTACCTAGTTTAAAATAGATTTATGAAAATATTGCAATTCCAAAAAAAATACACACCTTTTGCAAAAAATATTATGCTGTTTGCATTAACACAGACAAAATGATTAAATAATAATAATAATAATAATAATAATAATAATAATAATAATAATAATGAAAAAGAGAAAAATGTCCATAGGGATTAAAATCTATTAAAATACTAAAATCATCCTGAAACTGTCACTTTTTCAAATGAAATAATAATTCAAACCAGGACTATAATTTATGGAGATACTAGAGATCCGGATCCTTTCTACCTCTGGATGGAGCTCAAATCTTCTCCAATTCCATACTGCTGGGACTACGGCTGCTCCTAAGGCCAAACAGACTTCATATAAGTCAATTCTGAACTTTTTCACATTATCTGTGTTACCCAGATGAGGATGGGTGCCCTTCTGAGTTGGGTTCCTCTCAAGGTTTCTTCCTTTTAAAACATCTTAGGGAGCCACTCAGTGGCTTGCTCAGTTGGGATAAATCCGCACCTTTAATATCTGTATACCGTGTTGATATTTCTGTAAAGCTGCTTTGAGACAATGTCTATTGTAAAAAGCGCTATTCAAATCAAATTGAATTGAATTGAATTGAATATAAGCTATGAGCTTGGCATGAACGTAGAAACAGTTGAGCAACTTTGGGGTGAAGGTCCACTCGCACTCTGTTGAAGGCTTGTTTGCGTTGTTCTGTATGTTTTGGAGAAGTTACTGGAATGGACAGTGTTTATAATACTTGCGTAATAGTACTTATGTAATAGATACTTGTGTGATTATAAAATCTATAACAGATTAGGCGGGGGGGGATCTGTCATGAATGTGTTCTAGAAAATGAAAACTATAAAAAGGTCAAATCACGCTGTTTTTCCCTCAACACAGCGACGAGATGTTGACATCTACAGTTTCCACATCAACTCTACGGTAAACAGCCGCTACGCCATCACAGTCATCACAAGCCGTGTGGCGAACCGGCTCAACGGGTCCAAAGAAGTCAATTTCGAGGTCAAGATACCAAAAAATGCCTTCATCAGCAAATTCAGGATGTAAGTCAAAGGTGTCATTTTAAAGAGTGACCCGAACTGCACAGAATACATCACTGCAGAATAATATTCAGAGAGAAAAAAAAATCATGTAACGTCTAGTAATGGTTCAGTAATCTAACAGAGGTTCGTATCAGGGAGATTGTTTGGCTCCATGTGTATTAAACAGATGTGCAATCATAAAACATTCATTCATATAAAAGTCCAAAAAAGCTCAGGCAAAAATCCGCCATTTTATATCATCGTATCATATCATATCCTATCCTATGACATCTCCACATTATCATCATTAAACATTCTCCACATTTCAGCATTAGTAAGATCTTACATGGGAAGATCACAAGTTTCGGTGATGGGTGCGAGAGCAACATGATCGTCTTTATCAGTCTCTGGGATTAGGCGATTAGGAATTGACGTGTGAGAGATCGATCCGAACTGCGGACGATGAGCCCTCTGATGCAGGGAATGATACAACATCCAAACAAAGCCAAGATTCCCACCACCAATATCAAACTGGAGACACGTGAGAGAATCGCATCCTTCCAGCTTCCAAATACTGCATCGGACCATCACCAAGTACTGGCTTCATCGCATCCAGAGTCGGCCACTACTATCCACCCAAGTACAAGATCTCCACCAAGTACAAGATCTCCACCCAAGTACAAGATCTCCACCAAATAGAAGATCTCCACCCAAGTACAAGATCTCCACCAAGAACAAGATCTCCACAAAGGTACAAGATCTCCACCAAGAACAAGATCTCCACAAAGGTACAAGATCTTCACCAAGTACAAGATCTCCACAAAGGTACAAGATCTCCACCAAGTGCAAGATCTCCACAAAGGTACAAGATCTCCACCAAAGTATAAGATCTCCACAAAGTACAAGGTCTCCTATCAACAACACTGGACGCAGTAGCAATCGCTTTGATATTTATATAACGTAGAATACTAATCTGAGGAAATTGCTAAAAGGACTAAATGTTGCAGACAGTTCAAACATTGTGTTACAGGAGCTAAAGTTACAGCATAATAGAACGTTTTCTAAAAAGAATCGGTTTTCCACACCATATTCAACTGTTCCCTGGAAACATGCACAGATCCTAATAGTTTTATTAGCACAGCGATCATTTTTTCTATTCTGAGAAAAGATAACATCTCCAGCCTCAGTGATTACACGGAAAAAGAAATATGTCTAAACATCTTCTCGTCAGGACCATCGAGGGAAAGACGTACGATGGCGTGGTGAAGAAGAAAGAAGAGGCGCAGCAGCAGTACAGTCAAGCAGTATCTCGAGGAGAAAGTGCCGGGATTGTCAGGTACCAAAAGTCCACATACACAGCTGTATTATTCCAGCCGGATTAATGAATTTGCATAAACTCCGATTACCATACACCTAGCAGAAGCACTGATGATGTTTGTTATGGGCTTCAGCTCAGTAGGACGGACTCTGGAAGAGTTTAAAACCTCAGTGACGGTGTCAGCTTTCAGTAAGGTGACCTTTGAACTCACGTACGAAGAGCTGCTAAAGCGACGCCTTGGCAAATACAAGTTACGAATCAACGCCCAGCCGACGCAGCCTGTGGCAGATTTCAAGGTGAAGTAAGACCTACAGGACAAAGAAGAACTCTAAATCGTTCCAAATCTTGTTCCAAATCATTTTTAAGGATTTATTGCTAGTTTAACAAGCAATAGATACTATTTCAATAGGAAAAAATTCCCATCATAACAATGTAACCTTCAAACACGTGTTTCAAATAACGCTTCATCCGACACATAAAAACCGCTTAAATTGTAGTTTGTCTAAGAATTTCATATTCAGGTTGCTCTCGTTCCACTAGATTGATGTCTATATTAATGAGCATCCAGGTATTTCCTTCCTGGAGGTTAACGGAGGGCTGAAAACTCAGGAGCTGTCCAGTGCTGTAATCAGTACTCTGGCCGCGTCCACCAAAGAGGTGAGAATGAAATGTTAATGTTGTGTTTAATTGAACCACTTAAAATCAACTTCAAAGCCTCTGTCATTTAGAAATTGGATGAATTAATTAACTGATATTATTCCATTCTGAATTCTGACGGTAACACAGATAATTCAATGACTGTACCTACTCATTGGTATGTGCAGGCCTGGGTGAACTTTTACCCTACGCGTGAGCAGCAGATAAAGTGTGAAGGCTGTGGAGAAAATGGACTAAACGGAGACCTGCTCATTGAGTATGACGTGAAGAGACCAAGTCAAAATGGAGAACTGAAGGTCATTTATAGAAAACATAATAACATAAGTGAAAAGATTAAAGTGTCAGTTGTTTCCCAATAAGTACAGTAAAGCCATATACGCCCATACCACTAATCCCTTCTGATTTGAGATCTGAAACAACGAGAGATTTCTCATAATTAAATCAAATGCTCTTTGCCGTTTTTCAGGCATCGGGCGGCTATTTCGTCCACTACTTCGCACCCACAGATGTTCAAAAAATCCCCAAAAATGTGGTTTTTATCATCGACCGCAGCGGCTCTATGCATGGCAGGAAAATGACTCAGGTAAACATGATCAAATCTCATATACTGTGGTATATCTGAATATATCTGGAAGCTCATATAAAGACTCCAGGTACAGTAATTCGGTCGAGCAGAGTGAAGCTATAACGTGTTGATATTAGTGAGCGTGTACAGGTGTGTGTGCGGATAGCACACGCATGCAGCTGAAACGACTGCTGACGTTTGCCGTTTTTAGACTCGTTCGGCTATGTTGAAGATTTTGGGAGATCTCGCTCAGGACGACTACTTCGGCTTGATCATCTTCGACTCGGAAGTAGATGTCTGGAAAGCCGAACTCCTCCAAGCCAAAGAGAAGAATCTGAAGCAAGCAAAGAACTTTGTGAAGAGCATTAGCGATCGAGGAGGTACGGTACCACAGGGATTAGCTTTCCTGCCTGAATGGTGGGAATGCTGTATAGCTGGCAGGGATTTGAAAGTAAAAAGTGGTAAAAGTATTCAAAACTGCTCGTACTGCCCAGTTTTCCTGGGTTTCTACCACAGCGCATCGTGTTTTATTTCATTGTATTACACAGTAGACGGATTGCACTTTTAACATTCAGTGGTGGTTAAAGTTGGGTGTGTAAAAGCATAGCAATAGCAGTGGAGGAAATCACAACTCCTCATTATCGCGTATTTATATCGTGTCTGCTAAGTGAATAAATGTATTATTGAGCTTTTATGTTCACCAGCCTAGTTAATGTGCCTAATATTTGAATAGTACCCGTTCTGAGTGATTTCATCTTTAAGCAGGGTACTCGTATAACTCGTATAAATGACTACGTATATCGGTATTTTACAGATTTTAAGAATGCTCCAACTGAAACAAACGGTATCACATGATCCAGTCGGGTCCGCAGAGACAGAGCTGCTGTTTATTAACATATACTGTATATTGTATTAAATGACATAGAACTGACTCGTTACTGATCTTCCCCTCAGCCACGGACATCAACGCTGCAGTGCTGAAGGGGGTCGAAATGATCAAGAAATACCCCCGAGGGGGCTCTGCCTCCATCCTCATCCTGCTCACCGATGGAGACCCCACTTCAGGTGCTAGACGTTTAAATTGTGTTGGCCCATCATTTCAATTCAATTCAATTCAATTTTATTTGTATAGCGCTTTTTACAATAGTCATTGTCTCAAAGCAGCTTTACAGAAATAAAAAACAGGTATAAAGAGTCAGAAACAGATAAAGAGAGACAAACAGGAACAGATAAACAGAGACAAACAGGTAGAAAACAAATGGAATTTATCCCAACTGAGCAAGCCACTGAGGTGCGACGGTGGCAAGGAAAAACTCCCTAAGATGTTTTTTGAGGAAGAAACCTTGAGAGGAACCCGACTCAGAAGGGAAACCCATCCTCATCTGGGTAACACAGAATGTGAAGGTAACACAGATAATGTGAAAAATGAGAAGTATGGCCTTAGGAGCAGCCGTAGTCCCAGCAGAAGATTTGGGCTCATCCAGAGGCAGAAGGGATCTGGATCTCCAATATCTCCATAAATTCGTGTGGGGCTCGGCAAAAAGAGAGAGAGAGGGAGAAAAATGATTAGGACTGTGAAGTAGTGAGATAGAATCTAGTCAGGGTAAGCTTGAGTAAACAAATACGTTTTAAGCCTAGACTTAAACACTGAGACTGTGTCTGAGTCCCGAACACTAATAGGAAGACTGTTCCATAACTGTGGGGCTCTATAAGCGAAGGCTCTTCCCCCTGCTGTAGTCTTCACTATTCTAGGTAATATCAAATAGCCTGCACCTTTTGATCTGAGTAGGCGTGGCGGATCATATAAAACCAGAAGGTCGCTTAGATATTGTGGTGCAAGACCGTGATCATTTATTCTGAAAGCTTCTAAAAGCAAAGCCTCTAGCATTGAATCCTTGGGTGATCGTTTGTGTTACACCAGAAAACCAGTGCACCTTCACTTTAAACAAGACAACCGAGTTGTGAATAACAGGTTAGTCAGTGGTCCATCCATCTATCCATTTTCTGAACCGCTGGGTCGTGGGGATCCTGAAGACTGTCGCAGGGACTAAGAGTAGGCCACAAGTTGAGGTACACCCTGGACAGGGTACCGATCCATCACAGGGCACAATCACACACACTTTCATACACTACGGACACTTCGGAAACGCCAATCAGACTACCATGCATGTCTTTGGACTGGAAACCATGGCAGCACAGGGAGAACACGCAGACTCCACACACATAACTATCTCTCACGGTACCTAGGGAACATGTTATTTTTGTACAAGTTTTATTTTCCCTTCTGTTCGCTATTAAATTGATATATTTTTTAAACGTCTCGAAACTTACAATGTCTCGTAATATCGTTCCACTTCTTTCTTGTTGCTCTGTTACCATACTTTTTTTTTCATATTTAATTTACTGATCTATAATTTCTTTTTTTAAAAAAAAATAAAATTTTTTTATTTTTTTAATCACTGTACAATCATCTAAATAAAATATTTTTAACAGCAGTACAAACAGTGAGATGTAGTGTTTGAATTCCATTTACTGGAATATGCATTTATTTACGCTGTTGGTAACATATTTAGTAACGATTGTTTCCAACAGGTGAAACAAACACAGCGAGAATTCAGGAAAACGTCAAAGCGGCCATCGGAGGTAAATTTCCACTTTACTGCCTGGGCTTTGGTTTCGATGTGAACTTTGATTTTTTGGAGAAAATGGCGCTGGAAAATGACGGAGTTGCTCGCAGGATCTACGAGGACTCGGACGCTGACCTCCAGCTCCAGGTGTGATACAGCGCGCTAGTCGTTTTCAGGTATATCCGGTTGCACACTGGTTGTTTGGCAAAGATCCAACTCTGTTTCATGCTCTCATGCTCAGGGTTTCTATGAGGAAGTGGCCACTCCGCTCTTAACTGACGTCCAACTGAACTACATCGGAGCGGCCAATCTCACCCAGACCAGCTTCAGGCAGTATTATAACGGCTCAGAGATCGTGGTGTCTGGGCAAATCACAGACAACAGCCTGGAGACTTTACAAACCGAGGTCATCGCAATCTCAGTAAGATCACCACTGCTCCTGCGCTTCTGTTCTTCAATCCCAGCTTCCTGTTTGTTTGTCACTTTAAATCAAGTGAACAAGAGGTAGAAAAACTGTAAATGTTACAGGCTTCCTCAGGTTCTGAGAATCCTGAGATAAAATGTCTCCAAACGAAGCCGAGTGTGTGTCTCTTCTCTGCTTTTCGCCTCTTTTGTTACCTGCAGAAAAACACGAATGTAACGTATCAGGACTCCGTCTCGACTAAAGACCTGATTGATATCTTACCACAACATGAAAACTTCACCCAGAGACTGTGGGCTTATCTCACAGTAAAGCAGCTCCTGGAGAAAGAGTGAGTGTTTAACTGTTTTACACAAGGAGAGTACATTCGGCCTTTATGGCATGTTTTCACATGAATGTTTTCGTGCCTCAGGGTGACGCTCAAAGGAGACGAGAAAGACGCAGCCAGGAAAAAAGCTCTGGATCTCTCTCTCAAATATGAATTTGTGACTCCACTCACCTCCATGGTGGTCACTAAGCCGCAGGAAGACGAGACACAAGTGGCCCACAAACCCAAAGAAGGGGCGGAGCCACCCATACACAAACATCATTCGTATAGCGTGCAGACTCCATGGCAAGTGCATGGTAAGTGCAGGGGAAACGGTAGACAAGGAAATTTCAATGACATTTTTGTATGTGATAGTGGAGAAAAGTGTAAATATCTGCAGTCCTCTAGCAAACCAAGGCTAGCGTGCTTCAATAGGTTCCCAAGTATTTTTAGTAAAGAACAACTAGCACAATTTTCTGCGGCTCCCAGTGGCGCAATAAAAAGGCATCGGCTCCAACTGTAGCCAGAAGTCCATGAGAGAAAAATATGATTTTCGTACCACAACAGGTTATAGAAAAGCCAGGGCTCCAGATCAACCCTCAACTCTTTTTTCAAAGGAAAGGACCTAAGGCATGCTTAGACTAACCTGCGTAAGAATTTCTTCATCTTAGTCATTAGTATATTAAAAATGATAACATTGTGTACATGAACGATTTTCGATTAGAATATAAAAAAACTAGTATAGGATAGAGTTTTATCAGAATAGAAAATAATAGACAGATCATTCATTTCGAAAATAATTGACATCTTATATAAGTCAGTCATCTTTGGTTATAGTACCACAAACGAAACTTTATGTATTTGTGAAATACAGTACTTTCTATCACGAACGCAGGGGAGTAGTCGGAAAGGTGAGAGGTCATGATGGAAACCATTACTTGTTTTTATTATGATCTGCTCGTCACCCTACAGACGCCATGGCCGCGGTGATGCATGGTGGTGGCTGCACCGTGGTTCTTCTCTTCAACGGGGACTGGGGCTCTGGCTAAGATAGAAGGAATCATGGATCGCTCCAAATACCATTCTATGAAATCTAGGAAATGTTTTTTATTTAACACAATCTAACATCCATTAACCTTTTACACTACAACAATGGAACATTATCATCACAAAACCGTTTTCTAAAGCAGATTTTACAGCATCACATACACTGTTTTTACTGTCCCTGGGACAGTGGGATTGTGTTAGTCTGGAACATTATAAAGTAAAAATGGAACAAAAAGGAAGAAAAATGTGCTCGTTATTTACATTGATGTTGGTTATCTTTCTGGCTGTATTTCTGCGATAAAAAAAATAGATGAATAATAACTTTCTGTGCCTGAACAGCAGGAAAACTGAGGTCATGCTCATAGGTTCCCGTCATCAGATTCGCAAAGCGGCTCCATTGTCTCTATCCGTTGATGGCTCTGTTCTAGAGTTCCAAAGCAAGATGAGGAACCTTGGTGTAATTTTTGACTCTAACCTCACTTTTGATTTTTTTGTTCAGAGCACTGTGAAAGCTTCATTTTTTCAACTCAGAAATATTGCCAGATTAAGACCAATGCTAATCTTATCTGTCGCTGAAAAGCTGATCAATTCATTCGTTGTCACGCGGTTGGATTATTGCAATACCGTTTTAGCCGGAGTTTCTAAAACTGCAATTAACAAATTGCAGTATGTTCAGAACTCTGCCGCCCGGATCCTGTCGGGAAGCTGGAGATATGACCATATCACTCCTGTTCTGAAGTCCTTACACTGGCTTCCGGTCAGGTTCTGGGTTGATTTTAAGATCTTGATGTTAACATACAAGGCATTACATGGATTGGCTCCACAATATTTAACTAATTTATTAATCCCGTACACCCCACATCGCAGACTGCGCTCCTCACAGGGGAATCTACTGACGGTTCCACTTACCCACCTTAAGTCTATGGGTGACAGGGCTTTTTCTGTTTACGCTCCATCACTTTGGAACTCTCTTCCCCCTGAACTCAGGGAAGCTCAGTCCTTTGGCATTTTTAAAGCTCTTTTAAAGACACACTTTTTTAGACTCGCTTTTGATTCTTAATATCTTTTTCACTGTTTTATATTTGTTTTTTATTAGAGTTTTATTCATTTTATTTAACTTTTATTTATTCTGTGATTTGTGTTTTTATGTACAGCGCTTTGAGAAGCTACTTTAAAGGCGCTTTATAAAATAAAGTTTATTATTATTATTATTATTATTATTATTACTGTAACCTTTTTGGTCATTTAAAGATTTTCGATGAATTATCCCAGGTGTCATGCATTTCGGGGGTTATGTAGCATCCCCAAGTCTTCATAGAGGACAAGCTCTACCATATGCACCTGCTGCATCAGTTCTACTAGGTCAATCAGGTGCACCAGCTCGACCAGGTCAATCAGGTCGACAAGGTCTACCACATCCACAATTTTCACCAGATTCTGAAGCTGACCTAGGTTTGTTCGATTTAGTTGCTACGTGTAAGCATGCCATTTATCGAATCTTATGTGAAAAGATCGTTTTTACTAATGTATAATTCCATTCGGAGACGTGCACCTGATTTTTTCCCCTTGTTTTATTTCATGCTTGTTTCTTTTTTTCTTTCAGCATACGCCGATTACAACGGTAAGTCGTTTATGATCTACGCCCTAAAGCAGCGATATTAAAGATGCAAAAGGCTTGTGCCTTTAATCCAGCCGTATCGAGGAAATCCGAAACAGTTTTCAACGCATCCTGCAAAACTCTGGGGAGATATCAAACAAAACGTTTACATTTGCACAACCTTACGATGCCTTCTGGGCAAGTTTTGCTTAAAGTGCATTCAAAGTTCATGCTTGTTTCTTTTTTTATTTCAGCATATGACCAGGAGTACGAAGGTAAGTCGATTATGATCTATGCCCTAAAGCAGCGATATTAAAGATGCAAAAGGCTTGTGCCTTTAATCCAGCCGTATCGAGGAAATCCGAAACAGTTTTCAACGCATCCTGCAAAACTCTGGGGAGATATCGAACAAAACGTTTACATTTGCACAACCTTACGATGCCTTCTGGGCAAGTTTTGCTTAAAGTGCATTCAAAGTCATTATCACCTGGTAGTTTGTGAGGACTGTCTTTCATTGTGCCGCTCAAAGATGGGTTTCCTTTTGGGACCATTGCGACGAGACATTTCTTTTTGTACGGTTTAATGAATCTCAAAATAGTCATGTTGAAGTCAGCGTAATATTGTCCTCATCGCATTCAGTACTTTCCGTCTTCTATAGGTGTGCGTGTGCTTGTCTGAAAGTGTCTTCCGTTAAAAGTGTACACAAAACAGCTCACGATAGAAACAGATAGAAAGATAGTCCAGTTTATATAAAAAGTCCAGTTTATATATATATATATACTTGTGCACATGCATCACTGTCCTGCTTCCATGTTACACAAGGTCCGCTTTGCAAAGTTTACAGGTTACAGTAGTCTTCTTCACAGGATTTAATATAAAAGACTCCCCTGCCTTACAGGGCTTGGGGGTGGCACGATTTTTTTCCGCCTATCACTTGACGATTACGCCGCAGTCTGATGGCGACTCGGGTCACGTTGTGTACAAAAGGTATCGTTGGCATTTTCGTCGACTCAGGGTATTCGTGCATTTGCCGTCGCGTGCCAGCGACTCCATTTGAGGCGGTATTACCCTTCTCCAATTCCTACACTAGACTATACAGTAGCGTACATAGTGCATAGTGTAAGTACGTCATTTGGGACACAGCCTTGGTCTGTACTCTCCACAACATTCCTGAGGTGTTTTTGCAACAGACGCAGAGAGATAACGAGTAAGCGTGCCCCGTGCAGTGCGCAGACTGACTGATCGATAATGAGATTCATCGACAACGATTTTCGTAGTAGATTCCTATCGACGAGTTGTTGTCAAAGCTAAAAAAAATTTTTCCAGTGCTTCCTGTACAAACAAGGGTTCAGCGACGTATATCCGTACATATGATGTGCTTTATCTGTGTGTTTAATGGGGATCTGTAGTGGGTTATGCAGTATGCGTTTAATAGTGGCTCTGTAGTAAAAGATCAACAAGTTTAAAGAAATGAATCCATGTACTTAAAAGAAAGATGAAAACCTTTGTTTTAGGACACAATTTTTTTCGACCCAGTATCTGTGCTTTCTTTAGATAACTGTGTAATAACTCAGTTTTGTTTCTGTGTTTAGTAAATTTCATGAATTTTCTTTTCTCAATGCATTATTCAACGCATGTTTCTTGTCATTAGCACTGAAATATAATATATATATATATATATATATATATATATATATATATATTTCTTGTCATTAGCACTGAAATATATATATATATATATATATATATATATATATATATATATATATATATATTATATAAAATATATATATTTTATATAATATATATTATTATATAAAATATAGGTGTCGATTTAGAAGATGCTAAAATATTAAATTATTTTGGGTTTTTTTATACATATACATATTTTTTCTAAATATAGATCTCCCACTAGCAAGAAAAATAATGCCAACATTCATCAGCCAGACTGAAACCCTGCTCACCTCTGCGCCCACCTCTGTGCCTTCAGGTCCAATTACAGCTTTCATAAAATCGACGTTTATTGCACGTTACTCAATTTCCATCAGAGTGCCGTGCGTCATCGTTCTTTACTCATTTTCTCTCTTGCAGTGAGAGTCGTGAGGTTCTTAATTTCTGCTCAGCCAAAACAGATCTGTTATGACACACCTGTCGGCCAGAAGCTCCGCCTCCTTTTGGACAGCTCATCAGGTGGGCAATTTCAAAAGGTTTTAATTGGTCATATAAAATATAGAAATCGCAGTGAAATGTTGAGTGGTTGGCACTGGGACTGTTCGGGTTCCGCAAGAATAAATAAGAATAATAGAGTTTAATAAAAAAAATATATATATATATATATATATATATATATATATATATATATATATATATATATATATACATATATATTATTCATGTAATAAAAAATATCTAGGTATGAAAGAAAGTAAAAGGAATGCAGATAAAACGTAATAACATGAAGATATACCATTTTTTTAAAAAGACAATAAAATATGCTAATAGGGAAGTCATCAGTGATAGAAGGGGGAAGAGTGGAAGTGTAGGAGTGTGCAGTGGGCACAGTGTAAAGTTTAGAGGATCTGTATGTACAGTGTAGGTAGCAGGCAGACAGTCTAACGTACAGTGGTAGGAGTTTGAAACCCCAGGAAGACGCACAGCCAAGAGCACACAAACAATCATGCTTACTGCCAACAACTTGATGAGTTACTAATGTAAAAAGAGATCCGCCTCCAGGGGCGGGCCTTATATGTTTCTCAGGAGCAGTTCACTGGACATCACACAATTTTTTACTCTCTTCTTTCTCTCTCTCCAGACATCTCTATAAACGGCCAACTCTCAGATAATGGCTTCGAGTTAGTTACTATTCGATACAAAACAGCAAAGCTTCTCGTCGGCACTGCCGAAAGTGTCTACTCTGATGGAGAGAACAGTGTGAAGTTTGTATGGGGGCAGCCGGAGCCCAGCAGGCACGAGGCAGACAGGTAAGATCAAGACTCAAATGTTCTGGCTTGTAAGCGATATGAGACAACACACGGAAGACATGAAATATCCTAAAGCGCCGCAGACCTGTCATGCTCAGACATCACCTGCTGTAACAGCAAGCCCGATAATCAGCACTCATAGTCTAGCACAGGATTGTGGGAAATGGGAGCCATAACCAACCACTAGTGAGATTCACTGGCAAAGATACAGCCTAGTGAAGGCTGGTGTAGAGACTAGAAAACAGAAGCGAGACACTTGTGTTGATTTGCCCTTTACACAACAGTGTACGTATTTTGAAGCCCCATTAAAACCCCACTGAGTGGACGCCCCACTGCATACTCAACTAACTGCTCATCGTGTCTTTCCACAGCGTGGCGATATTTCTAAGAACCAACGAATTAGACGTCACCATGGGAACTGTGCGTGTCATTTTCCTCCTTCATAAGACGGCTTGGGGAGTTTTTCTCTGGCCTGTTGTTCATCAACAACCGAAGAACGCTAACGTGCAAGGCATTCTGGGTAAGAGACCCCACGAAAGCAGAGTCCGCTTTAAACGCAAAAGTCATGATTAGTGCAGTTTTCCATCCACTCATGGGCGCTATTCACTGGCTGCATGCATTCTGAAGAGATATTTTGGAAAGGCTGGACTTACTCTGGCGTTATCACGTATAGACACAGAGCTTGTTTTTGAACGTTCACAGCCCAAATTGACAGGTTTCTTTTGAGTAAATAAAAACAAGTAGAAGCAAAATACCAGCACTGACCATCAGAATTGTATATCTGATATTTAAGCAACGACTGATCTTCAGTATGAGGAGCTCCAAGGATCAACGCTCCGAGTCAAGGGCCAGGAAGTTGAGGCGTCCCAGTAAGGAAATAGAACCGTTTTTTAAAGTAGCACGTATTAATTCGTTACCCTTTTACTGACGCTCTTAAAAACACGTGTTTCTGTTTCATTATAGGAGCTCTGCCATCGACTACAGATTTCCTGCAGCCCCTAGTGTGGAGTGCTTGCTTGTACCGTTCCAGTCTGCCCTGCAGGGGGAGCTTTCTGCCTTCACTGTCTCCCTGCTGTAGAGTTCAGCGCTATATATCTGAGTCGGATTTTCAGCTTGAATGCTAAATCACCATTGAGTCTAAATTCTGTAAAATTCTTGTCTCAGTTGCAAGAGTTCTCTGGATCTTTACTGTAACGTTCCAAGAGAACAAACACGACTACATTGTCAATCTGGACCGATAGTGGATTTGACCCATACCCATGACTAAGACGGGCGGTACCGGCCTGCCGATGACCGATTAATTGACCGATACTAAATGAAAACATAGCACTCAACGTAAAATAATGCTGAACTTTATGACAGAAATAAACAGTAATGACTGCACCATGGAGATGTACTGTAGTTCTTTTAAATGGCCACGAGGCATCCGTGCTGGTTTTTATTTTCGCCTCTTGAGGCTGTTCTCGCACCGTATAACGGCGCCGGACTGTAGGATTTCGTGACGCATGTGACTGGAGGTCTCTGTGCTGCAGTTCAAAGTGACGTCTGATTCTACTGACATGCCGAGGAACTCACTGGGGCACTAAAAACAGATCGGAGACCCTCTAATTAATTAATTAATTATTAAGACAGCAATCATGAACAGAAGAAAAGGACTCCAGAGCCGAGCAGGTAGTCTACACGCACAATAATATGAAAGAAATGACTCCAGTGTTGTACATTAACGGTCCTTCATTTCCAAAAGCTTGGTTTGGGACGCCACAGTATGTTGGCAGTTTACACACTAGCCTAGCGTGAGCTGATCAGGAGTTATGCTGTGTTTGAGGCGTTATTACAACGTGCAAATTACCACTTACAAGGAACGCCGCATTAGTGGCCAAAAAGCAACGACGATTCGTACGGTTCATTTCAAAGCTAGTCTGTGTTTCACAACGTCGAGGGCCACATTATAACTAACGATCTTTATACTTCTCCATCACCGCAGCCTCAAACGACAAGGTAATGACGGATCATGTTCAACAGAACATTGAACTGATACTTCACGATCGTTTTAACGAAGCTTTACTAGGAGCGTTCCAATACGACAGGGAGATTACGATCAACGTCCAACCAGTTGAGCAACTCTGGGGTGAAGGTCCGCTCACGCTTTGTTGGGGTTTAGATTTGTTTGAGTTGCGCTGTTTGCTTTGGAGAGATTTTCTGGAATGGACCCAGTGATGACCTCAACAAAGTAAAAAAAACAAAACAAAACATGTACTATAAAAACAACAACAACAACAACATATAAAACACAAATATTTTCTTCCACTTATATTTCCTGAACATGTTCTAGTAAGCGAAACTATAAAAAGGCCCAATCATGCTGGTTTCCCCCTCAGTGCAACAACAAGGTGTTGACATCTTCAGCGTCCACATCGACGCTACGGTAAACCGCCATGACGCTATCGCCGCCATCCCAAACCGTAGCACTCTGCCAGATGTTATTGCAAAGCTACGATAAAGAGCTTCATTCATCCATCTATCCATCCATCCATCCATTTTCTATACTGCTTTATCTTTTTCAGGGTCACGGGGAAACCTGGAGCGTGTCCCAGGGAGCGACAGCAATAACGACAGCAACAACATACAGCTCGTGAGCATCATTAAATGCCCAAAAGACCTCACTGCAAAAACCTGTATTTAATCTCATCTCCCACTGATGTGCTCGTGAGAACGTAAAGGTTTTGTGCTATACGTTTTGCACAGCGCACGTCTGTAGTCGGCATTTCAGAGAACCTGACCCCTTGAAAAACGTGCCGAACCATGTACCTAAACATGTGGCGAACATCTGGAATACACTTCTGAACTGCACGTGTCTACTTTTCGACTGTAAACGATGCATCGTGCTGTAGTTTAGTACTGCAGATTACTCCTCGATAACTAACATCACTCAAACACACGTTAAAGAAATAATGAAATGTACTCGCGATGCTTCTTTCTCCAAGGCTCGACACGACAGGATGTGACAGATTCAGATCTAAACACGGTGGAAAAATCAGACACTTCTTATGAGCTACAAAATGGCCGAAAGTGAACTGTGACTTTACGTGACATGACTTGATTCAACAATAAGCAGGGAGTCGGTAAACAGTAGCTTTCATGTCATAACATCCACCATCAGGTCCAGATGCTCAAAGAGCTTTGTCCTGAGCTTAATACGGAAGAGTTTCACCTTTTACGGTATGGTTTTTAACTGTATGTTTTGACTCTAGTCGGTGGACACAATTGCAGAAGTGAGTTCAGGGAACTTTCTATAGTTTGTCTGTCTGCGTGCTTGAATAGCACTGGATGTTATCCATGACCCTGGTGCGCCACAAAACAAAACAAATACAGAAGTATTTGAACAAGAACAAGAACTTCAAAAAGGTAGGGGGAAAAAAAAACAAAAAAAAACGTACTGTTATCGCACCTAAAACGTTCGTAGCGTCTGGCCCGGGCTCTTTGTCGTCTCTTGAGGAAGCATGTGAACGCGAGGCGGGCACATGTTGTGCTGGCACATGGGTCTTGTGTTGCATTTTTAGAACATTTTCCTCTGTTCTGTCTACATCCTGTTTTTTGAAACATTTGCCTAGCATTTGTTTTCGCTCTTTTATAGGACTCGTAGTTCCTACCTGCAGCCAGACCACATCCTTTAAATCATTATATCTTTAGAGCTTTATACCGAAAGCCTACTCTACGTGCTCGGCCACTGTGCAAAATCTTTATAATAATGCAGGAGATGTACAGGTGCATGCTGGGAATCAAATGGGTGTTATATTTCGGAATGAGAAGAGTGATCAATCATTTCAGTCGGGTGATGAGGGAGAACATGGAAGTAGGAAAAATACTGAAAACTGGGGCGGCTGTGGCGCAGGTGGTGGAGTGGGGTGTCCACTAATCGTAGGGTTGGCGGTTCGATTCCCGGCCCAGGTGACTCCACATGCAGAAGTATCTTTCGGAAAGACACTGTGTGCTATATACATGCAGACCAGACCATGAAAACATTGAAGACTGTAGTCATGAACCCAGCATGATCAGATTAAATACATGAAAAATGGTGCCACTGAAGATCATTACGGGTGCAGAACCCTCACTATACCAAGGCATACTGTTCAACTCTGCTGGTCCGATAAAGGGCTCATTTGTAAGAGGAGGTATACGTAGCGTTGCAGAGATTTGACTGCGATACCAAAACCAACTGTAATATCACAGCGTTCAATAGGAACATGGCACTACGGCAAAAAAAAAATACTTTACCTGGATAACAATACAACTTAACATTATACATTGAATGAAATATTTATTCATTAAAATTCGATTCAGTTTGATTTGTGTAGCGCTGTTAACAACGGACGTCGTCTCAAAGCGGCTTTACAGAGACATATAAACACAGGATGGAGATTTTACGCGTGTGAATTTATCCCTATTGAGCGAGACGGTGGTGACGGCGGTGAGGAAGAAACCTTGAAAGGAACCGGACTCAGAAGGGAACCCGTCGTCATCTGGGTAGTATAAAAACTATTTTGAATTTTGACTACATAGCTGCAGAGTGCATAAAAACACGCTATCCATTAAAGCGTTAAAGCTAATAACAGCCAATATCTCAGGTAGTAGAGCACCAAACTGTAATTTCTACCTATTTTACCTATAAAAGTGCATGCAGTGTGCCGTTAGAATCTCATTCAAAATATCATATACAATTATTCACTAGTCCAGCAGCTGGCAATTTAGGACTTAAATAGGCATATGAGTTCTATTTTGATGTTCGAAGAAACCATTAAAAAGCTCTCAACTGTGCTACAAGAACGATCAATGAAATATTCATGAATATCAGTGAATGAGTCCTTTGTCCCAATCAGATTAATGATCTTCATCTTGTCCTACGTACCAATGACATTTATTAACGCACTGACGTTGGAGCTTTGCTTACACGCGTCGTAGAGAGACGTCAAATACAGAAAATCATCCTGAATGTGGATTTTAGTTCCAGTCAGGGCGTCTGGGCATCAAGATTCCGTTTGCTTCACGAATGACTTCATAGAGTTCTTTCCCAATTATGCATCTTAAATCATTATAACAGTAATCCATCCAAGCTTATCCTACACCGGGTCGTGTCCTGGAGGACTCGGGGCACGGGGAGGGAGACACACCCTGGACAGGGTGCCGACCCATTGCAGGGCATTATAATGGTATTCTACATTCCCATTACCAGGTAAAATGACCATGTACGTTCTAAAGCAACAGCTGATGTAACCTTGAGTGTTCCACGCCAAACACGAGGACAGGTTAAGCTGAGCATCATTGACAACGCTTGGGGCCTGTTACGACGACATCGAAACGAAAGAACTAACCGGAAGCATTAAAAGCTCAGCAAGTCAAATCAAAACTCAGAAAGGTACATACAGATGTGATCCATCGTGCAAACCCTAGTCTTAAGTAAACAATGCTGTGGCCGCAGCGTAAGGTCACAAGGACAGTCTATGTGGGGCCACCGATAACGCCAGTCACCACATGGGCTGTTTAAAAGTCCGCGTGCATTCGTGAGACCAGAGAGCCGTACGGGTCGCCATGGAGCGAGCCACAATCTTACTATTGGTCTTTGGATCTTTACTTCTGTGTGTCTCATCAGCGCCGGTCAAGAAGGTAAGAAGTGAAGCCAGGTTCCAAGGGTCTCCTTCTTGTTTGTTAAATGACTTTCCGACTGAACGTCTAGAACCCGCAGTCGTTCTTCAGCGAGCGAAAATAAAAACCGTCATTCGCATTCGCACTCGCTTTCTCAAACGATCCTTGACTAAGGAGCTTTCCTGAAATTAAAGAGTAAATAAATACCTTTTTTTTTTAAGTGCAAGACAGTTTAATTAACTGTGCTCATGATAACATTGTAGGATTTTATTCGGACATTCCCTGCCTTCGCACTAGCAGTGAATCAGTGAGAAATCATCTGGATTTGGTCGTAAATACAAATCACTTTTCTTCACATTTTGGTTTGAAGAATGTCCGAAACGGCCATCGATAGAAATGTTACTTTTATTTTGTTATAGATCTATTTTGTTCTTTTTAGTGCCATATATTCAAGTACATCCTGCTAGAACTGTCAGAACACTGCAGATTTATTTCAACACAGGGTTCATCAGACAGTTAAAACCGTACGAAAGGCATTGCTACATACAGTCGGACATGATCCGAGCACTAATCGCATGGTGCCACACCACAGTATTACCATATTATTACAAAACATGGACGGGGCGTTGAGCAACTCTGGGGTGAAGGTCCAGATACACTTCGGAGGTTATTTTTGTTTGAGTTGTTCTGCAGGTTACTGGAACTGACCGAGTGTGCACCTCAACCACTGCATTTGTGCAACGATAAAAAAAATATATACAAAAATAACACCGTGTGGGAAAAACAACGTAATCCGACCAGAAAGTGGACCTGAATATAGGTGGGGAACATAAACCATCGACTGTTCCGGGTTGATTTTTAATCCCCTAGAAGTGATTTTTCAGGAAGAAATCCGAGATATAAAACGCCACAATCTCTCTGTCTTCCCTCAACGCAGCGACGAGACGTCGACATCTACAGCTTCCACATCAATTCCACTGTAAACAGCCGCTACGCCATCACAGTGATCACCAGCCGTGTGGCCAACCGGCTCAACCAGTCCAAAGAGGTTCATTTCCAGGTCAAGATACCGAAACATGCCTTCATCAGCAAATTCAGGATGTAAGTCAATAATAATCATAATAATAATAATAATAATAATAATAATAATAATAATAATAATAATAATAATTACACACAAATAAACAACAGGTGTAATTTTTACAACCGCGCATCATAAAGCTCTACAACATAAGATCCCGAAAGAACAAAAAAATCTGGTAATGCTTCATTAATATTATAAAAAATAGCATTAACTCAATTGTTTGGCTCAGTGTGCAGAAGCATAAAAAACAAATCGAGTAAAGTCCAATCGGAAAAGCTGAGATCAGAGTTCATTCCAATAACAGAGTCAGGTACACATCCAGAAATCCTCATGGTTAACTAGTGGCCATAGAACAACCTAGAATTACGCAAAGCATGGTGGGATTTCACAGAGTAGCCCTTTTTTACAGGACACATTAATGTTAACGATGGCCTAAATAAAACACAAGGTCCATTAAGATGCACGAATCTTGAATTGTGGTGTAATTGTGTGGAATAACAGGAAAGAATGTCAATGAAAATACATCTAAACATCTTCTCGTCAGGACCATCGAGGGACAGACGTACGATGGCGTGGTGAAGAAGAAAGAAGAGGCGCAGCAGCAGTACAGTCAAGCAGTATCTCGAGGAGAAAGTGCCGGGATTGTCAGGTACCAAAAGTCCACATACACAGCTGTATTATTCCATTAATGAATGAATTATATTAATGAATTTGCATAAACTCCGATTACCATACACCTAGCAGAAGCACTGATGATGTTTGTTATGGGCTTCAGCTCAGTAGGACGGACTCTGGAAGAGTTTAAAACCTCAGTGACGGTGTCAGCTTTCAGTAAGGTGACCTTTGAACTCACGTACGAAGAGCTGCTAAAGCGACACCTTGGCAAATACAAGTTACGAATCAACGCCCAGCCGACGCAGCCTGTGGCAGATTTCAAGGTGAAGTAAGACCTACAGGACAAAGAAGAACTCTAAATCGTTCCAACTTCAAATGATGATCCGGTCATATCACCGTTTCATTTACGACAAATCACTGAATAGTGAGATTTCAAGCAACCACCTGTGATATTGCGGCTATTTGTGTGGCCATATCTGCGTCGAATGCAATGAGTAATGGCTCAAGGGTTTACTACAACTGCAATTTACTGTATTTCATACCATATTTGTCGTTCCACTAGATTGATGTCTATATTAATGAGCATCCAGGTATTTCCTTCCTGGAGGTTAAAGGATCGCTGAAAACTCAGGAGCTGTCCAGTGCTGTAATCAGTACTCAGGACGTGTCCAGCAAAGAGGTGAGAATGAAATGTTAATGTTGTGCTTTAGTGAACGTCTAATCTAAAAAAAAAAAAAAGCTGGTAACTTCCTGTTCAGTTTAATGATTCAAATCAGATTCAATTATCCATTGACATAAACAGTAAGGTATTGATAAAGGTAATAATGACAATGTGTACATTCATAAAAAAAGGATACAAATGAATGTATTTGCATTCATGCATAAACTGATGAAATATTCCGCTGTAACATGTGGTACTTGTGTGTATGTGCAGGCCTGGGTGAACTTTTACCCCACCCGTGAGCAGCAGACAAAATGTGAAGGCTGTGGGGAAAATGGACTAAACGGAGACCTGCTCATCGAGTATGACGTGAAGAGACCAAGTCAAAATGGAGAACTGAAGGTTTAAAACCCCAGACATTTACAATCCTGAATTACAAGTGAACATATAAAACTAACTAAACAGTAAAAAAATTAAAATAAAAAATGATTGAGATTGTCTGTGACATCACACTGTGACAGATCTGTGGATGATTGTGGATGTAAAGCACAGCATTGGTTATGTGAGTGTTTCTCACTCTTAATTATTTTGTCTTTGACTATTTCTAGGCATCGAACGGCTATTTTGTCCACTACTTTGCACCAACAGATATTCAGCAAATCCCAAAAAATGTGGTCTTTCTCATCGACCAAAGCGGCTCGATGCGTGGCAAGAAAATTCAGCAGGTAGAGAGTAAAAACTTATACTGTAAGCAGATCCATTAAAGTGCACCTATAATGTTTTTTTCAGACACATGACCTTTCATGTAGTGTGTTATAGAGCTGTTTGTGAACGTTCAAAGTGCAGGACTCCCAAAGACAGTTATCGACTCACAAAAGAAGGGAGCGATTCTGAACAGCCGAAACAGCCGTGATTCCAGACTTTACTTCCTGTACTAACCTACGTAGGTTTGTAAGCAAAAAAATAAATAAAACCCTTCATCACCTGCTCACGGACAGACAGACGGCAGCTGGAACTCGTTCCGGTAGTGGGCGTTTCCTTTTCGACACACGCTGACAGCGGTAGACCAAATCACGACAGACTGGGACATCTGACCAATCAGAGCCGAGTATGCTCTCTGAAAGGAGGAGTTTAGAACGAATCTTTTTAGAACGAATCATTTACCGAGTCGTTTGTGACACTGGGGGGGAAAGGGTAATGAGGCGATTTCAATTATGAGCACGTTCAAGTGTTTTTTGACCTCCGATGCGTGTTAATCTATTGTATGAGACTACTACTACTACTACTTACCGCACCTGTTTTAGTGGTACTGTACGGTCTTGTGTTGTTTGCACACGCTGTTTTCTCACGTGGTTAGTGCGTTGTTTAATGTAGCTCCGTGGTCCTGGAGGAACGTTGTTGCGTTTCAGTCTGTAGCCTAGTGTACTAGCTGTATATGGCTGAAATGACCATAAAGACACCTGAACTTGACCGCAACACACACACACACACACGTATCCAGAATTGCTGATCATGTTTATTTTTTATTTGTTTTTGCTTCTTCTTTTTTTTTAATGTTAGACTCATTTGGCAATGCTGAAGATTTTGGGAGACCTGGATGGAGATGACTATTTTGGGCTGATCACCTTTGATAGTTCTGCACACATCTGGAAACCAGAACTCCTCCAAGCCACAGAGGCAACTCTACAGGAGGCAAAGACCTTCGTTAGAGGAATTAAAGCTTCCGGAGGTATATATATATATATATATATATATATATATATATATATATATATATATATAACAGTCTACAACATGAAGCATAATTTAATGTTAAGAGTCGTAAATTCATAGTGTTTCAGAGGTTTCAAGTCTCTATTCTACTCGATTCTAGATTGACAATGCTGGGAATAATTAGTCTAGATCATTAACTATAAATGCATTTCATCTCTGTTATTAATTATTCATTTGATCTAGAACATACGGTTCAAGTGCATACGTCTACGCTCATATTCAAGGTGTATTTAATGAAAGAATGTTGCCTGTAGCATGCTCGTGTTTGAAATAGAACTGCCAGTCGTTATTTTTTTTTATCTATTTCTTTTCTTTCTTTTTTTTTTGCTTAATTGGTAAAATGACATCACCGAATGAACGTATACGTGAAATGAATAATCGAATGCATCGTTCACTTCCCTTTCAGGCACAAACATCAATGAAGCCATGCTAAATGGGGTGGAAATGATCCAAAGCCATCCACGACAGGGCTCTGCCTCCATCCTCATCCTGTTGACTGATGGAGACCCCACTTCAGGCACACACACACACACACACACGTCTAAACTGCATCAGTTATAAGCTGCTTGATATATTAGCTATAAGCTTATATTAGCTTTACTTGACATTTTATATATTAGCATAGCTATATTAGCAATATTAGCTTTACTTGACATTTTATATATTAGCGTAGCTATATTAGCAATATTAGCTGTACTTGACATTTTATATATTAGCGTAGCTATATTAGCAATATTAGCTTTACTTGACATTTTATATATTAGCATAGCTATATTAGCAATATTAGCTTTACTTGACATTTTATATATTAGCGTAGCTATATTAGCAATATTAGCTGTACTTGACATTTTATATATTAGCGTAGCTATATTAGCAATATTAGCTTTACTTGACATTTTATATATTAGCATAGCTATATTAGCAATATTAGCTTTACTTGACATTTTATATATTGGCGTAGCTATATTAGCAATATTAGCTTTACTTGACAGTTTATATATTAGCGTAGCTATATTAGCAATATTAGCTGTACTTGACGTGTACACACTGTTCGTTTTTAACTCACGTACTCACAAGGTCCTTAAATATTTCACTCACGTTTAAGCTGCAAAGAATTGAACGCATGAACGGAAATCTGTCATATAAAGGGAAACGGCCATGTGCTTTCAGTCAGATTTGCCACGTGGAACAGCGACGATGAACAATGGAACAGAAAGTCGGTGAAATGAAACCCTTTGCTGGATTAAAACTGCTCGATCACATTGTGCATCAAGCATAACAAGCGCCAAACCGAATCAGTATTATCCACCAGCATGGTTTCATCTGTAATCCAGTGATGAGGCGATCGTTCGATCATTCCTTACCAGAATTCGATGCTAGCATTATAGCCATATTGTAGTGTTTATTTCAGAGGATGTAGAGCTCGGATTACTTCATACGAACCGTCGCCAAAACCACTGATTATACCTCAGAAAAATTTGCTCTCATTATAGGCAGGATAGTGTGTGTGTGTGTGTGTGTGTGGTCGGTCAGTTGTAACAGTTCTGTGTCCAACAGGTGAAACAAACAAAGCGAGAATTCAGGAAAACGTCAAAGCGGCCATCGGAGGTAAATTTCCACTTTACTGCCTGGGCTTTGGTTTCGATGTGAACTTTGATTTTTTGGAGAAAATGGCGCTGGAAAATGATGGAGTTGCTCGCAGGATCTACGAGGACTCGGACGCTGACCTCCAGCTCCAGGTGTGATACAGCGCGCTAGTCGTTTTCAGGTATATCCGGTTGCACACTGGTTGTTTGGCAAAGATCCAACTCTGTTTCATGCTCTCATGCTCAGGGTTTCTATGAGGAAGTTGCCACTCCGCTCTTAACTGACGTCCAACTGAACTACATCGGAGCGGCCAATCTCACCCAGACCAGCTTCAGGCAGTATTATAACGGCTCAGAGATCGTGGTGTCTGGGCAAATCACAGACAACAGCCTGGAGACTTTACAAACCGAGGTCATCGCAATCTCAGTAAGATCACCACTGCTCCTGCGCTTCTGTTCTTCAATCCCAGCTTCCCGTTTGTTTGTCACTTTAAATCAAGTGAACAAGAGGTAGAAAAACTGTAAATGTTACAGGCTTCCTCAGGTTCTGAGAATCCTGAGATAAAATGTCTCCAAACGGAGTCTCTATATGTAGAAGTCGAGTATGTGTCTCTTCTCTGCTTTTCGCCTCTTTTGTTACCTGCAGAAAAACACGAACGTAACGTATCAGGACTCCGTCTCGACTAAAGACCTGATTGATATCTTACCACAACATGAAAACTTCACCCAGAGACTGTGGGCTTATCTCACAGTAAAGCAGCTCCTGGAGAAAGAGTGAGTGTTTAACTGTTTTACACAAGGAGAGTACATTCGGCCTTTATGGCATGTTTTCACATGAATGTTTTCGTGCCTCAGGGTGACGCTCAAAGGAGACGAGAAAGACGCAGCCAGGAAAAAAGCTCTGGATCTCTCTCTCAAATATGAATTTGTGACTCCACTCACCTCCATGGTGGTCACTAAGCCGCAGGAACAGGAGACCCAGGTGGCCCACAAACCCAAAGAAGGGGCGGAGCTAATCAGACAGGCTTACAGCAAAAGAGGTCATTCTGCACGACTAACAGCAGGTTATAAATCTCTCAAGTTCTTTTGCATTTCAGAACGTACAGTAGGCCTAAACGGTATATGTGCACTAGTTAAACGTCGAAACGTATGGATTTCACTGCCGTTAAAAAAAAAAAAACATCCACCATCGATCAATTTTTCACTGATTTGAAAGAAATATAAGAAATAAGAACAATTTTCAAGCAAACCATCCTCCAAAAAAATAATAAACTGCTATGTTTAAACATAGAGTAGAATTAATAACAGACATACTGGTCATAATTATACCATCCAAAAACAATCTTTAGATGCTTCAGCCTTTTCCTGTTGTGGCAGTTCCATCCATAATCAACGCGATGAACTGCACCTGTATGAAACTGAAGGTAATTTACCAATTACCTTGTGACCAGCTGGTTAAAAGCAAGAATGACGAGGACGAGAAATATGGATCAGTCTGTTTTCACAAAGAAGGCCACTCTGTTCACCGGGTCAGAGAAACCTGCACAAAAACATTCTAATAAAAAG
This sequence comes from Ameiurus melas, assembly GCA_012411365.1. NCBI lineage: Eukaryota > Metazoa > Chordata > Actinopteri > Siluriformes > Ictaluridae > Ameiurus > Ameiurus melas. The sequence continues at coordinate 8,400,475 of CM022752.1, read as the reverse complement.
TTCAACAATGAAGGATTTGTGAAAGACCACCAGCGTGAAAAAACCAGGCAAGAATCAGCAACAAGGATCGCTTCAGACGTCAAAGAACTCGCAGACACGACCAGTGAAGAGGCAGAACAATGCAGGGATCATTCGTCAGGGAGCAACGGGTGGATTCTGCAGCTTCTGGAGAGCGGTCTGATCTAAACGTAGCGTTGATGGATCTGACGGTAGAAGTGGACAGATGCGTTTCGGATGCAGAAGTGGATTATTCAGCAAGATAAAGGAGCACACACCGGCTGCCGTCCCTGAGCAGTGACCTGAAGCTCGCACGGCATCTGTGGGATGCGACAGAGAAGAAATGCGCAGACTGCTAATGCTGCAGTGTGGACAATAAAACTGAACGTTTGATTGGTCGAAACGTCCACCACGACATGTTCCAGAAACTGGCTGGTTCCAGGCTCAGAGTCGAGACGTTCTGCGAAACAAAGGAAGTTAAATGCTAAAACATTGCACCTTTGATCTTTAATGAAGCCCCTATCCGCTGTCCAAATACTTTTTCTCGAATTATGACCAGTATATTTTGTGCTTTTATAACAAACTGGATTGTTTTAGGGATGGTTTATAATCTGCATATGCCATCATATTTATCATTTCAGCATGTGTCAACGTTCCAACGACTACAGATTAGATTTCCGACATCGCTTGTCCAATTTTCCGTCTGTAGACTTGCTTAAAGTATCGCAGCATACAGGAGGTCACGTGGTACAGGCATATACCCCTGCCCATAATCCACTGTCCTCGAAGCCGAAATGTTTGTTTGTGCAGCGCTACACCGTAATCATTTGTCTAATCTACAATCCAATGCCAACAGCAATGTTTTTTTTTTTAATTTGATTATTCCTTTGTTGATTCTGTATTTAAAAGTGAGCAGCAGAAGGACGGACCGGATCGCCAACCAATTACACTTTTTGCAACCATCTCTATCGGACCCGATATTTGGACAAAAACGTATATATATATTCTACGTATATATATATATAAACGTATATATATATTCTATTTTATTAGAACAGAACAATACGTGTTTCATTAACTTGAATATTTCATGAATATTTCTCACTTATACAGTTTACAGCTACAGTTCACCTAGTGGTAAGACCATCATTTTCCCTGTCTCCCTATCTGTCTTACACTTTAACGTAGATAGAGTTTAACCTTCTACTAAAAAAAATGGACGAAACAGCGTCTCTGTCCCTTGTGTTCCAGTACCAGTTTACTCCCCTTTCATTGACTTCCCTACATGATTGAAACGTGCTCCAAATGGAGCCACGTAGCGAAGGGTAATGCAGAGAAAACCTCATATCACGATATGTGAAGACGTTCCCCATGGTACACACCGTGTATCATGTACAGTTCTGATGAAATTTTGCTAACAGAGCACCAACAAGGGTTTGGCCAATACAGGTCCCAAGAATTTTGCAAGAACTCAACTAGATACGGTGGCATTATGGTCTCACAACTGACTCCAACCTTTAATGCATAAAATCTGGTCCATAATACTGACAAACTGAACATCGATAAGAGCAGGAAGTGCATGGGAATCAATTAGGGCGTGCTAAAAACAGTACTGGAACATAAAACCAATGCTCACCGCGCTAGATCAAGCAGAGGTAAATATTAGCGGTGTAACGATACACTCCGGTCACGATCCGGTTCCCGATCGAGTTCACGAGTCCGATCACGACACCGGCGTCACACTTTACAGAACATTCTGGAACAAAATTGGAATCGTGAATTCCTTATGAATTTTATAAACAACGCGAAACAATATACGTTCTTGCCTGTAGAAAACTACATCGGCAAAAATAACTGCTATGAACAGAGGTTTAATATCGCAAACAAAATGTCCGAAATGTGTTTGATTGAAAACACAGTGTCTGACCTGGACCTTAGAAGATGATTGACTAAAGTAGAATGAGTTCCACAAGCTGAAATGGAGCTCCAAATCTGCCAAAAGTGTCCCATTTCTACGGCTTTCGGTGGCGTTTCAAAGCTCCTGAAGAGCTCTTTTAAACGGTCATGTAACTGTATAAGAATATATAACTGTATATCATACAAGCATGTTCTCCCCGTGCTGCAGGGGTTTCCTCCGGGTACTCCGGTTTCCTCCCCCAGTCCAAAGACATGCATGGTAGGTTGATTGGCCTGTCTAAATTGTCCGTAGTGTATGAATGGGTGTGTGAGTGTGTGTGATTGTGTCCTGCGATGGATTGGCACCCTGTCCAGGGTGTACCCCGCCTTGTGCCCGATGCCTCCTGGGATAGGCTTCAAGTCTCCCGTGACCCTTATCGGGCGATATATCTTTACTCTATGTGCAGATTGGGGTCTCTGGTGTTCAGATATGGCAAGGGCATAATTATAAAAATGCTGATTGGAACAATATGAACGGCGCATATCCACGATACGCGTCCTTATATGTTTTTGCATTGCACTGCATCGTGTCGCGATGTATCGTTGCACCCCTAGTAAATATACTACTTCCTCTTATAATGCTTCATCTTGTAATTTTGTAGCAGCTCATGCTTTATACAGTTGAAGCTGCAGAGGTTAGCACTGGACTAAAGAAACATAAGTAGAGCATAATTTGTGATTTAAAAAAAAACAAAATGAAAATTGACCGTTTGTGTTCCTCTAATGCTACAATGACACGTTAATTCAAATGATCATCATGAGGCTAACTGCTACCATTACGTTTAAAAGCTAAAACACTGGCAGCACTCTGCAGACGCTTTACAATCAGCATGTGCGCAGATGTGATTGTGTGAGTGAAGTAAGTTCATTGTTACCATTTCATACCATTACAACTCATATTGTCTAACTGGTGTCTGTTGTTCAATTTCCCATTCTAGGCCGTCACCGTTCACGTACGTATGCTTGATCAAACCGTCTTCGTCTATCGATCGCGCATGCGTATGCGTCTTTATTTAACAGAAACGTTACAAACCGAACAACACTCAGTGTAATCTCGGTATAATCCTGTTACCAGACATGTCGTCTTACGTTCACGTGACGATTTCATCGCTGATGCTGCCCGTACCACTGGATTAATCACTTCCTGATGGTCATCACTATTAACATTATTTGTAAAGTGTTGAATCTGACAGGTCCTTGAGGGCATATTTAAGAGTTTCGGGTCGAAAACTTTGTCCGTTGTTTCTCTTTTGTTTCAAGCATTGTTCGCCGAATTCTTCTGGCGCCATGCCAAGCTGGGGTTAAAATATAGATTTGTTTAAGGTTTGCGAAATAGATTTCATCGGATATTAATGAAGTCAAAATATGCTCCATTCACTGCGACAGGAAGCGAGAGGTGAGATTGGGGAAGGGGCGGGGCTTCCAGGAAGTCTCCAGGAAGTTAATATCAGAGAGTTGAAAACACTTGCACAAGTCATTCCAAAAATCACATGTTGATTGCCTCATCTCCCAAATATATATATATATACACACATACTACCTCTTCTGCCCCAAGAAGCCTCTGTATTTGAGAGGTCCAGGGCTTTCTGCTACTCTAGGTTAATTCCCACATTCAGGGGCTTTTCAGTTCTCGATGACGAGAGTGCCGCAGGACGAGAGGCAGTTCATCCAGCCAGTTTTACTTCCACAGACATAAACAAAAGAAAAATCTACTGGCTAGCAGACACAAAAGGACGCTCATACCCCCCACTTATAAAACTACAAGAACCATAATGCCGGGCATTTAAACATTGCCTATTACTAAATGCGTATGGTTTGGCAGGTCTGCTAATAACAGAATAGAGTCTAAATAAACATCACATTATAAGATCTGGTGCCGGTATTTAATATGTACTGTTTTAGTGTTTACTTGGGTTGCCTTCGCCTTTCTCTTTACCCCTCTTTCCTCGCTTTATTCAAAATAAATAATTCAATAAAAAGGCCGGCCGGACGCTCAAACCGAAGCGGAAGTTCTGTCAGGTATGTAAACATTTTGTATAATGTTATGAGCTGTGTTATTTACGATCTCTAAAAGACATTTTCATGCTGATGTAGAAGACGATGTTAAACAATTACACTGACAAACAATTTATATATCTTTACAATTTATATATCTTCACAGTTTATATATCTTCACAGTTATATAACTGGCTCAAACAGCCAAAAGTGTCAGTTTATTGTTTAGCCAGTCCTTATGTGCAGATTTTATAAACGTGTTAACTTTTAAAAAAAATTTATTTATGGGTTTAAAGAAATGACATTTTTAGAAAAGAGTTCAGACTCTTGGTCTATAATAGCGGAGATGTTCTCGGTTGGATACGGAGTTTTGGATGCTCTTTTTCTGTATCTAGTAAACGTTCGTATTCGGTTGGTACTGCATTTGATATCGGTACTGTTTTATATCAGATATCCCCGACAACACTGTTCTAACACTGCTTAACCTACACCAAAAGACTCTTGCCACTCCTGCTCCAGGTACAGTACCAGCCGTCAGAGCCGTATACATCCACAGCATTTATTATTTAGCGTGCAGTATGACGCTGTTGTTCTCTGATGGTTCTCTCTCGTAGCAACGGACGTGAGGTTCGTGATCTCAGCACAGCCGAAACCACTCTGTTACAACACACCTGGAGGCCGTAAACTCCGCCTCCTTTTGGATACCTCATCAGGTAAGGAATAACTCTTTTTTTTTTATGTCACCGTATGCTTTTGTACTAAATCCCGAAACTAATCCATTCATTTTCCCCTCTCTCTCTCTCTCTCTCTTTCTCTCCAGACTTCTCTATGAATGGTGAACTCTCACAGAAAGGCTTCCAGCAGATTGCTGTACATCACAGAACAGCAACGCTCCTCGTGAGCCCTACTGAAATTGTCTACAAATGTGAGACAAATATGACGTTTATCTGGGGGTGGACGGAGGCCGACAGCCTGGAGTTAGACAGGTACAGATTCTACAGCAGTGTCCAATACTAAGTGTTTTGTTTAGAAGTGTAAAGTGCGCTAGTTGGGGAGGAAAATGTACTTTCTGTACGTGTATGGAGGGTGCCAAAAGTTCTGGAGCCGACTACGTTAAGGCAGTTCTGAAAATCGTCTTAAATACACCGGGCAGCGCAGGACGTACCGCTGTACAAACATGTCTTTAAAACAACAGGAGTAGGGACATTTACGTAAGCAGCACTGCATGGAAGAGGAAACATGAAAAAAAAAAAGATGTGGGAAATCCAACTGGGTGATTTTGCCTCTCCGCAGCGTGTCGATATTTCTGAGGGACGGTGAATTAGACGTCAGCATGGGAAGCGTGCGTGTTGTTTTGCTCCTCCACAAGAAGCACGGGGAGGTTTTTCTCTGGCCTTCTATTCGACAACAGCCGAAGAACGCTACCCGTGGGGTTCTGGGTAAGAGAACCGAAGCAGCTCTGAAATGAACAAAAACAAAATGGTGTACCGGCATGATGCAGATTTAATACAGTCCCACCAAAACACCAAATACAATCAGACTTGCTCTTGTCACACGACTGATAGCGAGGTAATAAGTTATATTTCTTATTCAAGGAAAAACTGACCTTCAGTACAAGGAGTTACCGGGATCCAAGCTTCAAATCCTGGACCAGGAAGTGTTGGCACAGTTGTAAGTACATGCAAGTGATTTAATACGTAATGTATAGTACTTATTTCCTGGCATTTTTAAGCTAAACTGCATGCATTTCATTTTAGGAGCTCTGCCATCGACTACAGATTTCCTGCAGCTCCAACCGTGGAGTGCTGGCTTGTACCGTTCCAGTCTGCCCTGCAGGGGGAGCTTTCTGACTTCACTGTCTCCCAGCTGTAGAGTTCTGTGATAGACATACGACCCTTCATTTCTAATAATAATCATTTATAATGGAGATGTTAAGGATGCTCTGTTGAAATGAGACCTCTACAGATGGCATGTAATAAAAGTATAAAGTGTAAACTAAAATAAACTTACAAACTTAAATCTGAAGAACGCCACATATGACCCAGACACAAGAATGTAGTCAGACGGGTAACGCGACAAAGCGTTAACGCCGGCTAATGTCGGAGAACATGCTGCCTGACCTGTTACACAAGGATGTGCAAATCTGCACAAAGTTACAGTTTTTGTTCTTTTTTGCAGCGGGAGTGGGGGGAGTAGTTGCGTTACATTATTACATTATATTAGATACCATATAATTAAGGCACATCAACTGGGCTCAGACTGCGCAGCGCACGGGAGCTTTTACTTGCACAACGACCTCACTAAAGGATGACTTCTCCACCACTTGTTTAAAAATAAAACAAGTTTTTGGAAACTAGGAGACCATATTTACCCAATGAACCCTCTAATAACCCCTTTATAACTGTACCCAATACCTGCCTGACAGGTTCGAGGTATTAAGAATATTAGCAACACACCTGGAATTAATATATTGACAATATCAAACCTTCAGGGACAACACGGATAAAATAAAATGACCTGGTTACCTGCGAGACCTATACTTATCTCCAGTGCTGGCGTGTTTACAATCCATCCCGTTTACAACAGGTGCACTCGGACTTTTGTTCGGTGCCATATGTTATTGTTGAATTTAATTTACGAGAACGTGTCAGTCCGAGTCGGCTAGCCGTACGGTAAAGACGCCGTAGTAATCTATCTGCGGCTTTATTAAATGCGAGCCCTGGCGAATGTTTGCGGGAGGCTCTGATAAGGCTGAGCGAGCTGTGAAGCTTAATTAAGGCCTGAGAAAGAGTGTGTGTGTCAAAATAACCTGCGATAACATTCGGGCTTAGAGTGTGTGCGCCTATGCTGAAAGCTACTTATCTGCACAGTAGACACACGGTGAGCTTGACAGAGACAAGACACTATTTTAGCCAAACCGCACAACCAGTCTGAAATAATTAACCAAAAGAAATAATGATATCTGGTCCAGCTGTACTAGCGGGCATGACAGCCTAAACCACATCCATGGGCAATCGACTTAAATAGTCATAAAACATGCATCATCGGTCGTGCTTGATTATGAGATTGCTATGTTAGCTTCGAATACACGCTAATGTGACGGGTGTAGCTAAACAGACAGGCTAAAACAGTAGACGGAGCTAGCATCAATTCGTTAGCTTGGCTGGCTACATGGATGTAGGGAAATGATGAATAGATGAACAAACGGTTCAAAATGATCTCCACGTCTCTGGTGTGGTGAAAATGTCCGCACAGGACAATCCCCAGTGTTGAATTAACACCCTTTGTGTCCATTGGACTTATATAAACAGCGTAGGGGGTAAATTCAACACTCTTGAGTGTTAAATCAACACCGGGGATTTCAGTCTGGCATGACGCCCAAGCCCAGGAGACATGTTGTGTTGGTTTAACAATCTCTCTCTCTCGCTTTTTTCTTTGCACTTATACATGAAGCATAAACTCCACTAAGATTTCCACACAGTACAGACATTGGTTTTACATTAATAAACATAATAGGCCTGTAAATGTCTTTTCACATAACTGTAGAGCAAAGGTTACAATAATGATGATATTTATGGGCAATCAGAATAATCGCAAATATTGACTGTCCCACTGTCGTCATTTTATTACACGTGTGTGTGTTGTAAGCCCAGCTATCGAACTCCGGCTGTCCGTACCCTCCCGGTTTCCCACACAGGAATCTGTCGATTGTAAAACCAGACTAAATGGATGCAACTGAAGACGATGTTTTCCCATACACAGTTCTCACTAGTCCTCTTCAGCAGCTTTGCTTTCTGTTTCTAGCTGGGTGTTTTCGGTTGGTGCCAATGAGGTGTTCAAAAAAACAAAAAAAACAACAAAAAAAAACCCCACCTGATACACCCATACCATCACCACACACACTACCATGTCAGGGTCACGACTTGACTGGTCATAAATCACCACCCATATAAGACCTGCTCAGGGGCGTTGAAGGTCAGTACGTTGCACAGAGCAAAAGACACACCTAGTGAGACACCTAGTGCATGTTTGACCCCAGACTCCAGAATGAAGTGTTTTTTATTCTCTATTGGATCTAGGGGCCTCTATTGGATCACCCCACAGCCGTCCAAATGATGTCACTCAGTGAATAAAGAAAAGTGTACTTCAAACCCGTTGCACTCGGTGATTAATGATTGACCGGATCAGACTCGGCACACTGAGCGGGACTGAAAGGATTCACTGTGAACAGGGGAGTGAGAGAGGGATCCTCTTTGATGGTTGAGAGGTTTTTAGTTCCAAATTAAACCAATGTTTGTTCTTTTCCGGCTCACAAACTTCCTATTGAGTCTAAATGGGTGCCATTATGAACATGGTTCAAAACTGTACAAATAATATGGGGAAAAAATCCAGTTTAGCTATCTGCTGTGGATTTCTGTTGATGTAGAAATCCAGTCCTCTCTCTCTGAGTAACCTGTCTTGTGTTTACGGTAACAAACACACACACACACACACACACACACACACACACACACACACACACACACGTGCATGTTTTTCTCAGGAACTGGGTCTTAAACATACTACCTTACTTAGACGTATTGCGCAATCGTTCGCACCCATTGTTTGCTCATACAAGTGGCGCACAATGCACTCTGGAATGCTCCCGTGCGATGTATAGGAAGCATGGCTCACCGTGGGCGTGGCTTCAGCGTGGTTTCACCGCGTCACCCGTTTCCATGGAAATCTAACCTACTAACGCTGTCGAGACGGTCCATAATTCGAAAGGTTTTAACATTATTCGTTAAGTGTTCGAACCTGGATCTGCTCGGGACACTGTCGACTACTAATTACATGTTAACATAAAAGAAAATAAAAATAAAAATACCCCCCCCCTCCCAAAAAAAAAAAATAATTGCCTAGAGTTAGGAGTAAGACACGCCCACTTCCGGGAATTCACACGTCTCGAGCTTACCTGGGAGCGCAACCTTAGACCAGACCACCTCAGCGCAGGTAAGAGCGGGGGAACGACTCGGAAATACTGTTTTAGTTCCTAGACTATTCCTTTTTACTGATTAATTGATTGATTGATTGATGGATGGATTGAACACCTGGGCTGGATTTGAACGAGTGGATTTCGGGTGTCCGATTGAGCGCGAGACGGGTTTGGTGCCCCGCGTGACTTCCGCGCGCTGAGCTGAACCTGAAATCTGATGTCGCACTCTAACCCGCTGTAATTATATAACAGGATCAGCTCTCACGCGCACTGAACAGTCACAACTTGATTTATCCGCTTTTATTATCTTAATAATCATAATAATAATAATAATAATAACATACCGTGGAGATATTTACGTGGAGATGTCCAGATTGAACTTTATTACGGTGTGTGTGTGTGTGTGTGTGTGTTCAACAGTAACTTTATAGATAATACAGGGTGAAAAAGGAAATATACCTGTACCTTTTTTGTTGTTGTTTTTTGTTTCTGATTAAAAAAAAAAAAGTAAAAAAGTTTTGGCATATGCAAATCGTGATTTAAAAAATCAAACAAAAAGTGTTTGTCGAAGCGCTCTGGCAGGACGATGTGGAGAAGTCTTCACTGCCTCATACAGAGCTGTGTACATGACCCGGCACCTGCTGAACCAGGATCAGTCCGAATCTCCTGATAATAATAATCATCATGATTATAATAATGTTTATAATAATCATAATAATACTAATATTAATAACAATAACGATAACAATAATAATCATAATAATAATGTTAATAATAATCATAGCAATATTAATATTAACAATAATCATCATCATACTAATACTAATGTTAATAATAATCGTAATAATAATAATAACAATAATAATCAGAAATTCAACATATTGCTGCTACCTAAAATAAAGACAATTTTTTGTGTAGTGTTGTGTAATGTAGTGTTGTGTAGTGTTGTGTAATGTGCTGTGTAGTGTAATGTGCTGTGTAGTGTTGTGTAGTGTAATGTGCTGTGTAGTGTTGTGTAGTGTAATGTGCTGTGTAGTGTAATGTTGAGTAGTGTAATGTTGTGCTGTGTAGTGTTGTGTAGTGTAATGTGCTGTGTAGTGTTGTGTAGTGTAATTGCTGTGTAGTGTAATGTTGAGTAGTGTAATGTTGTGCTGTGTAGTGTTGTGTAGTGTAATGTGCTGTGTAGTGTAATGTTGAGTAGTGTAATGTGCTGTGTAGTGTAATGTTGTGCTGTGTAGTGTTGTGTAGTGTAATGTTGTGCTGTGTAGTGTTGTGTAGTGTAATGTGCTGTGTAGTGTTGTGTAGTGTAATTGCTGTGTAGTGTTGTGTAGTGTAATTGCTGTGTAGTGTTGTGTAGTGTAATGTGCTGTGTAGTGTAATGTTGAGTAGTGTAATGTGCTGTGTAGTGTAATGTTGAGTAGTGTAATGTGCTGTGTAGTGTAATGTTGTGCTGTGTAGTGTTGTGTAGTGTAATGTTGTGCTGTGTAATGTAGTGTTGTGTAAAACTGTTCTTACTCGTGCTGCCTAAATGAGCGCGTACTGACCATTCACCCTGCTGAGGAAGGGGATGAAGCGTCCTGTTGATCCGACCGTACGAACTACGTATGGGAAATGTGATCGTCAGTTCTCAAATCCAGTGTGCATTAAAGATCTCGTAGCCTGGCTTCGTCATTAGTAATAATGATCAGTTTATTTCTACAGCTTAGCTCTTTTCAGTTCGAGTCCAAAATGATGTGCAGAAAAGATTTGCAGTTAGAAAATGCACAACGTTTACTAATGTGAAAGAAAAGAGATCGGGATTTATAGTTTATGAGAATGAATCATTTGAATAATTACCAGCTGAGGAATAATTAAAATATTATTATATATATATATATGTGTGTGTGTGTGTGTGTGTGTGTGTGTGTGTGTGTATGTATATATATATTTTTCTTTTGCTTGTTTTTGTCTGCGAGGGTGAGGAAAGCGAAGGCGCCCAGCCATGTCCCTTCCGTGGCGCTTCCTGTTCCTCGTGCTGGTTGGAGCTTTAATGTGTGCAGCAGATCTGAAGAAATATGACGTGCAGAAGAACATCACGTGCTCTCAGGTGAGCCGCACGTTCACAAACACCTCCGAGTTAATATCTTTACATTGAACATCAGACTGTTGAAGACAGGAAAATGAGAAACCTGTGAACGAGCTCCGCATCTGCACGCTGGGTGAAGAAACGAACGTTTAGACGTCGCACTCCAGCATCACGGAAAGCCTCATAGAAACATCTGGAACAGGAGAAATGCATTCCAATGTCAGATTTCAACCCGTTAATACTGGAACGTTTTCCGTACGAATCCTGTTGCAGTTATGTTTAAGTGTTATTTGCTGACTCTCCTGCGTAAATAAATGCATCGGATCACGTGACATTCATATCGTACGTTTGTGCGTGTGTGACAGGGGCTGCGACACTGCCGAGTCAGTCGTTCCAATGCCGTGGTTCCTCCACGGGATTTCGGCCCGGTGGAAGTTTTGTCTTTCGACGTAGAGACCGCGCTGTGCTGCAGCGCGCCGCAGAAATGCAGGCCGTGTCTCAGGGTCCGAATCTGGCTCCGAATCCTTGGCGATGACGACGTTAGCGGAGAAACTCCAGAAGACTCTGAAGGCGAGGCCCATGGTGAGCGAGTATAGTGTCTGTGTGTGGGCATGTTTTTCCATTTGCAGCGCAGGGATTGCTAATTGTGTGGAAACCATTTTATCTTTTAAACTGGAACCGTATTCCCGATTAAGCTTTTTGCGTGCCCTCTGCGTCTTCTCCGCCAGCTTCAGGAGGAGCTCTTCCTTAAAAGTCTAATATTTATAGATCTATATATATATATATTTCATTTCTTAAAGACATTTAGATGAAAAGTTCATTTTGGATCAAAATGTCATTTTAGTAAGTAGCTTTTACTTCAAATGAATGTCTTGTCCGTCGTAAGTATTGTGCGTATAGAACTCGGGAGACGCAGCGAGGAGCATCAGCGAGGAGCAGTTTATCAGGGACGTTTAAGAAAAGCCTCCATCCTGAACGTGGATCTCTGAGAAGACGCTCAGAGTTTGCAAAGCTTCGTCGGGAATACTGTTGCGATTAAAAAGTTCAAAGTTCTGCAGATTGTTTACATTTTTTTTTTAAACCAGGACATTGTTGCTGTTTAAGACTTTACGTGGTCAGGCCAAAATTCCCTGTGTTCTTGCCTACTTTTTAAGATCTTCGTTATGATTCTACAGACGTATATAGAATTGTAAAAACGCTTCCTATGAGCAGGGGTGTAGAAACTTTTGACTGGTAGTGTAACTTTGGTCTCTCTCTCTCTCTCTCTCTCTCTCTCTCTCTCTGTGTCATTACACTCACAACAGCTGCTCTAACACTGTCCTACACGTCTGTGCCAAATCTTCAGTCCTACAAGAGGATCAATTTTACTGTGAGATCTGACACACAGACGAACCAAGAGGTGAGCACAACTGCTTCACTGCAGCTGATTAACTGTTGCACATCCCCCCAAAAATAAATCCAAGACTGAGGGGGGAAATCACACAGAACAGACTCCTGGGAGTGGGTGGTCCGGTATGAAGCTCGCAGGAATTAAGGCCATGGATTCGTTAACATGGCTTTGGATTGGTCAGAATTCCTGTGGGTGTGGGCGGGACTGGGATCGGAAACATCTATAAAACCGAACCAATTAAACGTATGGAAATAACTAACACGAGCCCGTTGGTTGTTACAATAACTTTTCAAATGTTTCAGTGTTGCACCGCACACTTCCCGGGAATGTGTTCATGTAGTTTAGTGGCTGAATGCATCCGTCTGTCCAACCCTCCACCAGACCCTGTTCATGTTTGTGTAGGTCACGGTGGTGGTGCGCGAGGACGTGTTCCTGGGGAGCACCGTGTTCGTCACCGTGAACAACGTGTCAAAGGAGGTCCACATCCCGCAGCAAAACTCGGGTAAGTCTGAACTTCATCTCGGCGTGTCAGACATGCCTCAGCGGCGCTGTGGCGCCGTGCTCAGACATTCTGCCGACTTGATGCCAGCTGATACGGACTATGATATTTGCACAAAGCGCTGTCACTTGGAACACAGACCAGAAATGTTTCGAGACCAACGGTGGAGCGCTTTCAACAGGGTAATGATGCAGGGCTGTCCGATCTTATCCTCTGCGAGTGCAGGTTTGCATTCCGATCCCACCTGATTAATCTGTCACTCTCGGCTTGAATTAGGACTGGGTGTGGCTTCTGTTTATTTGGAATGAAAACCTGCACCCACACACCGGCCCTTTCCGGATAAGACCGGGGACGCCCTTGCTCTAAATATTCGTTTACTCTCTCTGGTCGGATTAGTGGAGCAAAGTCGATTATCCGGTCAAAGACCGTGAAACGGAACCACCGATGCGCATCGGCTGTGTCTAATTTACAGCCATCAAGTAATGACTAAAAGTTAAGCAACCTGTTCCTGTCGTGTCAGCTGCTTATGTGGAACTTTTGTTATTTATTATTTTTTAAAGCAGAGAATGTTATGTAACTGGACCTGTTTGTTCTGGGTCTCCAGGAAGTGCATATCTAGATATTTCCTGCTTAAAGATTCCATGCGTGTTTCTGGTGGTGCAGAGTGAAGTGTTTTGGGTTAATGCTAAGTCCGGTGTGTGTTTCTCTTCCTCCACAGTGTGTCCTTCTGATCTAGAGGAATGTAAAAGTGAGTATCTGGTTTAGTTCGTGTCATTCTCCTGTGTAATTATGCTTCAGCTGTTTTGTTTGTCCTCGACTGCTGCCATGGCAATAAGGAGGTTGATGATTAATCGCCTTCTGCTGAAATCCAGATTCTTGCGTGCGTGCGTGCGAGCTCTAACTGATTATCTCGGTCTAATGATCACTTACCTGCCGGACAAACAGCAATAAATCCCAGCCTTCAAACTGGGTCGGTGAATATGGGACATGAATCATCTTTTACAAGGCTTATTGTGTTTTCCAGACTATGAGGCACGTACCGTGGAAGTGCGAGGGGGAAAAAAACAAAACCCAAAAACATTGAAAATAGAAGGGTCCTGCAGGATGTTCCCATCACAGAAACCAGCTCGAAAGTCCATGCGCGACTATTTTTGTGCGAGTGCGATTCGAGTGGATTTCCGCCAAGTTGCGTTGAAATCCCGTACGGACCGGCTAATCATAAACCGCTAACGTTAGTGGCGTTTGTTCCTAAAGGAGGGTTTACGCTGTATGATTTTAGGCCGGTGGAGTTTGTGGGTATTCTCCGCCGTTTAGACGAGCGCCGTAGCAGCACTCGCACGCCGAGGTTTTAATCGGAGCTTTCTCACGCGGACAGGAACTTTCTCGTCGTCCGTCTCAACTCGCAAACCAAAATAAAGCAGTCTTTTATGACTTATACAAAACCGTTCGCTGTAAATCCAGCTGAGGAGGAACGATGACGTGCTGAACTACAGAAGTAGTGTTACGTTACAGTAATTTTACGTTACGGTAATGTTACGGGTCTAATTGTTGCCTTTTGAATGTCCTACAGCTCCAAGAATCTTCCGAGAGATCGACCGGGACAAAGGCGTGGTGGAACTGAAAGCCGAGTCCGAGGAGATGCTGCTGATGTGTGTGAAACGGAAAGGGATGGGCTTGTGTTTGGTGAGACCCGAACGCCTCTTCGATTCGATCTGTTTGCTCACGCTCTCCTTCACGGAACACTGATTTCTCTTTAGATATCTCTCTCTGTCTCTCTCTGTGTTTGTACATATTGACCCTTAAGGAGCATTTTTTTTTTTTTTTTTTTTTATCACATCATCATGAAAAGGAAATAAAAAGACATAAGCGGCGCTCGGCGATCATGTTTCGCCGTTAGCTCCTAAAAACTAAAGCGTCTTTGGCGTTCATGGTGGTGTGAAGCTTTGAAAAGACATAGCCGGAGAGAGTGAAGGATTAAAGTGCCGCTGCAGCGCTCTCTTTAGACCGAGATTAAGCGTGGGTGACATCACACTGCGCCGATATCTGGAGGCAGGAAAGCGCTCACTCGGGTGAAATCAGACCTAGAAAAGAAAACGTCCCTCAGATTTTCACTATAACGTGAATCTCGGATCCCACTGGGATACTAGTTTAGATGATGTTTTGGACTTTTTCCCTGTGAGTGTAAGTAAAGCTGGATTAAGCACTAAAACAAAACCGTGTCATGTTTGTGTCTTCTGCAGCCGAGCGACCGGACCATCCCCCTGCACGCCGTCACACACTGCATGTGTTTCCAGGTACGGCGTCTCACGTGCCGGAGATAAGCACGTGTCCGTGTTTCTATTTGAATGAATAGAATGAATTCACTGCTAATCCTATTGGGCATGTTGAATATCACAGTATATCATAGAATAATTATGAGTCATCATCTCTCTGGGTGTGTGTGTGTGTGTGTGTGTGTGTGTGTGTGTGTGTGTGTGTGTGTGTGTTTAGGCTTGGAAAAACACAGAAAACGAAAAATCTTCCCGGTCTGAAAGTTGCCCCTTTGAGGATGACGAAGGTAAAAAAAACATTTACAGTTACAGAAATACACAAATATATACCGTAATATAATCTATAAAGCACCAGTGAGTGAGTGAGTGAGTGTGTGTGTGTATTTCACACTATAGTAACACCACTGGTTATTAACTTGATATAAAACCTTTTTATTAATTTTATTAATTACACAGTTGCTCATGCAGCTTCAAAACTTCAGATGTGGATTTAACTTCAGGTGGATTTAAAAGATATTTTAAATATATATATATAGAGAGAGAGAGAGAGAGGGAGAGGGAGAGTATTTCTATGACCATTGCTCCAATCAGAGCGGTTGTATTTTTTGTTTGTATCTGGATGTATTCATCATATATTTTGGTTGCACACGGTGTTGAATTAATTGAATTAGTTTATTACAATTAATTGGCGTCTGATTTCAAATTTAGGAGATACACTTAACTGATGTGACTATTTAAATTCGCAAGAAATACCAATATTTACTACTACTACTTCTAATTATACTGTGGTTGTAATAATAATAATACTGTAGTAATAATAATTATTATAATAATAATACTGTAGTAATAATAATTATTATAATAATAATACTGTAGTAATAATAATTATAATAATAATAATACTGTAGTAATAATAATTATAATAATAATAATACTGTAGTAATAATAATTATTATAATAATTATTATTATTATTATAATACTGTAGTAATAATTATAATAATAATAATACTGTAGTAATAATAATTATAATACTGTAGTAATAATTATAATAATTATTATTACAATTAACACTGGTAGTAATAATTATAATTATAATAATAATACTGTAGTATTAATTATAATAATTATTATTAATACTGTAGTAGTAGTAATAATAATTATAATAACAATAATAATAATACTGTAGTAGTAGTAATAATAACTTTATATAACACCTTACATACAAAATGCAGCTAAAATAAAATAAATAAAAAACGCTTGAAGAAATAAATGGTAAAGTGGCAAAATAATAAAAATGCAGTAAAGTGCAGTCTTTTTAATGCGTGGTAGATGGAGCCCGAGGTAGTGTATGTATACTGGTCATAAAGAAACGGAGTAATAAAACGAATAAATCCCGAAACTCTTTCCCACGGGTTTGAGTCCCAGTCTTTTTTTAAGCTCAGAACCCTAACGCCCGGGTGTGTTTCCCACGCAGAGTTCAGCAGGAACGCGGTGAAGAACATGTCGCTCTCTGTGGGACACTCCAAGACCAACGAAGGGCATCCAGCACTGATCTGGAACATGAGCGCCCCCTGCAGGCTGGAGGCCGAGGTGTGGCCTTGCCAGATGGCCGTATCTCTTGGTGGAGGCTGCAATGAAGTGCCCGGCTTCAGACGGAACATCAGCACCGGGTGGGAAGAGAACAGCAGCATGGTTTGGGTGAGTGAGCGAGCCTCAGCAGCTCGTCATCCTGACGAAACTGGAATGTAGTACTCTGTTCTTCATGTGGGACCATCAGGAACCATCACACTGGGGAAACCCGTACAGGTTCTATGTAGACCCGATCAGAAGGGTTCCATATAGACCCTGTTTTTTTTTTTTTTTAATATTCATTTCGTCCAGTGCGGCTTCCGATATGGTTTCGAATCGGACACGCGTATATAACCGAGCGAGGTGTGTCAGGTTCGAGTCAGATACTCACCTCCTCGTCCTGAAGGTCTGCCAGGTTCAGGTTTGTTCATGTCAAACACGCCCACAAATGTTCTGCCACTGTAAATAGTCACGGGCGTGATGTTGGTTAGAGTAACCGGGGCGTGCTGGAACGCAGGGCATGTGTGGAGGTTCAGGTTTGTACACACCGACTGTGTGATTATTGCCTTAAGGACGTGTCATCTGTTTATTTAGGCTGCTTTGTTTTGTACTCTGTGGTTTTACTTCGTGTAGAACTACAGGAAATGGATGCAATTAAGAGTTGTATTTACACGGGAACGATAGTGACAGCCCTTTAAAATGGCCGCCGCGCCGATCGGCGCCGTGACTACCGAACTAGGGAGCTGGTTGAGACGCATAGAACTGATTTAATAGCGTGAAAGCACCCGAAAGGCCAATATCTGGAGCCAGATTACAGAAAAGTGAGATTAGATGTGAGACGACACTGAAATGACGCTGCCATGTTTTATTACAGACGTCGGGCGCTTTCCTGGACGTTAGAACCACGAACGACCTGCAACCCTGTGTGATGGTAAGAGTTCCCATCAGGCCTGAGTGATGCGCTCTCATTAACATCTGTTAAGTAGGGAAATGATACATCAGCATGAGGTACTATAAGCATCGTGTGTGTGTGTGTTCTTGCAGTTTAAGGTGGATGGAAAAACGTTCGGCCCTGTGTGTGAGCGTGAAGGTGAGTGTCTGACTAAACATCTTTCCTTCTACACAAAGTTCTGTAATAACAGTAACCGTGCTCGATAACCTTCCCCGTGTTCGTTCCGCCTCTCAGCCTCCAGGGGGCGCTGGATCTGCGTGATGTCGGTGATGCTGCTGGTTTGCGTCCTGTTCGCAGTAGGAGTGTTCGTGTTCAGGAGCAGGATCCAAGGTGAGTGAACGTTCTGTCTGAGTAACGTGACGAATCGTTTCCCAGCATGTAGCCCACCTGTCGCTGGGCACAAAGTATCGGCACCCCTCTATCTACCCTGTACACCAGTGGCGAGTGGGTAGGGTTTGGGCGATGGTACACAGGGGGTTGTGATCAGAGGCAAGTTTATTGTTTATTGCCAAGCTTTTAGTATCTTAAACAATGTGTGTGTGTGAGAGAGAGAGAGAAATGACCCATGCTCTCAATAATTCCAGCGATGCACTCCTCTCTCTCCCGCTGTACAGTATGAGAGTCTGTGGACAAAGTGCCCTTGTTCACCCTCTCTCTCTCTCTCTCTCTCTCTCTCTCTCTCTTTGTTCTTCTCACAGAGTGGCTTTCAAACTCCAGTCCAACGCATCAGTCTCGAGGTATCAAACACACACACACACACACACACACTGTCTGTACTTACTGTATGACATTATATATCCCTTTTGTCTGACTTCCAACTTCTATCCTTATTCTGCTTACTTTTCTTTCTTACTTTCCTCCATCCTTTCTCTCTCTTTCCGCGTTTTTCGTTCTTCCTCCGTCTTTTTCTCTCTCCCATCTTCATCGGTCTTTCTTTCCATCATTATCATCATGTCTAACTTTTTTCCTTCCCCTTTCTTTCTTGCCTCTTTTCCTCCCAAGCTTTGGTTTTTCCTTTTTTCATTTCTTTCTGTTCATTTTTTCCTTTCTTCCGTCCGTCTTTGCGTCGATTTTTCTTCCTTCCTTCCTTTTTTCCTCTTCTTGTTCCTTCATGCCTTTGCATTCCATTATCATCATAACTGTGTGTCCCTTCTTCCATCTTATGTTTCCTCTGTGATTTTTCTCTCTCTCTCTCTCTCTCTGTCCAGGCCTCCGTGGTGAAGTGCTGCTCGTGCACTCGTCCGGTTCCGATCCGTCTCTCTCGAACACCGTGTGCTGGTTTGCTACTTGGCTTTCTGAGCTCGGGTTCTCCGTCTCTCTGGATCTGTGGAATCAGGCGCTCGTGAGCGCTATGGGTCCGACCCCGTGGCTGCACTCGCGGCTCCAGCACGTCCAAAAGCACGGTGGCAAAACCCTGCTGCTGCTCTCGCACGACGCCGTGCTCAGAGCCAAGGCCTGCTCTGAAAGCTGGAGCAGTGTGTCCAACAGAGAAGGCGGCAAGACGAGCAATACGCCCTGGCCGTGGAACTCTGACGTCTTCAGTTCAGCTCTCAGCTCCCTTTTCTCCGCTCGCCTGCAGGGCGGCGCCACTGAGCACTTCGCTCTGGTGCAGTTGGAGTCGGAGACACTTGACATACCGGAACTGTTTCAAGGTCTGCGGCTCTATCAGCTGCCCTCAGAGTCTCAGCGCCTTCTCGCTGACCTCCACACCGGGCACCCGGGAAGCTTTGGAGCTCGGCTCAAGAGATTCCTCTGGACCTGGAGAGCTTCAGCGAGGCTGGAGAAGAGGCTGAGGAACCGTGAGAAAGAGCGGCGGTCATGCACCACACTCACGCGGGTTGAAGAGGAGAGGCTCCCCCTACATGTTTAACTCAGACTTTCCCCTCACGTAGCAGGGAGAAAGCGAACAATATTGAGTTCAGTAATGAAATGAAGTCCGTACACCACGTACATATGAAGGAAGAAACCGTTAGCGCCTCTGATTTGTCCGCGTCTGTGGGGAGCTCGATGTTTGTGTTTTTTCTACCATTTTCACCTCAGGTTATATTTGCGAGTAGATGCTGTCATGTAATCCAGCTACTCGCTTCACTGCCGTACAGACGTCTTTCCTTCTTACTCAGCGTCTTCGCTCCTGAACGACAGGGATTCAGAAGAGAATCTAGCCAGCGGTATAAGTATTTTATCTACACGGTTTTTACAGCAGGAGCTCGTGTGTGGTCATAATCAGAAGTTCTGGACTAGGACTGCAACCTTCTACATCTACACTCAGTGCTGTGAGGATGGGAACGTCGGAGAAACTTTGAAAAGTTGAATTGTTTACACTGACGCCACTGTCCATAAATCTGCGTACGGAACGCGTCCCGTGGCATTATTGATTCACGACTTGTGTAACATTCCTACTCCCTTTCCTCGAAACATTGACAAACTGTGTAGATTTACTGGGAGAAGCATAAAATGAGACGTTTGTCGCATGAAACTATCATTAAATTGTAGTCTAAGGATAACCGGATTTAGATTTAGGAAATATTGAATACGTATTAAGTGGCAGATCTTTAGCATGCCAAAGAATATTTTTAACATTTAGAACTGGACCATGGAGCGATGGAAGAAGGTGGCCTGGTCTGATGAATAAGGTTTTCTTTTACTTCATGTGGAGTCCAAGTGTGTGTGTGTGTGTGTGTGTGTGTGTGTGTGTGTGTGTGTGTGTGTGTGCGCTTTCCTGGGGAAGAGACGCTACCAGCATGCACTAGGGGAAGAAGCCGAGCTGGCGGAGGCAGTGTGATGTTCTGGGCGATGTTCATGTAGATATCACTTTGACATGTACCACCTACCTAAACACTTTCAGTGGCCTCTTTAAGCAGGATAAGGCGCCAGGAATGGTTCAGGAACGGTCTGAGGAACATGGCAAAGAGTTGAAGGTGTTGACTCGGCCTCCGAATTCCCCAGGTCTCAATCCGATCGGGCGTCTGTGGGACGTTCCACGGAGGCCCCACCGAACAACTTACAAGACTTAACGGATCTACGTCTTGGTCTTCAGAGGTCTCAGAGGCACACGGTGGACCTACACGATGTCACGCCGGTGGTTTTAATGTTACGGCTGATCGGTGTAGGACCGAGATCTCACAGAGTTCTAAAAAGTTCTCCAGAAATCAATGGACGTTAGTCGGCATGTGCCGGTTCTCGGTAATACGATATCCTGTGAATGCCACGGTGTTGTTATCATGAGCATTTAAACATCTCAGGTTACGCAGCATGTTTGCAGATTTTCTGAAGTTCCTCATTTCAAAGAAATGTGAAAACCATGAAACCGTAAAAGCACGCTAGCTGAACAACACGGATGTAGGGATGATGTAACACCGTCATGAGATGACATCATGACCCGTGTTAGAAAGTTGAAGTGGAAATGTAAAAAGATGGGTTTGGGATTGACACTTTTTCCTCCAGAGTTAGCGGATCAGCCGAGACGGATTCAGTGTCTGGCGTTCGCTTCTTTAGTTTCGCCCTGGAGCTCGAACATATCTACTAATAACACACACACACACACACACACACACAAAAACACGTCCAGTTTTCACCCGTTCAGAGCCAATGAAGATGGACTCTGACCTTCAGCAGTAAACACTGGTCCTGCAGATCGAAACTGATTAATGTTTGTTTAAACTGCAAAGTCAAGCTGCATCATAACTGTGTTGTTTCTGACACATACTGTCTTAAAGAAGAAACACCCAGCCCCACCCCCACACACACAGCCCCACCCCCACACACACAGCCCCACCCCCACACACACAGTCCCAGCCCCACCCCCACACACAGTTTAACAGATGTGGCTCTGTTTAGATCGGCCTCCTCGGGTTTCCATCTGAACTATGTTCAAATATCTGAAAGATGTGCACTTACTCAGAGAGGGGGGGGGGTATATTGTTTAAAATATTTGCAAAATTCTAAATGTTGTATATGTACATGTATATAAATGAATTATTGCATATTCTATCATCTATATGTGCCGTGTATCTTATGTAAACGTGAACACGTGTCACTTTTTCATCTGAATGTGTGTGAAGTATTCCCGTTGCTGTCGGCTGAGAACGTGAGGAACGACCCTGTGTCGTATGAAGTGTGTTCACCGTCTAACCGTGACCTCCTGTTTGTTGTAATAAACACATAACGAAGACTGCCGATGTCGTTCTGTTCAGCCATCAGTTAGACTGAAATGTTGGACTATTAGACTGGGCAAAAGTTCGCACCCCTATCACTTCTGATTTAAAGCCGAAGAAAAACAGAAGGGAGATGATCACCTCGACGTGATCTGCCTTACCTCCAGAACCGACCTGAAGAAGGCCGAGCATGGCACGGAGATGTCGAGGAGTATGGGCGAGAGACGTTATGTTGAGTATGAGCGTACATGTTGGTTTACAGCGTATACAGTTTTATTTGTAATCGTGAAGGAACATCTGGGCGAACCTTCACGAGCCGCCTTCTTTCATCCTCCCAATGACGTCACCAAAACTGCATTAGATCACTGAAGGAATAAGGGAGCAGACATTACGAGATGATTCCTCACCTCCAGTTAGAAGAGGCCAACGAACTGATCCATGATCCTTCTCTCTCTCACACACACACACACACACACACACACCAATACGTTGAGGAATATTAACAAGTTCCAGAAAAGGTTCCTTTTAGAATAGAAGAGTTCTTCAAAAATCGTAATGGCACGACACCTCTATAACCTTCCAAAGAGGAGTGGAGCGCTGTTTCCGTGCACCAAACTCTCCTCGGGCTCCAGCTGTAGCTAGAAAACTCAACAAATACAACAAAGACCAAATATTTTTCCCCCTTTAGATTTAGATTCCTCGTCTGTTTGGTGTGTTCATTTTATATACGACTTCATTTGGTGTCTTGAGCTGTTTTTCCCCTCCCCACTGTACATGTAGAGCATGCTCAGTGTGCTCGAGCAATACAACACTGGCACTTTAGGATTGCGGGTGCGCAAACTTTTGCACACGTCAGTGCAGGAGATATGACCGTGTACTACTCATGCGTGTCATGTACAGTAAAGGGTTGAACTGGATGGTGTAAAGGGGGGGGTTGGGGGACATTTCAGACTCTGGGTGGGGTTTAAAAATACTCTTCTGAGCTCCTGGGGCTATTAATAAATCCGCTGGTGTTTTCCCCGCCCACAAAAATCTGGACAGAAGGAGCGACGAGCCGTTTAACACCGGACCGGACCGGTTCTACTTCAGATCGACATCTCCAGAACCGGGGTATGGACCACAGGGTCCGAGCGCAAAGGTAAGAAGGGAAACTCTACAACTCTGATCGGGATTTACGCAGTCACGTCGTCCTTAAATTTCTCTCTTCTCTCTCTCTCTCTCTCTCTCTCTCTCACTCACTCACACACACACACACCACTCACGGTGAGACTTTACATAACTCGAACTCTAGAACCTGTAGAAAGGTTCAAACGAAGCGCGCTCTCATCGCCAGGTTGTCGGTATGAACCAGCGCGCGCGCGCAGCCACCACGCCCATCAAATAGGTTCAGGTGCGAGCGTCCAGGTGTGCATAATGTGACCCAATCAGCTCCCAGCGCGAGTTAGAACACCAATCACAGTCAAGCGCGCACACAAATCTACTACTAATAGAGATACTCAATACAATCCCCCACATTTCAATCCAGCAATAAATAATAAAAACCTCACTCACTGAAACCGTTTCAGACTTTTATTATTATTATTATTATTATTATTATTATTATTATTATTGTCCCACTTTTTCAACACGCTCACATGTTTAATATTATTTATGATGGACCTGTAATACTGTATTTTACTTATTGCAATTTCAGCTTCACATCACTGCTAAGTTCAGATACACAGTATGTACACACACACACACACACACACACACACACACACATATTTATATATATATATGTATATATATACATATATATGTACACACACACACACACACACACATATATATATGTATATATATACATATATATATATATACATCTCAAACCGACATGTCTTCAATGTATAGCAAAAACAATAGAATTTGCCTTGCTGTTTCAATACTTTCAGAAGAGACTGTATGTAATCAGGCCTTAAAGATCAGCACTTTAAAAGATCATTTCAGGTAAACCACATGAACCTGTCCCGGTTAATGATACTGAAAAGCTACCAAATATGTCCCCTTAATGGTACCATGCCAGCAACAAGGACAAGTACAGATTAGGAGCTTCATTTCTGAGAGCGTGGGCAAACCTTTTGGAGACTTTTTGAGCAAACGAACCTAAAGCGATATTATGAATTTTCTGACCACCAAGCCCTGAACACCCTCCATTTTTATATTCCAGATTTATTTCAAGTTAGTACTTGTGAATCCATATTCACTCCATTTTCAGCATATTTTATGTTTGTTGTCTTATTGATTTAAGTTGCTCCACTGAGTGAGTCACCACAGGTTGTTGAGGAACTAGTGGAAGTAAATGGGTGGAGCAGTTTGTTTTATTGCACTTTATTCTGGGAACAAAAACACATGCAAAGGTAACAAGATGAGCACAAATCGGCCTTTTTCATATTAAAAGTTCAGTTTCTTATTTTTTCCTTCAAGCTGTGATATTAAAGTTGCATGTTGGTCTCTGGCCTGTAGGGGGAGATGTTGACGTTGTGTTAGTCTCTGGCCTGTAGGGGGTGATGTTAAAATTGTGTTGGTCTCTAGCCTGTAGGGTAGCGATGTTGACATTGTGTTGGGCCACTTCTTATGAACTATATCATCCGTGCAACTGGAGAGCGCATGCCCCATTTCCCCAACAGTACCTTTCAGTGTGGATATGGTAGCGACTTTATCACTAGCCAGCTGTGTTTTCATGGCCTGCAGGTCAAGCTGAATACTAGACAGCGCATCCCTTAGAGTCTTCTGAAGATTCTCCTGGTGCTTCTGGAACTCCTTTTTAAAAATATCGGCGATGTCCTTCCTCTGTAAAGCCAGCAGCTCAAGCTTAAGTGCGACGTAGTCAGGGTCACCGCTCGAGGATGCGGATGCGGCTGCGGGTTCACGGGGAGAAGGAGACGCGCTCGCAGCACGCTCTCTATTCAGTTTTGTCTGAATGCTACCACCGGTTTTCAAGTTCTTCCCTGGCATTTTAATGAACCACCAAGTTAAAAATACAAATAAGGAAACAAAGTAGAATAAGTCAAATATATTATATGACCAAAAAACGCTAATTTGTAGGGGGTGATGTTATCGTTGTGTTGGTCTCTGGCCTGTAGGGCGGCGATATTGACATTGTGTTGGTCTCTGGCCTGTAAGGGGTGATGTTATCGTTGTGTTGGTCTTTGGCCTGTAGGGCGGCGATGTTGATGTTGTGTTGGTCTCTGGCCTGTAGAGCGGCGATGTTGACATTGTGTTGGTCTCTGGCCTGTAGGGCGGCGATGTTGACATTGTGTTGGTCTCTGGCCTGTAGGGCGGCGATGTTGACATTGTGCGTTATGTTGTTCCTGCTCCTGCCTGCACAATCTCTGGCCAACAACTGCTCCGAACACTGCAAAGCCTGCGGAGGACCTGAAAGAGACCAGTGTCTGCAGTGTCTACCAGGGTTCACGCTGCACGACAATGTGTGCGTGGGTGAGTACACCGTGTATATGTGTGTGTATGTGTGTGTGTGTGTGTGTGTGTGTGTGTGTTTAACGCGCTTCTTCTCATGCAGACACTGATGAGTGCGGGACAGAGTTGGCAAAGTGTCCAGCTAACACGTACTGCATCAACACACATTCTTCTTATGAGTGTAGAAGTGAGTACTACACACACACACACACACACACACACACACACAGAGTAAAAGGAAAACTCCACCCCGAACCACACTAAATATATAACTAGAAACTGCATTGTGGGTAATGTAGGAAACCGTTACCCAAAGGGAAAATAGACCAACAGAGAGTAGCAAACAAGTTTAAAGAATTTCATTATAAATTAAATCTCGGACACTGTTGAAGAGGACGTTAAAGATGAAGATTAACATGCTAGTGGTTCAGGGAGGACTTTTCTAGAACAGAATACAGATATTATAATCTTTCTTACTCTTCCGTGTACCAGGTTGTGATCGTGCGTGTGTGGGCTGCATGGGCAGTGGTCCCGCTCGCTGTAAGAAATGTGCTCCCGGCTACAGATCCACAGACCTGAAGTGTTTAGGTGAGATAAGAGCTGGAACAAGCTCAGTTTTCATCTCCCCATTTTCTAAGAGAGTAACATTCAACATCAGTGTATAACGGTACAGTAGCAGCGCGAGGGTTCGGGTTATTGGGGTGTATCATAGAGATTCAGGACGGTTCCAAAACTTTTTTTTTTTTGTCTCTGCAGATTTCATCTGATTGTGAATGGTTTGCGTGCACGAACGCTCGCACTGCTGTAATTGTGAAGCATTGTGGGTACAGAGGGTTGTGCTTAGGTCCCCCGATCCACCAGGAGGAGCCGTAACAATGCAGAATTTTGCAAAACTTCCATAAAAAAACTCATGAAAAGATTTGCCTTAGGAGAGTTTAACACAGCTTCAGTGGGACTGCCATAGAGGCCACACCTCCTTCAGCATGGTTAACATGGCGGCCACGCCCCCTTCACTACAGCTGACATGGAGGCCACGCCTCCTCCACTAGGGCTGACATAGAGGCCATGCCTCTATCATTAGGGCTGACGCCTCCTTTAAAACTAAACGTCGGGAATTGATGATGTTTTGAAGCGGCTGTAAATCCAGTATTATCCACAACTAACGACGGTGTGTGTTTCAGACATTGACGAGTGCAGTGAGGAGGTGCTGGCCTGCTCCGACATCAACGCTCTGTGTGTCAATACTGAAGGATCGTTTCAGTGCCGCTGTGCAGCGGGTTTCACACGCAAAGGCACCGTGTGTGTGAGGAACCAGACCCCTGGTGAGGAAACACTGTGATCATAAAGATACCTTTAAATCCTGTTCTTCATTATAACACACACACACACACACACACATTAGATTTAGATATATATATATATGCAAACACACTATGAATAAATGACCGGCACCGTGATGTTCTCAGCACGTGTTGTGGGTCTCACTCCGGTCTCCCTCGTTTGCTCTTCTCCAGCAGGAGCGGAACGTGGCTTGTTCGATGATCTCCAGGACGACGAGGTGGAGGTGCTGAAGCAGATGTTCTTCGGCGTGATTCTGTGCGCTCTGGCCACGCTGGCCGCTAAAGGAGACATGATGTTCACTTCCATGTTCATCGGCGCCGTGGCGGCCATGGCGGGCTACTGGCTCTCGGACAAGAGCGACCGCCTGTTGGGCAGCTTCCTGAAGGGCAGATGAAGGGCGCAGGAGGACAAACGGGACCCGGACTGAGAACAGCTTGGTCTAGAAGGACGCTTGCAGAAAGTGACTTGCTACATGTTAATATTCATTGCACTTGCCTAATCTTTTATCATAATCAACATGAATTCATATCGAACATTAATCACATTGAACGCGGTATATATATCCAACGAACGCCGTATATATCCTACGAACGGTTACCGACAGTTGATCTGATGCTCTGTTAGAGCCAGATGTTGAAATACCACTGCATGGAGCTTGGGTCAGCTGTAAATATTAGCATTAGCGGTCGCTAGTGGAGTGGGATTGTGAAGCGTAGCAAATACCTGGACCACTCTGCATTTCGGAAAAGAATGTCACTCTTTATTGAATGGATATAAATCAACTGGCCGACACTTAGATCACGACACACACGATAGCAAACACCTGGGGGAGGGGGGAGGGGGTGTGGAGAGGGACAGCGGAGTCCCACCACGCTTTAAAAACACCGAACGTGACGTACAGAATTCATGCTGAACTCCTCGAACCCTCACCCAGGATCTAACAGGACGTCCTGTAATGACACACACACACACACACACACACACACACACTGTCCCCCACAAAAATACTCATGCAAGGCTCTCACACACACACACACACACACACACACACCCACGCACACGGTACGACATTCGTATTCGTATCGACATTCCGAAAAACCCATGCTAACACACTTTCAGTTATTTGCACAGAACAAGGACATACCAGTCTCGAACAAAACCCGGACACGCTGCGACGCGGGGACTGATGCAGCATGGGAAATCAAATCCCACGTTTCACACACGTTTACTCGTTCGGCATGCGGACACTCACGTGATAAGTTTCTCGTTCGGTATCGTTACTGCACATCGTAAAGACATTTACATACAGGAATCAGACATCCAAATCCTTAAACCATTAAAAAAAAAAAACATAAAAAAAAAATTAATTAACAAATAAAAGTAAAAACACAGTTCATTTTTATATAGATGAGTTCATTAAATAAATAAATAAATAAATAACTACACATACGTAAATAAATAAACATTTCTCCTTATTTTTTTCTAGCATTGGTCACAGTGATTTTGTTTTTCTTTTTATCCATCCAGCGCTTCTGCATTTTTGACATCAAGAACTGAAACTATACAACCAGCACTCACACACACACACACACACACACACACACACACACACACACACACACACACACACACGCGTCTTTTTCATGTAAGGAGTGTGACGTGTGTGTACGACACGGAACTCAACATGTCGGCTCTGTGTGCACGTGTGTGTGTGTGTGTGTGTGTGCGTTTTAAACTTTTTTGTAGATTTGATATATTTATATTTCCTACATTACATTTCCCACATACAACATTTTTCATGGTAGGAGATTTCACTCCTGCTTCAAGTATCCGGTTGTTTTAAAGGACCTGAAAACGGAGGATGAGGACAAAATAAAAGAAATAAAACACCCTTTGACGGTTTTCTTTTTTTTTCTTTCTTCTTTTCGGTTTCTGTCCAAAGGTTACACTTACAGACTACGAACACGCGACTGCGCAGAAGATCACCGCGTCGGGAGGTTACAGATCCCTCGGACGACCGCGTCGGAGGTGACGAGGAGCACGTAGTCAAAGACAGCAGGACTGTGACTGTTCTCCAAAAAAAAAAATACACCTTTTTTTCTTTTCTTTTTTTTTTTTGTATCGCCTGGTAACAATCTTTTACACCAAGTCGAGGTTAGAACATTTTTTTTTTTTTAGAGAAAGAAATCTTAGGAAAAAGACCACGAATACAATAAAAGGAGTAACTCCGTGTTTATCTTGAAACTCGGTATTTCTGAGTTTTAGTTTGAATTTTTTTCAGGAATTAAGCCACGTGTCTTAATCATCGCAGCGATTATGTCATTTTCCACTTAAGGGGAATTTTCCTCTTCTGTACCGTTTGTAGTATTTCAGCCTCCCGAGAGGTTACGGGTAAATCTGTGTAAGGAATACTGTATGAGCGCGCACATCTAAGTACGTTCCGCGCACGTCTTTCTTGAGTACGTTGTTGTAGTTCTGGCTCGTTTTCACCACCACCTTGCCATGCTCACTCACTCCTCTAGCTAGCGCATGCTCGGCTCATGGTTCCCGGTTGCGAGGTGGAAACGTTCGCGAGACTTTATCCGCTTTACCGTCAAGACCTTCAGTCTCTTTGAAGTCACACGTCAAAAAGCCCACGTTCACCAGCTTCAGCTGAACGCTCCGAGAGTGAGAAAACGTGTGGTCTCGAACTCCAGACCTGACAGACAAGGCATTCCGCAACACGTGAACCTTGTAGAACGGCGGCGGTGCGGCGTGTTTTACAGTGAGCAAGGCGGAGCAATAATTCTAGGATCTGTGCGAGAAGGAAAAGTGCTAGGAACACATCCGCAGCTAATATTCCAGAACGGAAGATGTCGAACGTTAGATAACGTAATATGTCTGAAATTTCGAGAAAAGCGAGACGCGCCGTAGCACGCTTCGTGACGCTTCAAGGGTCATGATTACAAATGAGCGTTCGAGGACAACAGCAGTCGCTAAAGCTCTAGAAGGAAGATTCCAGAGATACTCTACAACAGCGGCGTGACCACCGGGATCGTGTGAATGTTGTAGAATTGCGAAAGGTGCAGTCGAGAGCGGTGGCAATGCGAAGGAAGAAATCACAGTAACTGTACAAATAGATCTATAATAACAGTCTTGGTCTTATTACTCTACAGTGAACAATCAAGCCACCAAAGATGCAGATTCCTCTGGATGTCAGCGGAGAACATCAAGGAAACCGATTTCATTTTGATAATCCTCTCGCTAAACAGCCACCGAGAGCAAGTCACAGTCGACTGAGCTGCCACGACCAAGCTGGCACACAAACACGCCGACGTCATCGTCACGATGTGCGCGGTTTACTCGTCAATCAACGCCGAAGCCGGTTTATCGGGAGGACGACGCCACGACACCGTGAACTTATATTGTTCCAGTTTTCTTGCATAATATTTATCCGTCTTCTGACGTGCTCGGCCGTGTGTTCTCGAGCCGAGCAACACTGTTCGCTCGGGAACTCAGTATCACGTGGCGAGAACGATGATTGCCTAAAGTTCACAGAGACGGAGAGAACACACCTCATGAAGAGGCGTAAACCTGGTCAACATTCGAGCGCTATCTGGGAGGGACTCGACGTTATTTGTCTCCGTACACTGCAACAATGGAAGTGCCTGTCCATCTAGGTTATGCAAATTCTGCTAGATTTGCAAACGTCCTTCAACATGGAGCCACTGCATTTATTCATTTGTTTATTTTTAACATATTTGTTTTTGCACAGATCTTCATGACAAGATCTTGCAACGGGCCTCACACGCTGGAGGTTAGTAGTAGAGACACTACAGCACATGGCCGAGTTTTCCTTCAGGAAATTACTTTTTATTTCTTTTCTTCTATATATATATTTTTTTTTACAATATGCGTTTGTGGGCACATCTTTCTGAACACCACTCGATATATGCCCATATATGGATCTATTTTGTCCAGGCACCAGCCACTATGTATGACAGGATTAGTGATTAGGGTTTAGGGGGTCGTTGTCAAGGGAATCAAGGACGGTACAGTAAGGGAAGAAAACAACCTCCAATGAGATTCTCAGGCCTTTACGTTTTGACCTTTTGACCTCCGAGCTGATCGGGTCCTCAGTACTCTGTGCTTTATCATCCACTGTCTATAAGAAAAAGGACTTAATTATCTTCCTGGACTGTGGTCACGTGGGTTGCATGACTCTTTGACTTCACATAACAGCAGTCAGATCATTTTGTTCTGATACGAGTATACGGTGAGTGTCCAAGCACACGACGTGAAGGATCACAGACCTGAACCTTGACCAATCGAGTGTCTCTTGATTAATAGCAAAGCAACGCATCATAACAGGACACCAGTCAGTGTAGCGATGGCTGTTTCCATTCATGTTTAGGCGTAAAGCACCAATAAAAGCACCATTAGGAATAAAACCCTGGAGGCTGGTAGGAGATTCTATTTCCTTTGTTTTAAGCCCATTTTGGTGATTTTCCTCATAATGATGGTGGTAAAGATTTGGGGCGAACAAGCAGCTCAGAGTCGATGGCAGAGGAGGTGCATAGGTGCGTGGTGTAACGGATAAATCCAAGACTCCAATGAGGAACATGAGCAGAAAGAACAACCAATACAGTTGACATATTGATTATAGAGGCACCCCCTGGCATCAATCGGAGGACATCTTTCACATAGCCAACTACAAAACGTAACTAACTGTACAAGGCCAAACTATAAACTGGAAACTTGATACGGTCGGATAAAGCGAGCTTGCTTGAGTTAGCTTGCTGTTGAGTAAGCTAGCAAGATGTTACAACAATGGGATCTCATTGGAGTACCATACAGTTAACAAAACATTATTAGCAAGCTAGCTCAAAGCACCCAAAAATAAGGTACTAAATAGACCTGTCTAGCATTTGAGTAACTAAAGAGAAACTGCCAAATAGCTAGTTAGTTTCACAGTTAGTCACTCACTCACGATAAAAATAAGCTAAACATTATCCGCACCACTAGACGGCTAGCTAGCTCATTACCGTTACTTGGATACAATCCTCAAGGGTCCGTTTATAAGGATTATGTCAAGGGTCACACGCAGAATGTTACATATGCTTTTTCTGATCAGATAAGCTAGAAACTGATTATACGTTAACCATGATGCTGCAGTGATAGACGATGATAGATCTGTAATTGATCTAAACCTGCCATGAGGTCCAGCTAACTCCACACTGTCACCAAGAAGACACCAGAATCTTCCCTCAAACTCCTTCCCCAATTTCCTCAACATTAATATGCACTATGATGTTTAGTAAATGATCATTTTCTAAACAAAATGGTCAAAATGTTCTAGACAATGGATTTTTTTTTTTTTTTTTTAAACAGCCTCAAACATTGTTTTTAAAGTCATGACCACAGAACCTTCTGGCAGTTGACGAAGAGGCATGGAATGGTTGATTTTGTTTCTGAATTGGCGGGACCCAGCGTCCAGTCAAAGAGGGGGCTTGGCTGAGCAGACAGAGTCACGTATAAGTGGCTGGAGACAAGCAGGTGAGAGGGATGAAAGCAGGTCAGCTGCATGTGAGGACATCTTACAGGGTCTTGATCGAGAAAGGTCCTCCGAAGCGGTGTTTTGATCGGTATTCCATCAGGCACCAGCTGCAGGTGTGTCTCCAACATCCAGGCCTGCATATCTCTCCATCCTGATCTCTTCTCTCATCTGCAAGATTGAAGAAACTTGGATGTGATCTGTGGAGTTCATCAGGCACTGCTGCATTGCTCACTTCAGAGTTTATCATTCCGTTGATCTGGGGTGAAGTTAGACTGACAGATGGACAGATATACTAGGTATCAGTGTCATGGACAAATAATAAATTCATTAGAAAGCCATGTAAATGTTCTAATGTTCTGTCTAGTCCCATGTTTTGGTTGCCCAAAAACCTAACTGATGTAGCTAATATAATGTAATAACATATGGTGAGCTAGTTAGCTGTGTGCCCTGCGATGGACTGGCACCCTGTCCAGGGTGTACCCCGCCTTGTGCCCGATGCTCCCTGGGATAGGCTCCAGGTTCCACGTGACCCTGAAAAGGAGTAAGCGGTAGAAGATGGATGGATGGATGGAGCTAGTTAGCTAGTTAATGGCATTAATACTGACTTAGGAGAAACAGTCAAGTATATGAATTCCCAGATAGGAGGACGACTCATCTCCTAATAAAGTTTCATCTATGAGCTGAGGTAAGGAAGGATTCTCATTTGGAGCATGCCGCCAGCTTTAAGCCTCTCTGGTATTCCTACCTGCTCGGGTGTGAGTCTGCACTCTGGCCTCACACACTCACACCCCTCCTGCTCCAGTTCCTCAGTGTGAAGATAGGAGATTGAGTCCGGCCAAGTGGATAATGAATCGTTTCATCTGTATGACATGGCTATGCACCTCCAACTTTCATCAGGGATCATGAGGGAGAGAGAGAAAAAGAGAGAATTGTAATTGAATGTTTGAATTACACTATCTAATTGGGTTCTCGAATAGTTCTAGAGCAACAACGATTCCACCGAGCTCACTTAGAAAACATACTTCCATTTGTTTTTCATAAGGACAAAAAAATGAGATCTCACCCTATAAAAGATTAAACACAGCTTTGGTTTGGAAATGGTTATGCCCAAATGCCCTCCTCGTCATCCTGTGAGTGGCAGCGTGATGTTAGAAAAGTTAGACGAGAGGTCAGAATGTCAGTGGACCGGCATCTAC
Organism: Ameiurus melas; assembly: GCA_012411365.1. Lineage (NCBI taxonomy): Eukaryota > Metazoa > Chordata > Actinopteri > Siluriformes > Ictaluridae > Ameiurus > Ameiurus melas. The sequence continues at coordinate 8,367,119 of CM022752.1, read as the reverse complement.
AATAGAATCTCACAGTCTGAAAATAACAGAATCGGGTAAAAATCTGAACCCACCGGATCTGGAGTGGGTCTGTGTCCTGCGTGGGGTGGCCCACGGGCGGGGGCACGGTGGTGCGGGGCTGGATGTCGTGGTTGCGGCCCGTGAGGAGCGGCATGAGGAGGGTGGTGGGGGTGTTGAGGGTGTTGAGGGTGTTGGGAGTGTTGGGGGTGTTGGGGATGGGGGCCCTGCTGCGGTGGTGGCCCGTGTTGAGGGTGCTGTTGGTGTTGCTGAGGAGGTGGACCAGCATGTGGGTGCTGTTGGTGTGGCTGTTGGGCATGTGGGTGCTGTTGGTGTGGCTGTTGGGCATGTGGCTGCTGTTGGTGTGGCTGTTGGGGCCTGGGTGGGTGTTGGTGGGGGCCAGGTGGCTGGGAATGCTGGGGGTACGGCGGATGAGGTGTCTGTTGAGGATGAGGGTGAGACGGTAGGGGTTGAGGATGTTGGTGATGAAGGGTGTGTGGGTAGAGGGGTTGCTGTTGAGGAAGAGGGGCATGTGGGTACAGAGGCTGGCCCTGGGCAGGAGGTGCGGCCTGTGGGTGCGGGTGTGCGGGCGGTCCCTGTTGGAGGTGGTGAGGGGGACCATGAGGGTGGTAGTGGTCATCTTCATAGCTGTCTGCCATCAATTTCATTCTGCTCTGGGTCTATCACGATGACAAAAACACATACACACGATAATGTATGTTTTTTGTCAGTTCCTTTGAATGCTGAGCAAGTGGCTCTGATTGTCGTGCAGGTGGTTCTAAGTGCTGTGTGAGAGGTTGACTGTAGTGTGAGTGGTGCTTAATGTTGTGCGAGTACATTTAAAATGTTTTGGAAGTGTTTCAGTGTTCTGCTGATACGTTGCATGTATTCTGGGTTTCTGTGGGCTCTGATGAATGTTTCTGATGTGTTTGAAGCTATGATGTGTTCTGTTTATGTTTGAAGCTCACCTGCTGCTTGAGTTGCTGCATTAGTCTATCCTTCTCACGCTTTAATGACATCACCTCCTCCTGGGTTTTCTTCTTATTAGAAGAGGAGAGCTCCAGTAGGGCGATGTTGGCATCCTTCTCACTGATGGCAGCCAGCAGGGCTTGCTGCCTACACACAGGGAGAGTCCCAAAGACAAGATCACGAGAAACTACCCAAGCGTTTTGTCCCGTCAGACTAGAGCCAGACTAGAAGACTAGACCTGTTGGAAAGCATGAATAAAAAAAAGGCGCTCTCACTTCATCTCCAGAATTTCCTCCAGCTGTTTGCGTCGCTCGTGTCGGAGGTTGGTCAGGTGGCCATCCCTCTCAGCCAAAGACTGCTGGGTCGAGGACAAGCGCTGCTTAGTGGAATCGAGCTCCTGCCTGGTCTTTTCCAGCACCGTCATCAACTCCTCAATCTGCGAGACGATGCATGCGTGTCAGAGGTATATGTCTATCAGAGCATGCTGAAACTCATCAATGCTACAGTTCTCCAGAATCTGGGGTCAAAATGTTGCATTGAAAGCTGTGCACACACACACACACCTTGGCACTGTCCATGGGGTTGTCCTTGCGAGGGTCTGGCAGGATGCTGCTGCCCTTTTTCTCTACTTGCTGGCCAAGCTTCATGGCAGGACCCTTTTTGTTCTGGTCTTTGCTTTGCCTGGAAAGTCAGGAAAAGGTCGAAAAATGACAACCATCAGCAGGGGGCGTTGCTGGCCCACTCAAACGGTCCACTCGTGATGTGCCTCCTTTTCGGACTTTTATGGTGCATTGAATAGGTACTAAACACCACTGGATATCAGTTCAGTAATTTTACCCCAACAAAATGGCGTTAATGGAGTTTTTTTTTTTGCCTTTGTTTATTTATTCATTTTCATATGATTCATTTACATATGATTCATTTTCGTGTGATTCATATTCATGCATGTGATTCATTTACATGTAATTCAGTTAATGGAGTTAATAAACGCAAGACTCGAACTAGTCGTGTGCTTAATTCACAAACTGACAAGTGCGCATTCAGTTCAGCTTTCATCGCCTTTCACGCAAACAAATTACAAAGACTCACCTTGGTGCAAGACTGCAGGACAGGAAGTGGGGAGAATAGAGAACAGGAGAAAAGAACAAATTAGAGTCAATTTAAACACTGCTGGAGAAAACAGAGAGGAGGATAGAGATTCAAATCAGGTCCTGAAGAAGGTAATGCAGGATGCTTCATCATCATCATCATCATCACATCATCATCAGTTTGGTCTCACAAAGCTTGTGAGGACCAACATGCAGTGGCCTAATCAGCCCAGCTAGGACAGGAGCAAGGGAACAAGGGTGCTAGGGAACAAGGGTGCAACAATTAGACCAAAATAAAAGTAGTCAAGGACACAAGACTCTGTTTGATTTTGAGTCGAAAAGCCATTTGGGCTTTAAAGGAATAATGCACCTCCAAAATACTAACATGGCTAACACTGGAAAAAGGTTCCTAACCGGACTCAGTTAGCATGTCTGCAAATGTTAAGTATGATAACTGACTCCTGCTAGTTTCCATTTACTTTTAGCGACGTTAGTATTTTTTTTTTTTCTCTGGTGACGTATTCTTTTAACGCTGCAAATTAGGGGGAGGTGCCATTCAATGCAAAATGAGAGAGAGGGACGAGAAAAAAAAAGGAGAGGAGCTGATGAGAGGAAAAGAGCAGAGACAAAGTGTTGGAGATAATGGTCAGGACCGGATATGATGCAAATGTGCATGAATCACTGAACGTCATGACATCAGAAATGAGGCATTGCATCTTTGGCGGGAGGATCCTTACACATCAGCTGACATTCGATGTATGGGAAAGAATGCTTTGACATTCTGACACAAAGGGAAAGCATGACTGATTACACCAAAATCCAAAAAATACATCCAAATTACACCAGAGACAAACAAAAGAAATGTCACAGACCACAATGTCTTTTTATGCAATAATCAAGATGCACATTTTCCATTATATTCATGTTGTAAGGGTCAGTGGATGTTCAGCAGCCGCCCAGAAATAGTATACCCGATGCACCAATCACAGAAAGGCAGTCACACAGAGCTAGAGAGAGAGAGAGAGAGAGAGAGAGAGAGAGAGAAAACAGAGCAGAAAGACATGCAGACAGACAGCCAGGCAGACAGACACGCAGGCAGGTGCAGCCGAGCCGTGATTCAGGGCAGAGCACTCACTTTCCCAGGAAGTCCCACATCATGCCCCCAATCTGCTGGGGCGCAGCGGACACTGAGGGGGCGGAGTCAGCAGGGGCTCTGCCCCCAGGGCGGGGCATAGAGGCAAGGGACAAAAGGAGCGAGGACACAGGTGGGTGGAGTCATGTATGTATTGGAGGGGATAAGCATCAGATGCAGAGACGAGAAACGGAGAAATGGAGATGGACAGTCGTATATGAGAGCACGCAACGGTGGAAAATGTAGAATGAGTGAAAGATGAGTAGAGAGAGAAAGAGAGAGAGAGAGAGAGAGAGAGAAAGAGGTAGAAAAGGAAGGGGATTGCGAGATTTTAGAGGACAAATATATGACAGGACGAGGGGGAAATGAGAGAGTGGGAGAAAGAGAAAGATAAAGAGGGCAAGCCAGCGGAAAAGAACAGAAAACACAATACACACTGAGTTCAGACACTGAACGCTCGGATAGAGAAGTGCAACAGCAGTCTCTGGGGGACAGAGGGCGCTAGTGAGCCTGAGAAAAATCCTCTCCAGTTCCCTGCTTTGTTTGTTTTTTTTGTTTTTTTACACATGGACAGAATGCCGTTTTCAACATGCTCAGTCTTCCTCACAACTGGTGGCGTACGCCACAGGACGAAAGAACTAAACGAAAGTGCCACAAACGACCATGTGATATTCATTTAAGTCTTTTTTCCCCACCCAAACAATGACTTGTTTCTTGTATCAAAGCGTCCTTTCCATTCGAGAAACATCACCACCTTTTCCACAGCTGGATTTTTGACGTTTGAAGGGAGCTGAAATTTAGACCGTAACACTGATCTAATCTGATCTGAAGCAGCACAAGACACCTAAACTTCACAGCTTACCAAATTGTTCCAGTTTTAATGCCAGAGTCTAAGGGGGTGAGAGCGACAGCACGGCGTGGCGACGGCTGGCGCTCAGAAACACTTCACCGACAGAGCTGAGAATTAACGGTGTCAGTTAACTATCGTTTGGCCAGTTCTGTTCTCACTGCCTCGCATTTAATAAACGGCTGAAGCTCCTCATGTCACAGTGTGTTCTGGATTGGTTTAATGTCTAATTACATAACTACATCACAAACTACATCAGTGTGCTCTGAAAGTAGTCGAAAATGTCAATCAAATCACAATTAACCCTAAAAATAAAGCTGTAAAATAATGGGTTTAATTTAAATTCAATGTATCTTTAATTTAAATTCAATGAATCTCAAATTCAATGTATTCAAGTAAAAAGCCAGAAATGTCAGCGTCCTCACCTCTCCAGCTCGGCAATCTTCTTGTCCTTGTCGTTCTTCTCCGTCTCCACGTCACGGAGGATATCCAGCAGCCTCTCGACCTCCGTCTGTGATTTCCCCGACTCCTCCTTGTAGAAGGCCACCTCCTTCTCGAGGAGCTTTACTCGATCCATGTAGTCCGGGTTTCCTCGAGAGCCCTGCTGGACCTCCACCTCGTGGGCTTTCTGGAGAGCAAGCACAACGAGTACGGATGACTAGTCGCATTAAAATCGAGGTGAGTGGACCGTTCTTACGATGTCGGACATTTCCGTGGATACCCGGCGATCCGGAGATGTTCTAACAACTCACGTGTAAGTCAACAGACCATCTAAACTAGGCTGCTGGACTGTTTACACTGGGATGCGGATCATGAGCACTGCTACGAGAGCATCCGAGTAGTCCAACAGCTTCCAATAGCTATCTGTTTTGGTTTTCACTGGTAGATGTGAGCTGTGAAACTGAGCCAAAGGACACTATGCATGTGCTAGATATAACATGTCTTCAAGCTCATTAGTAAGAAAACCCAGAACTCACTTAAAGGGAGCGTTTGCACGTGAACAACAACAACAGCATCCGCGACTGACGACGACAGACACGAAGGGGTGAAGGACAGAGCACAGAGACACAGGCTGGAACGTCACTCCACGATGCATCACCTTACTCTATTACCCATAAATCTGCACACAGATCGATGTGACGGAACTGAAAGTGGCGGGATGTTGACTGACAGACACGCAAGCCAGGACATGAGGCCATGCAGACAAGCTGCACTTGCAATGCATATGTTTGTTTACACACAGCCTGAGAGGCGAGCAGTCAGGTGTTCCTAGAACTCCATATTAAAGCTGGGATGGTATCGGCAGCGTGTTTCAGGCATGAGGAACCCGTTTGCATGGTGCTTACAGTAGGTGATGTGTGTGGTTATGGTACATACTGTAACCCGGACAGTTCTGGCAGCATACTTCTGCGAGTCTAGGAGCCGAACCACTGAGTCATCAGACATTAAAGGCTCCTAATGAATGCCGTTTGGATGATAGAGGAATAAACATGAAGCCATGTAACAGCTATAATGCTTCAGGAGATCAGCGAGATACGCCGGAGTTGGGGGTTTTACGCTATTTTTGTGATTGACTTGTGGTGCTGTGATTGACAGGGGAGAGACATGATGCCCATCCCACCCAGAGATCATGGGCAATTTCGCCTCCATGGCTCCTGATTTTTGATGGTTGTGGCGCCGTTTGACCTGACAATCTCCCGGTGATTGGGAAAATAGATACAGTGTATTCTTAAACAAAATGGCAGTACCCAAAGCTGTCACCAGTTTCTCAGTTGTAGCCTAGCAACTTTGCTCTAGCCAAGCTAATTTTGTTGGTTTACAACTGTTAAGAAATGCAGTAGTGCTTCCTTGCGCACACGCGTGTGTGTGTTTCCTCATGCTTTCAGCACGCGCCGTGTGTGTGGGTCCTGAGAGACACTTACAGGGTTGTTCATCTGATTGAACAGCTGCTCGGCTTGCTGCATTGCAACGGCGAGGAGGAGGAGGAGGAGGAGGAGGAGGAAGAGGGGAGGAGTTAAACAGATGACGAGGAGGATGGGAAATGAGGAAGGGAGACCCAGAGAAACATTGTTAGGTTTAGCATTAGCCACTTTTTAGGACCAGGTACAGTATAAGTTGCCTTTTTTTTTTTTTTTAAGAAATCACTGATCCAGGAACAGCCTTTATTCTGAAACCCGATCTGAGCCGTTATTAAGAGAAACGGCAAAAACCGATCTCGGATCAGTGGGGCAAAAAAGAGCAACATACTAAATGAAAAGACACAGAGGGACATTCAGGGGGTAGGGAGGGAGGATGGAGTGCAGATTACAGTAACTGTCAGGCCGAACGTGGCCCAGGGGTGGGGTTTTAGTGGCCTGTTATATTACGTAACATTTTATTTCAACTCGTTTTCTGGAGATTTAGCAAACAGGCAGAAAAACCAGTAAACGTTTCCTGTCTTGACTTGAACAGTTCTATCCACTGCACCTATTAATCTACAAAACTCCATGAATTCGGGTTGGTCTGATTAATGGCATACCTTCTGCAGCTGCGTCTCCAGCTTACTGCACTCCTCCTTCTTCTGCTCGATGGCGATCTCCAAAGATTTCAGTTTGGAGTCTTTCTTCAGGCCGGATGAGGCCAAAGAAGAGGCGTGTTCTTTCAGATCTATTAAACTCGACTGGAGACGGAGGGAGTGAAAGCACGACGTTAATAAGCAGATGGTACACTAGGAAAACATCCTGTAGAGCGCGCGAACACACACACTCTGACACACTCTGACATTCACCTCTTTCTCTGTGAGCTCCACCTGCAGATTGCTGACCTTCTCCTTCAGGTCTTTGTTCTCTTTCTTGTACGAGTCGAGCTCATCCATGCGCTCCCGGTCCTCCCGCTCTCTCTGCTCCTTCAGACGCTCGATGATTCGCTCCTGAGATACAGGACGTTCACATTCACATTCACAATCACAGTTCACTATACAGAGACCACGCCTCCTTCACTATACAGAGACCACATCTTCACTATACAGAGACCACGCCTCCTTCACTATACAGAGACCACGCCTTCACTATACAGAGACCACGCCTTCTTCACTATACAGAGATCATATCCTCTTCACTATACAAAGACCATGCCTTCACTATACAGAGACCATGCCTTCACTATAGAGACCATGCCTTCTTCACTATAGAGACCATGCCTTCTTCACTATACAGAGACCATGCCTTCTTCACTATACAGAGACCATGCCTTCTTCACTATACAGAGACCATGCCTTCTTCACTATACAGAGACCACGCCTTCTTCACTATACAGAGACCACGCCTTCACTATACAGAGACCATGCCTTCTTCACTATACAGAGACCACGCCTTCTTCACTATACAGAGACCACACCTTCTTCACTATACAGAGACCACGCCTTCTTCACTATACAGAGACCATGCCTTCTTCACTATACAAAGACCATGCCTTCTTCACTATACAGAGACCACGCCTTCTTCACTATACAGAGATCATATCCTCTTCACTATACAAAGACCATGCCTTCTTCACTATACAGAGACCACGCCTTCTTCACTATACAGAGACCATATCCTCTTCACTATACAGAGACCACGCCTTCTTCACTATACAGAGACCACGCCTTCTTCACTATACAGAGACCACGCCTTCTTCACTATACAGAGACCACGCCTTCTTCACTATACAGAGACCACGCCTTCACTATACAGAGACCACGCCTTCTTCACTATAGAGACGCCTTCTTCACTATACAGAGACCATATCCTTTTCACTATACAGAGACCATGCCTTCTTCACTATACAGAGATCATATTCTCTTTACTATACAGAGACCACGCCTTCTTCACTATAGAGACGCCTTCTTCACTATACAGAGACCATATCCTCTTCACTATACAGAGACCACGCCTTCTTCACTACAGAGACCACGCCTTCAGCACTATACAGAGTAAATGTAAATTTTATCCAAAGCGCTTTAAACTGTGTCACCCATTCACACACACACTCACACTCCAATGGTAGCAGAGCTGCCAAAGCGCTAACTTCCCATCGGGAGCAACTTGGGGTTCAGTGTCCTGCCCAAGGACACTTCGGCATGTGGAGTCACGTAGGCCGGAAATCGAACCGCCAACACTACGATTAGTGGACAACCCGCTCTACCAGCAAAGCCACAGCCGCCCCTACAGTGGTCAACAGAGACCACGCCTTCTTCACTATGCAGTCACTTCTGCAGTATACAGAGACCTCCTGCTTTACTATACATATTATAGTAAATAGACCCCGCAGCAGCAGTTCACCTTCTCAGACAGAGCCTCCTCCAGTGTGGCGAGGGCCGTGTCTGTGTTGGTCGAGTCGGTCTGCAGAGACTTCACTCTGTCCTTCAGGTTCCCCAGCTGTTTATCTTTATCTCGCAGCTGCTCCTGCAGGTTCTCAATCTGAGACAGACGCGTAGAAACAGAGAGAGAGAGAAATTCGACACGTGCAATTTCTTGCGTAGCCACAGCTAGCATGTTACTTCTTTAACTCCCATCCCAGGAGACATACCTTCTTCTGCAGCACGTTTATCTTGCGCTCTTTGACCTCCAGCATGTCCTTCATGTCACGGATCTCTCCGGCGAGCGTGCCTTTCTCCTCGGTCAGGTCCTGCAGCTGCTTGCTCTTCTTATTGAGGAAGGACTCCTTCTCCTCGAGACGCAGCCGCAGGGCATCCACCTGCAACGCCACACACACCACCATCACCCACATCCCATAATATTCCCCTACACAGTACACGGCTAGAAATGTGCAACAGGTCCTCTGTGAACACACTGTAGCTAAAGAATAATAATAATGATAATAATAATGTGTGTTGTGTGTGTGTGTGTGTGAGAGACCTCAGTCTGCAGGATAGCAGCTCGCTGCTCTTTGGCTGTCAGAGACTCTTTGAGAACCTCAATGTGCTGCTTGCAGTCTGAGTTCTGATTGTTCAGAGTCTCGAGCTTCGTCTGCAGAGCCAGCAGCTCGGACTCCTTCTTGGACAGCTCCTGCTTCAACTGATCAATCTGAGGGGACAAAAGAGACATAAACGAGGTCTAAATTGTATAAGAGACATTTAACTAGAAGCGAAATGTAGCAAGTAGCAATTCAAATGGAAGAAAACCATAATAAACAACAACAACACGTAAAAAAATATATAATTGCTAATCTCTTCAGCAGAAATACAAAAGGTTACAATAGATTACAGGTGTTTATTATATATTTGAATTAATGGCTGTGGTATGAGAGGAATAAAACAGTCTGGACCCTGGTCTGATTGGAGAAGTAATCAGCTTCGTGAACCGCATGGTAACAGGACTATATATAACCTGGCTAATGTGAGCACTGGGTACAAATTTACTAACTAACTATATATTATTTCAATTAACGTGAATTCGAGTAAAGAAAATTTAACTAAAGACAATCTACGAAATGCTTTGATTTAAATTCCGACTGAGCCGACGAAACATTACACATAAATACAAATGGACTATATATATATATATATAAATATATAAATATAAGAGAAAGGTGCAACTTCAGTTGTATTCCCTCCGTGTTTCCATTCTGAACACCAAACACATTAACACAGCCAATAATAAGGATTAGTCGCTTCATTTGTTGCGTCAACTACTTTGCATAAAACGGAGAAAATCTTGATTTAAACGCTCACCAGACTAATGGCTTTACGAATCATGAATCACGGATCAGGGTTTGTGAATCGTGACTCATGAATCACTTGCAATCAGGTTCAAACACTACTAAAACCCAATAAACGGGAATAAACGGGATTTTCCGGAACGTTAAAGATGACAGGCGGTGTTAAGCAAACGCGGAGGGCTAGTGCCTGTAGACAGAGGAGACGAGACGGGCGCAAGGCGAGAGCGTTTGTGTGTCGACGTGCCTCTCAGCCCGACTGCAGCTGAAACCCTGCTGTAGGGTAAATGAAATCGCGTCCATCATCCGCGCAACTCTGCTCGCATTAAACACATGCTTAACTATTCATTACACGACAGGGCTTTCCATCCTTAATGAGCCTTTCGCTTAAAATGCAGTAACACTCCAGTGTTCTCCAGTGTTCTCTTCTCCGTGGCCGTATGTAGGGGGTTATTTCGCCCCCATTTATAAATATGATTATCTTCACCGAGGGTGGAGGAGGGCCATGACTTTCGTTCTTTCTTTCTACGCGAAGGCTTCCATGTATGGACACGAAGACACGCCCACATTCCTTTCCGATTAACTCAAGTAAGCTTCAAGTAAAGAATAAAACATCGTATGTTGTGCGTTTATAAGAAAACAATCGCCACAACTACCATTACGATGTTTTTATTTACTAATACACGACACGCCGTATTTTTTACTCTTTTGTACTTAAGTGTTAAGTTAGTTCCTGTTCCCGCGTACGTTATAGCAGCTAGAAGCAGTGGTTCCCTCACCAGCATCTCTCTATTCTCTCTTTAAGTTTAAAAAGACAACAAACGAAATATAAAACTCCTCGGTCCTTACACTCAAGGCTCCTTCCGTAAAATGTTACATAAACATCTCCTAACAGGAAACGTCACCGTACTGACAGTACGAGTCCCCATGAACGAGCTGTTACTACAGAAACGGTAATATCAATATAAACCTGCGATTAGCAGCTGAGCTACTGTCAGAGCTGCTGTTATAGAGAATGAATCAACACCTTCTGACCAATCACGGTCCAGAACTCAACAGCTAACGGCTGAAATCGGGTACACATGGTATTGTTAGCGTGCACATAAGCGCACAGACTGTGCTAGCGAAGTCGAAACCATTCTCCAGAACAAACGACAAGCCTCAGAACCTGGTGGCATCGAGCAGAAGGAATCTCAGCGGTCGCAGGTGGCAGGTGTAGCGAGGCTTTACTCTACCTTGGTCTTCATGAATTTGGAGTGGTTCTTGTACACCTCCATCTGTTTGATCTCCTCCTCGCGGTCCTCGGTGCTCAGCAGGCCGTTGGCCTTCAGCATCTGAATCTCGTCCTCCAGGTCTCGGATGTTCCGCTCCAGAGAAGCGATCTTCGTGTCCTGGAGGAATAGTTTGGATGAGAAATTAGCAACGCTTGGCTCCATGCTAGTGGACTAATGCACTTTCATGGACTACTCAAACGATATTGGAGTGAAAAAACAAGGAACTGAGAGAGAGAGAGAGAGAGAGAGAGAGAGCGGAAAGAGAGAGAGAGAGCGTGGAGAGAGAGAGAGAGAGAGAGAGAAGCAGTGGGTGTTGTGCAGGAAAATGAGGAACTGCAGTGCAGAATCCTGTTCCTATCATGCTAATGGAGGGGCATCTAAGCGCTGTTCGGTTGAACTGGACACGCATCCGGTTGCAGATAAGAGAGATACAGAACAGGACAGAGAGACAGAGATAGAGAGAGATAGAGTGAGAGAGAGAAGTGTGTGTGTGTGTGTGTGTGTGTGTTTCATTCTCGGACTGCAAAACTGCAACAGCATGCTTCTTGGCTTTTTAAATAAATAATAGCACGCCTTTCAGATTAGCCGCGGCCCGTTTCACATTCCCACAGCGATCTCGGAAAGGGTGTGTCCTTTCTCACTCGTTCAGTTTCTCGCACTCTTCCTTCCTCTCACACATTCAGCACAAATTGTTCAGAACCGACGACCGTCCAGATGTGTAACCTCCGCCGTATTGTCGCCTTTCTTCGGTTTACTCTGGCGTGCTCGGTTAACTAGCAAGTTGGTGAGATCACGTTATGCTAGCTGGCTCGTTTTAACAGCAGGACAATATCTAGCAACGCGAACAGACAAACGCTTTGCGTAGACTTGAGCTGTAAGTTCAGAGAGACACAGTCAGATCCGTGAAATATTGAGGCAAATGTGGCGTGGTGAGGAGAATTATGGGATTGCCTGCATCAGGGAAGAAGTTTGCTCACACACTCAACTTTGCACTGAAATATGGACCGAAGTAGAAATACGGTACCTCTAAAGGCACGGCCATCTGGAACCAAGCTCCTGTCAAATCACGTACGTGCAAAATGCTGCCCAGAATCGCTGCCTACCCCGGGAGCTTCCTTTGGATTAAAGCGTAATCCATCTGGCTAGCTGTTTTCTCAGCGTTTTTGCTTGGACAAACCCTCGTGCATGGAGGTTCATACTGTTGCTACAGTTTCCTTCCAATTTCTTCAAAGCGAGCGTCCGTTGCGCGTGTGCTTTATTTACAAACAAACCGCAAATATATTCAGAGGAGAAAAAAACTCTTCTGCACCGTACCCTTTACGTGCAAATACTCAGCATCAGCATCCCTGCCCTTCCTTTCGTCTTCTCTTGTCTCCTCTCCCCTTCCCTCTCTCTCTCTCTCTCTCACGCACACACACACACACACACACACACACACATACACGCCTGCGTTAGTGGTTTCACCGTTGTAAACAACCCGCTCCTGTTCCCATGGTAACAGCATCAGTCCTCCACCAATGGTTGGAGGATGAGCGAGAGGAGAGAGGAGAGAGTGTGCGCTACGGGAAACTGGTGCATTATGGGAGTTTACTAGGAGGGAGCAGGCGAGATAACAGGTGCTGATTGGATGGCATGAGATTGGAGAGGCAACCGGTTGGTCATATGGGATTCATTCCGGTGTCACGTGGGTGCTGCAGTGGAGCATTCTGGGTATTAGTACTCTTCGGGAGTCCAATCTCGAAGGTCCTAAAGCGTGTGTGTGTGTGTGTGTGTGTGTAAAGGAGCTGCATGAGGTCATGCTTTATTTTTAGAAGTGTGTGTAATGGCTCTGCTGGTGAGGAGGTGGCAGCCTAGCGTAGCCAAGTACACACACACACACACACACACTCACTCTTTAATCTAAGGATCCCACAGAGCACTGATCTTCTTCTTCCTTCTGTTTCTTGTCCACGCTCTGATTATAATTCTGTTTGTTAATGTAACTGTTGTTTAATTACACATCTCGTGACTTTCTGATCAGCTGATCCGGTTTTCAGCTTCACTCTTACCTTCATCTCTATGATCGTTTGCAGGGCTTTGGTTTTGCTCGGGTCCTGGTGCAGCTGGTTTCTTCGGTGAAGCTCCTGAAAACAAAGGTCAAGGGTCAAGGGTCAGGAAACTCTACGAATGTTACATATATTCATTTTGGAGACGCACTGATACAAAACATCAGAATAAAAATAAATGTATAAAAACATCAACAAATCTCTTTAGAACTGTTTGGAGACCTGCTCTCTGGACCTGCCTGATCCATCCTGATGACCTACTTCTGGGTAGAGTTTTCATCAACTGAAAATCCCTCACTGATGCCGAGGATGGCCACACATCTCAAGATCTTTGAGATTACTGAGGATGGTGCCACTTAAAAACCATGAAGATGGCTTTGGACCACAAGTCATATGAACAGTTATGCTGTTATAGCTTTAGAACTGCAAGTGCCACAAACAGTTCTGCACTAAAGTCTCCTTCAGTGATCAGTGGAGAAGTTCAACAAAACACACTTCATGTAAAAACTGGAATGAATTTTCCTGCGTACTCATGTAACTGCACTATTTCAGCATGTAGTATTAGCATATTTACAGAAGGGGTGTATTTATTTATAATCACACTATCCGGTGTCACCCAGATGAGGACGGGTTCCCTTTCGAGTCCGGTTCCTCACAAGGTTTCTTCCTCATATCGTCCCTCGTCCCTGGGAGTTTTTCCTCACCACCATCGCCTCTGGCTGCTCATTAGGGATCAATTCAGATATTTAACATCTACATCCTGAATTTATATATTTCTGTAACGCTGCTCTGCTCTCACTGTTAAAAGCGCTATACAGATAGAAATGAAGGGAATGCAGTGAAATTGTTAAGGGTTGCAGATTGAGGTATTGCATCGTGACTGGGATCCCACGAGACCCAGTGAAGGAGGAAATGCATTATCCTGGTCACCAATTTGTATAACACTAATAACCACAGTGTTTGCAGGAGTGGGCGGGATCAGTCAACAGTGTCTGCGGGAGGGGGCGGGATCAGTCAACAGTGTCTGCGGGAGGGCGGGGATCAGTCACAGCGTCTGCGGGAGGGCGGGAATCAGTCAACAGTGTCTGCAGGAGTGGGCGGGATCAGTCAACAGTGTCTGCAGGAGGGGGGGATCAGTAACAGTGTCTGCAGGACGGGGCGGGATCAGTCAACAATGTCTGCAGGGCGGGGCGGGATCAGTCAACAGTGTCTGCCGGAATGGGTGGGATCAGTCAACAGTGTTGCAGGACGGGGCGGGATCAGTCAACAGTGTCTGCAGGACGAGGGGGGATCAGTCAACAGTGTCTGCAGGAGTGGGCGGGATCAGTCAACAGTGTCTGCAGGAGGGGGCGGGATCAGTCAACAGTGTCTGCGGGAGGGGGCGGGATCAGTCAACAGTGTCTGCGGGAGAGGGCGGGATCAGTCAACAGTGTCTGCGGGAGGGGCGGGATCAGTAACAGTGTCTGCAGGAATGGGTGGGATCAGTCAACAGTGTTGCAGGACGGGGCGGGATCAGTCAAAAGTGTCTGCAGGACGGGGCGGGATCAGTCAACAGTGTCTGCAGGACGGGGCGGGATCAGTCAACAGTGTCTGCGGGAGGGGGCGGGATCAGTCAACAGCGTCTGCGGGAGGGGCCGGAATCAGTCAACAGTGTCTGCAGGAGTGGGGGGATCAGTCAACAGTGTCTGCGGGAGGGGCGGGATCAGTCAACAGCGTCTGCGGGAGGGGCCGGAATCAGTCAACAGTGTCTGCAGGAGTGGGGCGGGATCAGTCAACAGTGTCTGCAGGAGGGCGGGATCAGTAACAGTGTCTGCAGGACGGGGCGGGATCAGTCAACAATGTCTGCAGGACGGGGCGGGATCAGTCAACAGTGTCTGCCGGAATGGGTGGGATCAGTCAACAGTGTTGCAGGACGGGCGGGATCAGTCAACAGTGTCTGCAGGACGGGGCGGGATCAGTCAACAGTGTCTGCAGGAGTGGGCGGGATCAGTCAACAGTGTCTGCAGGAGGGGGCGGGATCAGTCAACAGTGTCTGCGGGAGGGGGCGGGATCAGTCAACAGTGTCTGCAGGAGTGGGCGGGATCAGTCAACAGTGTCTGCGGGAGGGGGCGGGATCAGTAACAGTGTCTGCAGGAATGGGTGGGATCAGTCAACAGTGTTGCAGGACGGGGCGGGATCAGTCAAAAGTGTCTGCAGGACGGGGCGGGATCAGTCAACAGTGTCTGCAGGACGGGGCGGGATCAGTCAACAGTGTCTGCAGGACGGGGCGGGATCAGTCAACAGTGTCTGCAGGAATGGGCGGGATCAGTCAACAGTGTCTGCAGGAATGGGTGGGATCAGTCAAAAAGTGTTGCAGCGGGGCAGGATCAGTCAACAGTGTCTGCAGGACGGGCGGGATCAGTCAACAGTGTCTGCAGGACGGGGCGGGATCAGTCAACAGTGTCTGCAGGAATGGGCGGGATCAGTCAACAGTGTCTGCAGGAATGGGTGGGATCAGTCAACAGTGTCTGCAGGACGGGGCGGGATCACTCAACAGTGTCTGCAGGAATGGGCGGGATCAGTCAACAGTGTCTGCAGGAATGGTTGGGATTAGTCAACAGTGTTGCAGGACGGGTGGGATCATTCAACAGTGTCTGCAGGACGGGGCGGGATCAGTCAACAGTGTCTGCAGGAATGGGTGGGATCAGTCAACAGTGTCTTTAGGAGGGGGCGGGATCAGTCAACAGTGTCTGCAGGAGGAGGCAGGACTGGTCAGAATTCCTTTGGGAGTGGGCAGGACTGGGAATATAAAAACAGTCCTGTGCAGAACTCTCTGGTCACTGGGCCAGAACCTTGTGGGTTTTTTTTCGTTTTTGTTTTGTCCTCCAACCTGAATTTTTCCCAATTTAGTTACAGGTCAAGGTTGGTGAAGGCGAACAGAAGCTTCCTGTAATCAAAACAAAGCAAACCACCAAATATTCCCAGGAAAACAAGCCCCTCCTTCCCACTGAAACTCTGACAAAGTCTAACCCAGCCTTCAAACCCACGCTATGATTAAACACATCTGTCTCAGGACATTATTCTCCGTTGATAACGGGTACATGATCACACACCTCTCTCAGGTGAAGGTTCTCTTTCTCCTTCTGGTCCAGTATAACCTCGAGGTGGCCGAGCTGAGCCTCAGCCTCTGCGATTCGTCTCGCCCTGTCTTGCTCCTCCTCCTCCGAGGCTCGACCGGTCACCGGAGGGAGCCCTTTGCTCTGCAGCATCTCCAGCAGCTTCTTGATGGACTCGTCCCTGGCGCCCAGCGTCTGCTTCTGCGTCTCGATCCTCAGCTCCATCTCCTCCAGCGTCTTCCTCAGCAGGAAGAGCTCCTTGGCCTGGCGGTCGTGTTCGGCCTGAAGGCGGCGGAAGTTCTCCTCGGTCAGCTCGATGGTCGTAAAGTGTTCGGCTCCGGCGGGTCTGGAGTTGCTCTCCTGCTGCAGGAGGTGGTTCAGGTCACGCTGTGTCCTCAGCTCATCCTGAAGAGCCTGAATGGTCATCTGGAGATGCTGGAGGAAAGCCGAGAAATGTGCATTAACAGGACTGCGACATATCGTCCTCCTGATACTGATTCACACGGACAAATAACGATGAGTGAAAGAACAAATATTTTTATATTAGCTGCATGAAACATTCATTCATGCGATTTTTCAGGTGCAGGTGAAAAATAAACATTTGATTCTTTTTTAAACTTTTTTTTTTTTTTTTAATCGTGTTATTGGACGTTAAATCCCTTCAGCGCATCATTAACTGGAATA
The DNA here is from genome assembly GCA_012411365.1 of Ameiurus melas. NCBI lineage: Eukaryota > Metazoa > Chordata > Actinopteri > Siluriformes > Ictaluridae > Ameiurus > Ameiurus melas. The sequence continues at coordinate 8,350,312 of CM022752.1, read as the reverse complement.
CTTTGCATTTATTACCTTCGCAGCTAGAGAAGGAAATTGTATGGCGGTGTCACTGGACTCCGGTGTGATTGTTAAACCTGTCTCGGAGGAAATCCTGGGCTGAATCATCACCTGAAGGACCCCGCTAATGAGAACGCCGGCTTTTAACCACGAGGCTTCACCCATGCAGTGCGTTTAGGGCCTTTGGCAAAATGACTAAATATACAAGACGAGCGTTAGCGCCGAAAGTGGAGCATGTGGAGCCGTCCTGCTTTTCCGTCTCTCCCGTCCGTTTTATTTGAATCGACACGTTACGTCCTCACTTTCACGTCTGTCTCCTCGGCGTTTGGAAAGGAAATGCGGCGGCCCGAGCGCGAGAAGGCCGCCGTTACGTTTTGATCCGCTCTTACAGGCGGTCACGATCACGATCTGATTATCGAGCTCGTTCTTCTGTTCTTTTATTAGAATTATTATTATATTTCATTCTTTTTTTTTCTAGTTGGTGTATTATATTTCTGTGCTCTCTCTCTCTCTCTCTCTCGCTTTACATCTTCATTATTTTATGCTGTTTTAATCGCAGGTCTTATTTCTTTTTCAGCTCATCCACGTCCACACGCTCAGCTATTTCTTTTTTTTTCCGTCGTGATCTTTATTCACTGTTCTTAATTGTTTCGTTTTTCATTTTCTCGGCTTTTACACTTTTATCTAAGGGCTTTTTGTCTTGTCTGTGTGATTATTACTTCCTTTTATAATGCTCTGGGATGTTTTTGGGGGGGGGTTTTTGCTTTTGTTTTTCGCTTCGTCCAGATATAACGCATTCGATAGAATTGCTCGTTCGGTCCTGCCTCGTCCAGCTCACCAGTCCGATTATCCTGATCGTTCTGCTCCTCTCGGCTTTTTCAGCTCCTGTCTATCGGATACTAGAAAAGCGGACGTGATCGATTTTTTCCACAGTGTTGCTACCACTCTAAGAGATGAGACATTTAAGAAAAAGCACCCAGGAGGAATTTGTACCAGGGCATGATGGGGGAAACGCTTGCAGGTGGGACAGGAGAGGAAACAGGAAACACTGTTGAGTTTCGCTGAAACGCTGATCCAGGATCAGTTTTCGGCAAGTTAAGGAAAGTGAGATTCTTAGCATGCACCAAACACACACACACACACACACACACACACACACAGAATCGTACACTGTACAGACTCACACTTTAACACTTCACACAAACACACACAGAGCCAGAGCAGTGTTATGCAAGCAGTGTAACACACCTTTGTCCTGCGAGCGTCCATCAGGTGCTGATGGGAAAGATGGAGAGTGTGAAAAGCATCAGAGCAGAAAATCACCACACACACACACACACACACACAGTGAGGACACCGAGAAGCGTGTGTGTGCTTACAGGCTGCACGATCTGAAACGAAAATATCGCCTCGGGATTAAACTGTGCGTTACTACACTCAGGTAAAGGTTCTCGTCCTCCCTCTGGTCCATCATGACCTCTAGGTGGCTCCGCAAGCCAGAATTACGACAGGATGACGGCAAACGGCACGACACGGCTTCAAATACGGCAGCGGTGACGCCGTTAATTAAAACATGCTAATGGCCAGGCTAATCGACAGCGTACGCAGAACCAAAGAAAGTTTATTTTCTTTCATCTTCATGTAATCTGACACGGAAAAACACGCGCTATCGTTCGACCTGCTGTAGAATACGGCTGAGATTTCGCCGGGTCTTAAAACATTATTTATTTCGCGTATTTTTGACATATCAGTAGTCTTTCTTATGACGTGAGGACGCTTTCGTATAAACAGCACGTATACAATTATGTCGATTATTCTCAGATTTAAGAAGCGAACGAATCCAACGTCAATCACCAAACACGTGTCGGGTGACAGCAGACCTCTAGCTACAGCTGAGGACGAGTACCGTTACTTAAAACTTAGCTTTCGCTCCTTTAAGAAATCGTGCAACCCCACAGCGTCTCGCTTTTGGTCACTGATTTATATTAAAGTTGTTAATAAGATTAAAATCCATCAACACTTTTGTTTTGGGGTTTTTTTTTTTTGGAAAGAGACAAGACACAGGACATGTATAGCTCCCTTAATGTTACAATGTGCGACAGTGGAGTGTGTCATTTGTCCAGCAGGAGGCGACACAGTGTTACATAGCCTCAGTGCAGTGTTCAGATTTGTCCAGCAGGGAGCAGTAGATAGACACACACACACACACACTCAATAATTTCCAGTTTTTCCACACACAGGTCCTGACTTTGTCAAGTCCAGTTTCCGATGTTTACAAGATCCTATATTCCCAGGGATCCATTTTTCCAGGACGCTATACATGTGCATATTCTCTCAGGTCAGTTAGCGATCTTCGGCGCCAGTTAGACCTAAGCTCCGCCCCCTGTGCCCCTGGGACGCCTGTAAGATCAGAGTGTTTTCCACATAGCTGTCATCTTAGATTCCGTCGATACAGATAAAAGACCCGAGATGTCCATGTGTGTGTACTATATCTGATCTCGTGAATAAAACCCCGTGTGTGTGTGTGTGTGTGTGTGTGTATGTATATATATATATATATATATATATATATATATATATATATACACATTACGTGCAGAGAAAACCTCGTGCAGCTCCTGAGGCCCCGCCCACAGTGTCGTCAGAGCTCGTAACAGACAACTGCTTGATTAAATCTGTTCAAATGTTATATTACATATACATAACACCGGCGAACAAGGGAAGGTCTCGCTGCCCGTACAGTCGTGCCATCTGCAGGCGATCAGGATAAGGTGATGAAGTGAGGAGGACGGAGGAGCGTTTGGGAAAAGTGTCGACTCTCATTAGGATGTGGAACGCTGAAGGACAGAGAGAGCGGCTCCCGGTGAGACTCCCGTCTCCGCATGCTAATTAACTCTGATCTAATCTAATAGAGCTGTGGGGAATCAGCGGCACTCACTGCACACGCACAAACGCACGCGAGCACGCACACGGGCACACACACGCACACACATACACATGCACACACACACAAGAAGCAGAGGTAAAATGCTCATTCATCTGTCACACACCCCTTCACTGAGCTATCAAAAGAATGCATTTCAGTTTAAAGGTACCGCTCTCTCTCTCTCTATCTGTCTCTATCTGTCTCTGCATGTCTCTCTCTCTCTCTATGTCTCTGCATGTCTCTCTCTCTCTATGTCTCTCTCTCTCTGCATGTCTCTCTCTCTCTATCTGTCTCTACATGTCTCTCTCTCTCTGTCTCTGCATGTCTGTCTCTCTCTCTCTATGTCTCTGCATGTCTCTCTCTCTCTCTATGTCTCTGTATGTCTCTCTCTCCATGTCTCTGCATGTCTCTCTCTCTCTGTCTCTGCATGTCTCTCTCTCTATGTCTCTGCATGTCTCTCTCTTTCTCTATCTGTCTCTACATGTCTCTCTCTCTCTCTCTCTCTCTGTCTCTCTTTCTGTTTGTCTGTCAGTCTTTCTAAATGTCCATCTCTGCCTCTCTGCCTCTCGCTGTCTTTCGCTCTGTCTCGCTCTCTCTCTCTCTCTCTCTCTCTCTCCCTCTTTCTCTCCTGATCAATAGTCATCTTGAGAGTTAGATGAATGGGAGGAAACAGTCCAATAAAACCATTTGCATAATTACAGTCCTTAACCACCCCCCACCCCCACCACCCCACACACACACACACACACACACACACACACACACACACACACACAGAGATGAGTGTGTTGGAGTGTGTTCAGGTCGGAGCAGCCCTCGGGAGGTGTCACCAGTGATTCAGCAGCTTTAAAGTGTGTATAAAACAGACGTCCATCACACCGATCCGGGGCTGACGTGGGCCTCGGCGCTGTAGTGATGGTAATGTTTTAGTGATAGCACCACTAATCCCCTCGGAACCTTAAATAAACGCCAGCTTATTTAAAGATATTTGGTCCTGATTACACACACATATGTGTGTGTGTGTGTGTGTGTGTGTGTGTGTGAGGACGCTGCATACATTGTCAGCTCCAGCAGATGCTCTTTGCAGCGGAGTGTGACTCAGTGCTGCTGCGCCAAACCGCCCTCGTGCACAGCTCACGCTTTCAATCCATCTGCTCTTCCTCACGTCCTCTGTAACACAAGGTTTCTCCAACTGGATACAACAAGCAGAATCTCTGTACCGCGCTGGCGAGACCCGGGTCGGCCCGATTCAGTGGTTTCATCAAACACCGAACATCAATGAACCAAATATCGCTACTAATGAATCAAATGAATCAACTCGTATCATAGAGTATCGTATTGTTTCAGCGCCGTATTGTAAGACTTGTGTAAGACGTCGGTGAAGGAGGCGTGGCCTGTGTATTCTATACAATTCAATACACACACACACATTTACATTTCATCGTGGAGTTCAGTCCTCCATCAGCGTTATGAAACAGCAAGACTCAGCTTTAACACATGACTCACCAACACACACCCACACACACTCCCACACACACACACACACACACATATATATATATATATATATATATATATATATATACATACACACAACACAGAGACACACAGAGATATCGCGCAATCATCATTCTGAGACATTCATACGGAGCGGTTACACACGTGAATGCTCATCACGTTCACACAGACGCCCACGTGCATTTACATCATGGGGCGGCTCATCTGTTCGCACGGCGCCGACGGAGGGAGGCTGTTTGTCAGTTTTGTCACTTTGTAACTGCGGATCACACGCACATGCTGCTTCATCTTCATCTTCATCATCGGCGCCGTCGTCGTCCTCCACCCACGCCGCCATCAGAGGTTTAGAACGCCTCCTGCTGCTTTTATAAGAGCTGTACTCAGGAACGCACTTCACCTGGTGATTATACGTGGGGGGGGAGGGGGGTTTGGGGGGAAGAGCATCCGGGGATCTACCTTCTTCCGCATACATTCAGTACACACACACACACCCACACACCCTCGATCAGCTAGAGTCGCTCGCCGCGTCGAAATGCCACACCGCGACAGAACCTACTGCATTCCATTCAGGACCGGACAGCTCTTATGCACCAGTCCCGTTGCATTATGGGATAGCGCAGTATCCAGTTGTTCTGTACCGTGGGATCTCGGGTGAAGCAGCGGATTTATTCGATAAACTCGGAGGATTCGGGCATTTCACCGAGGGTAACGGGGAAATCCCCTCAGGCAAGCCGTCAGCTCATCATGAGCTTTAATACAGACTCGGGCAACGGAACGGGAGGACGGAGGGACACGGGACGACGGCGTCTCTCTGTCATAATCCTCTTCTGATCAAGTTTGTAACGTAGCACGTGACGTTAAATTATAAAACGTGAAGATTTTACTCACACTTCATTCACGCCTTGGAATCATTGGGTACCGGATAAAGAACGAACCGGCCGTTAGAATCAGTAGATCCTAAAGAGGGAAGAATTTCATGGGGAACAAAAGAGCTTTGGGGTGATTTCATAACATGAGGAAGTGTGTGTGTGTGTGTGTGTGTGTGTGTGTGTGTGTGTGTGTGTGTGTGTGTGTGTGTGTAAACTAATTAATAAATGAATAAACATGTTTGACTTATCCCGATATTTAAGATATGAGAATTTAATATCAGCATCTATTAAATAACGTTCACAGATACACGCTAGGAGCGAACAGTCGGGGATCAAAGAGAACAAGAGGAACAGTGATTTCTCTCTCTCTCTCTCACACACACACACACACACACACACACACACACACACACACTGTTGAGTCGTTTCTCAGCAGGATGATGCTGCAGATCAATACTAAGGCTTGCTTAAATGCAATGGTAGTTAAAGTTCATTCACACACACACACACACACACACACACACGCAGAATGGACAGAATGACTGCTTTTCTCTTTCCTCTCTTTTGTCTCTCTCGCCTCACTATCATCCTTTTTTTCCGTCACAACAGCATCGTAAACACCAGGGGTTGTATGGCACATGTGTGTGTGTGTGTGTGTGTGTGTGTGTGTGTGTGTGTGTGTGTGTGTGTGTGTGTGTGTGTCAGCAGATTATATTGGGCCTCAATTAGTTGTTTTTTCTTCAATAGGTAACGTTTTACAGATGTACATGGAAACCTGCAAAAAAGACGAAGAAAAGAAGAAGATTTATCTTGAGACCTGACTCCATACAGATATTGTTTGAATCCTGCAGATACACTAACGTCATGCGGATAAGTGCGAGAAGTGTGTGAGCAAAGCCAGTTGTGTAACACACACACACACACACACACACACACACACACACATACAGTAAATGAAGTCTAACACCGATTTTAAGCCTCACTCTCTTTTCTTACAGTCTTTATTACAACTGTTTTTATAGTGTAATACTACTACTACTACTAATAATAATAATAATAATAATAATTAATAAGTAATGTTCACGGTTTAATCAATTGTCCTGTTTTAATAAACTTCAGTTAAGTGATGAGAGTCGTGTGTTTATTCGAGCTGCTATAAATTCTGGAGTTAATCACTGTGCGAGAAACAAATCCAGGCCTGAGTCCAAAATCTCCACTAACGGCTGCCCACTTAGACTGACTAATCACCGTCCTGCTGAGAGGGTTAGGGGTGTGTGTGTGTGTGTGTGTGTGTGTGTGTGTGAGAGAGAGAGAGAGAGAGAGAGAGAACAGTCCATAAAACAAAGTGCCTTTCATGATCATCGACTGATTACAAAGGAAAAATTCCAAATAGTTTTCCAACCTTTAGAACGTAACTACTTATTATTATTATTATTATTATTATTATTAATCACTTAAATTAAGCCATCCATCCATCTTGTACCACTTACTACTTGTTCAGGGTCACAGGGGACCTGGAGCGTATCCCAGGGAGCATGGGGCACAAGGCGGGGTACACCCTAGACAGGGCACCAGTCCATCACAGGGAACACTCACATACACACTCACACACCCGTTCATACACTACGGACACTTTAGACACGCCAATCAGACTACCATGCATGTGTTTGGACTGGGAGAGGAAACCAGAGAACCTGGAGGAAACCCCCGCAGCAGGGAGGAGAACATGCACACTCCAAACACACACACACAGGGCCACGGTGGGAATCGAACCCCCGACCCTGGAGGTGTGAGGGGAACGTGCTTTTTCATTTTTTTTAGAAAAGTAACTTGATAATTAAGTCCTAGTGAGAAATATTAAATGTGTTTATTTACACATCGTCACTCTTCGAGATATTTTTTTCTCAGCATTTCCTCATACCTCCCTAAACACTGGAGACTTCAGGCTGGGAAATTATTCATTTTCACCAATTCAGAGAAATGGTGTATGTGTGTGTGTGTTATTATTATTATTATTATTAGGGGGCCAAGCACCAAGCGCTGAAGTTGCGTAGGCACCCTATTGTTATTAATGTACCTTTTCTTCTTCTTCTTCTTCTTCTGGGTAGGTTGTCTACGGTAGCCCATAAAAGCGTCTGGTAAAAAGTTATGAAATTTGGCATACTGATTGGGGAGGATATAAGGAACATTCTGAGAAAATCTGTGTCAAGTACTACCAAAACTCTAGCACCACCATCAGGTCAAATTTGTGTATAATTTGGAAGTACGTTTATGGTCATAACTTTTGAACCGTGTTAAAGCCAGCCATCCCTGGGTCGAGACAGGTTCGTCCCTGGGTCGAGACAGGTTCGTCCCTGGGTCGAGACAGGTTCGTCCCGGGGTCAAGACAGGTACATCCCAAGGTTAAGACAGGTTCATCCCTGGATCAAGACAGGTACATCCCTGGGTCAAGACAGGTACGTCCCAAGGTTAAGACAGGTTCATCCCTGGATCAAGACAGGTACATCCCTGGGTCAAGACAGGTACGTCCCAGGGTTAAGACAGGTTCATCCCTGGGTCGAGACAGGTTCGTCCCGGGGTCAAGACAGGTACATCCCTGGGCCAAGACAGGTACATCCCAAGGTTAAGACAGGTTCATCCCTGGATCAAGACAGGTACATCCCTGGGTCAAGACAGGTACGTCCCAAGGTTAAGACAGGTTCATCCCTGGATCAAGACAGGTACATCCCTGGGTCAAGACAGGTACGTCCCAGGGTTAAGACAGGTTCATCCCTGGGTCGAGACAGGTTCATCCCTGGGTCGAGACAGGTTCGTCCCTGGGTCGAGACAGGTTCGTCCCTGGGTCGAGACAGGTTCGTCCCTGGGTCGAGACAGGTTCGTCCCTGGGTCGAGACAGGTTCGTCCCTGGGTTAAGACAGGTACGTCCCTGGGTCAAGACAGGTTCCTCCCTGGGTCGAGACAGATTCGTCTCTGGGATGAGACAGGTTCGTCTCTGAGTCGAGACAGGTTCGTGCCTGGGTCGAGACAGGTTCAACGCACTCTATGGTCAATTTCCACCTCATTAGATTTTTAGGCATCTTGGGATTTGTCAAGTCTCACTACTTTCTCACTACTCCTCCTATGAAGTTTGCATCAGGCGTGAGAACAGCAGTCCTGACTGTACTGTACGACAGGGGAACTTGTCTACCGGAATTTGCACTGTGAGTAACGTGCTTGTTTTATTACTCGTTTCAAGGTCACACGGCCTGTCGGAGTAGTGGACTGTCCGTTCAGGAGAATGGATAAAGGTGATGCACGTCAAATATACCACCTCAAGCTCCTGAAACCATGGACAGAGGTGGTTCCTGTGGATCTGGCAACGGTAGTTCCCAAGAGGGAGGAGCCTGGGAAGCCCAATTCACCGCAGTTCCCAGTGGAGATCACCTCTCACCTCCCAGCCAGAACAGGTTTGGAATTTGCAGGTGTGCTTTCACCGCTATGTGCTTGCACGGACCTCGTCGAGACTATTCCTGGTGTGGTTGTACGCAGCCGTCCATGCTGTTTACCTGACCACAAAAATAACTGAACTCAAAGCTAGGCTCGACATGGATGTAACAGACGAATCCCACAGCGACTGGAGCAGTCCTAGGCACCCAAGGACAATGGGACGATCTGTTTTTGCGTGGACTTTTTAGCTGAAAAAGTCAATACAGTGTCTAAATTTGACCTGCTCACACACACACACACACACACACACAATGCCCTGCAGAAGGCCAGAGACGACATGGGGCTGCTGGGAAATGTAGCATAGAGCAGTGACGTGAACACGCTTCATACTGTCTAACTGTCTAAATGTCACACACACACACACACACACACAAAGAGAGACAGGTCCTTATTTAACGAGCGCTATGGTGACAGCATCCTATTTTAACCTTGAGAGCTGAGAGCTAAATTACCCCCCCCCCTCCCCCTCTGTTGCTTTCGCTCTCTCGTTATCCTTTTCATCCTTCTCTCATTCACACTCTTTCGTTCTCTGTCGCCTTACCAAAAATCATCCTTTCTCTTTCCATTCCCTTCTCTTTCTCTCTCCCTCTCTCTGATTCTCCATCGCTCAGCTTTATGTCACCGGGGACAGACACATAGATGGATAGACGCCATGAAGGAGATCTTACTCTCTGAACACGCTCAGTCATTACAGAGCACATAATTAATCAGGGACAGAGACACACAGAGAGAGAGAGAGAGAGAGAAACTAAGAAGAAAAGAAGGAGAGAGTATAAAGGAAAGAGAATTACCAAGAGAGGAGATGAAAGAGAATAAGGACAAGATAGATAGGACAAGAAGGAGACGAGAAAGAGAACGAGAAGCAGAAAGAGAGGAGAGGCGGAAGATGGAAAGAGCGAGATGAAAAGGGATAAAAAAGAAAGATAAAAGAGAAAGAGCGAGAGAAAGAAAGCATTACATAAGAGAAAGAGAGTTAGAAAGTCTGAGAATAAAAAGAGAAACAAAAAAGAGAGGGGACGTAGATAAGAGAGAGAGAGAGAGAGAGAGAGAGAGAGAGAGAGAGAGAGAGAAAGATAAATGCAAACAAAGAAAAAATAAAACAAGAGGAAGAAAGAAGAAGGGAACGAGAGGAGATGTATACAAGATTAGAAACAGAGAGAAAAAGAGAGAGAGCGATAAAGACACGAGAGGGAGAGAGACAGAGACAGAGACAGAGAGAGAGAGAGAGAGAGAGATGGAAATAGTAAGGGACAGAAATAGAGAGATAGAGAGGAGGAATAAGAGCGAGCCAGACGGGAGAGAGAGTCTTTCAGACTGCACCGCTGTGTCCTTGACATTCTACCAGTCATCCGTTTTACACACACACACACACACACACACACAATGAGAGAGAGAGTGGAAAAGGACAATGTGGCCATCTGACTCGCTCTACATCACACGGCCTAATGCTCCCTGTCGCTCAGAAGAATCATTCCTGTGTCTAAAAGAGGCTCTGTGTGAGCAAATGATGGATCAGAGGTGTGTGTGTGTGTGTGTGTGTGTGTGTGTGTGTGTGTGTGTGTGTGTGTGTGTGTGTTAGCTGAGGTTAATTATAGCATCTCATTTAGCCTCGGTGTCTGCGGAGTCAAGCGGAGAAGTGCGGCTCATTAACCATCGTCAAGGAAATGTGAATATGAAAGTTGTGGGTGCTGAGCCTCAGGGCTCGCTGCTGAGACCTCACAGAGTCACTCCACGGAGTGGAGATGGTGAAGACCTTGCCCTGCGAGCTGCAAAAATCCAACTCATTACATTAAGTGTGATTATTTTAACACTATTTTCTAGAGTACTGTGAAGTTCCCCACGCCAAACGCAGTCACACAGACGCATGAATATATCCACCGATCAGCCACAACGTTGACATGTTGATTATCTCGTCACAGTGGCACCTGTCGAGGGGTGGGATATATTTACTAGGCAGGAAGTGAACAGTCGGTTCTCGAAGTTGACGTGTTGGAAGCAGGAAAAATGGGCAAGCGTAAGGATCCGAGCGACATTGACTTGAGTCGGATTGTGACGGCTAGACGACGGGGTCGGAGCTTCTCCAAAACTTCACGTCTTGCGGGGTGTTCCCGATACACTGTGGTTAGTACCCAACAAAGGTGGTGCAAGGAAGGATGACCGGTGAACCGGCGACAGGGGCATGGACGCCCAAGGTTCACTGATCCGGCACCAGGAGGCGCTATGGGAAGAAGGCGAGCTGGCGGAGGAAGTGTGATGCTCTGGGCGATGTTCTGCTGGGAAACGTTGGGTCCTGGCGTTCATGTGGATGTCACTTTGACACATACCACCTGCTTAAACACTGTTACAGATCAAATACACCCCTTCATGGTAACGGTGTTCCCTAATTACAGTGGCCTCTTTCAAGTTGTTGACTTGGCTTCCAAATTCCCCAGATCTCAATTCGATCGAGCGTCTGTGGGACGTTCTGGACAAACGAGTCCGATCCATGGAAGCCCCACCTCGCAGCTTACAGGACTTAAAGGATCTCCACACCTTCAGAGGTCTAGTGGAGTCCATGCCTCGACGTGTGGGAGGGACGGAGGGGGAGCTACACAATATTAAGCAGGGGGTTTTAATTCTATGGCTGATCAGTGTGTGTATCTAACGGTAACCAGGAGTTACTAGGGGTAACCCAAACCTACAGTACTGCTAACTAAGAATGCTAATTAATGATACTAGCATGGAAAAAGTCAAATATTTCGCATCGAGGTCTTTCAAAATGGGAATACACTCGGAGCAGGAAGAGAAATGGATCATCTGCTTTAAAACTGGTGGGAAATATTCAGAGTTAATGTCACGACTGATGTGTTGCATCACACTGCAACAGACCAGACAAACCGATATTCAATATAATATTTACATAAATACAGATGTGCGGAGTTCACTGTGAATACGGACTGTTAGTCAGAGTCTCTTTCCAAAAAGGCTTTCCCTTGTTAAATTAAATACCCAAAACCCCAAGAACACAATGCAGGCATGTGTGTGAGTGTGTGAGTGTGTGTAATGACATTAGCTGAAGATGAAAGCGCAGATGAAATTATTAGCGCAGATGAAAAGCAGAGTCAGCATCACGAGGCACAGAGAGAACAGCAAACATGCCATGGAGCTAGTATTAACGTGACGGCCGACCGGTTCCCATAAAGCACTCTACGTTTTGAACACACCCAAACGCCGCTGACCTGATTCTCCTCGTGCGTCACCCTCATCTGCTCCTTCAGGACGGAGGTGCGCGCCGCCTCCTCCTTCCTCATTCCGCGCTCCTTCTTCAGCTCAGGGCTCCAGAAGCTCTTGATGCTGTTTGCCGAGGAGCCCAGCTTGCTTTCCTTGAGCTCCAGCTCTCGGCGCAGGATCTCGTTCTCGCGCTGCATGTCCCGGAGCTGTGCCTGAAGCGCCCCCTGCTGGTGATGCTGCAGGGCCAGCGAGCCCAGCGAGCCCAGTTCGCCGTAAGAGAGGAGGTCGGCGTGCGGTCCCAGGCCCACGGACGCGATATTAGGACTGCTACCCATGGCTGTCACGCGTCCACCGTAGACTGCCCGGCTGGCGCCGCGTCCCAGCGTCATGGTGCCTCTCGGATAGGTGGCAGTGGAGCCAACGACCTCGTGCTCACTCAGATACATGGGGCCTGACGTAGCATAAGCAGCATTTAGAGACTGGATGTTCTCCATGGACAGAGTCTTGGCACTCGAGCTGGTCCCAGTCACCCTGCGATGTCCCAGACGGGGCGATCGGGGCAGGCGAGGAGAACGAGCTGGGCTGCCCTCAATATGGCTGACGCCTCGTGCCGCACCGCTGTACATCTTCTGGAATTGTGGGGAAGATCAGGGGCCGTGGCCAGATGAGAGTCTCCGCCCCGTTGTGACTGGTACGGCGTCTTATTGCATCCTGAGGAAACGGAAAAACAGGTCGGCGTTATTTAGGGAAATACAGACTTCTACCTGCCACTGCAAGACCATGTTTACTAACCGCTTATATTCTCAAACTCTGGAATAACTTTCACACATGCTGCTGCGAAAGTTCCACTGGCTTTATCTTGCTCAGAAAAGCCTAGCTAAACGACTAGCTAAAGGACTGATGTGACGACGACTCAGACTCTCCGTCAGAGAGGCACATGGCCCTGAGGTGTGACAAATCACGACAGTGGAGAGGAAATCGTGTGGATAAAATGAACAAATGCACGTTACACACACACACACACACACAGTGTCTTGGATGTGGTCACATTTCATGTGGAGAAAGAATGAGTCACAAGCACCAGGCTTTGTCACCTTTGGCAAGGAGATTTACACACACACACACACACACACACACACACACACACACACACACACACACACACATATACACACATATAAATTCACACAAATACACACATATAAACACACATATAAAAACACACACACACACACACACACACACACACACACACATATACGCACATATAAATTCACACAAATACACACATATAAACACACATATAAAACACACACACACACACACACACACACACATACACACATATAAATTACATATACACACATAAAACACACATATAAAAACACACACACACACACACACACACACACACAAAGAAGACCGAGGTCTCCGTGTTACACTTTGCAATCCTGTCACCTCTTCATCCATGTGAGAGAGTAAACACTTGTGTGTGTGTGTGTGTGTGTGTGTGTGTAGGTGAGTGTTTAGTGTGTTAAAACCACAAGCTGCCGGTGATGATAACAGCGGTGATGACGCCGCTGCTATGGAGAGGATTGCCATGGCAACTGTGGAAAGAAAAGTACAAGTTATTTCACCCCTATGTCCTGTGACCAAACGCCTGTGTGTGTGTGTGTGTGTGTGTGTGTGTGTGTGTGTGTGTGTGTGTTTTGAGAGAGAGAAGTATATGTTTATGCTGCAGTGCTGCAGATGGTCAGGTCATCTGGGCTACATGGACATCCAAAAGACAGCGAGGACACATCCTGGACTCCCTCACTTCTGTGACTGTATGTGTGTGTGTGTGTGTGTGTGTGTGTGTGTGTGTGTGTGTGTATGTGTGTGTAAGAGAGAGAGAGACACACACAGAGAGTCCGGAACTCTCTCTCTCTACTGCTGTGAGCTGAAACACACAGTGAATATGAATATGAACGCTAGCTTGGCTGCGAGTTCCATTCCCAGGACTGATGGAGACCCTGAAGCGGTGACGTAAAGGGTTAACTCATTTCCCCGAACCCCGGCGTAGGCGATCAGACACGGCTCTGTCTGGAGTTCCAGGCTTTGCTTTGTGTTTTTCAGAGAGCTGTGCGACTGGTCCTCCGCTACACGGCTCTGTGATTAGCTTTTCATTCTGCTTCATTTCTGAAAGGTGTTTTTACACTCGGCCCGAGGGTCTGAGTCCAGACCAGAGATCGATTGTGGGCTCGTTCAGAAGAGCGCGTGTGAGCTTTAGCACCGCAACGCAAAGGCAAGCCCGATGCAGTAACCACAATCCCGAGCGATTTTATAACGCGACTCAGTTCTAACTGAGGTTCGCTTACATGAAAACACTGCAAAATTCTCGAAGCCGGTGTGATATTATATAATAAATTTGCCATAAAAGGAAGTAATGTGATGTATACCACAACCACTTTATTCAGTATCTGGACCAGAGATCGGTCCCACTGGATCTTATACAGGTTCAAAAAGAACTTTTAATCCTTGAAATAATGTACTGAAATTTTCTGGACAATAACGCTGAGTCACTTTCGATAAAAGCTCCTGCCTCAATCAATAAACGTAAATCTCAGTCTCTTCAAGTCTGCATAAATGTGAAAATGATCGATTTTCCCTTAACACTGACTGACAGACACAGAGGATACGCCTCCCTTATTGGGACTGACAGACACAGAGGATACGCCTCCCTTATGGGGACTGACAGACACAGAGGATACGCCTCCCTTATTGGGACTGACAGACACAGAGGATACGCCTCCCTTATGGGGACTGACAGACACAGAGGACACACCTCCCTTATTTGGACTGACAGACACAGAGGATACGCCTCCCTTATTGGGACTGACAGACACAGAGGATACGTCTCCCTTATTGGGACTGACAGACACAGAGGACACGCCTCCCTTATTGGGACTGACAGACACAGAGGATACGTCTCCCTTATTGGGACTGACAGACAGAGAGGATACGCCTCCCTTATTGGGACTGACAGACACAGAGGATACGTCTCCCTTATTGGGACTGACAGACACAGAGGACACGCCTCCCTTATTGGGACTGACAGACACAGAGGATACGTCTCCCTTATTGGGACTGACAGACACAGAGGATACGCCTCCCGTATTGGGACTGACAGACAGAGAGGATACGCCTCCCTTATTGGGACTGACAGACACAGAGGATACGTCTCCCTTATTGGGACTGACAGACACAGAGGACACGCCTCCCTTATTGGGACTGACAGACACAGAGGATACGTCTCCCTTATTGGGACTGACAGACACAGAGGATACGCCTCCCTTATTGGGACTGACAGACACAGAGGACACGCCTCCCTTATGGGGACTGACAGACACAGAGGATACGCCTCCCTTATTGGGACTGACAGACACAGAGGACACGCCTCCCTTATTGGGACTGACAGACACAGAGGACACGCCTCCCTTATTGGGACTGACAGACAGAGAGGACACGCCTCCCTTATTGGGACTGACAGACACAGAGGATACACCTCCGCTTATTGGGACTGACAGACACAGAGGACACGCCTCCCTTATTGGGACTGACAGACGCAGAGGACCACGCTCCCCCCTTATTGGGACTGACAGACACAGAGGATACACCCTCCTTATTGGGACTGACAGACACAGAGGACACGCCCCTCCCTTATTGGGACTGACAGACACAGAGGATACGTCTCCCTTATTGGGACTGACAGACACAGAGGACACGCCTCCCTTATTTGGACTGACAGACACAGAGGATACGCCTCCCTTATTGGGACTGACAGACACAGAGGACACGCCTCCCTTATTTGGACTGACAGACACAGAGGATACGCCTCCCTTATTGGGACTGACAGACACAGAGGATACGCCTCCCTTATTGGGACTGACAGACACAGAGGATACGCCTCCCTTATTGGGACTGACAGACACAGAGGATACGCCTCCCTTATTGGGACTGACAGACACAGAGGATACGCCTCCCTTATTGGGACTGACAGACACAGAGGACACACCTCCCTTATTTGGACTGACAGACACAGAATACACGCCTCCCTTATGGGGACCGACAGACACAGAGGACACGCCTCCCTTATTGGGACTGACAGACACAGAATACACGCCTCCCTTATGGGGACTGACAGACACAGAGGACACGCCTCCCTTAAGGGGACTGACAGACACAGAGGACACGCCTCCCTTAAGGGGACTGACAGACACAGAGGACACGCCTCCCTTAAGGGGACCGACAGACACAGAATACACGCTTCCCTTATGGGGACTGACAGACACAGAGGACACGCCTCCCTTATTGGGACTGACAGACACAGAGGACACGACTACTTTATTGGGACTGACAGACACAGAGGACACGCCTCCCGTATTGGGACTGACAGACAGAGAGGACACGCCTCCCTTATTGGGACTGACAGACACAGAGGACACGCCTCCCGTATTGGGACTGACACAGACGACACACGTCCCATATTGGGACTGACACAGACGACACACCTCCCGTATTGGGACTGACACAGAGGACACGCCTCCATCCTTGGAACTGACAGACACAGAGATTAATACTTACATAATTAGTTGCCTCACTTCCAGGTTCAATCAGTAAATCGGGAATCTCAGAACAGCTGCCAAAATTCCAATAATCACGTAAAAATCAGGTGAAGTTGAAACGCTAGCTAACAGCTCCACAAAGCACGGTACTGAATAGATCCAGTTGATCAGCATTACACTGGAAGGCTGAACGTTAATAGCTAGCTTGATAGAAACATACCTATTACGGTGTATAATATATATAATTATTAAATACGTTAACCCTTTCTCGCAGTACACTGGTATTCCATTCTGCCTGCGGAACGGAAATCAAGTTATCGGACATTTTCAATCCGTGTAAACAAATGCATTATTACATCGCCACAAGTCTGTTATGAGATGAGTCCGGACTCCGTTGGGTTTCTGTGTGTAGAGTATCGTGACTCTGGGTTTAGCTGCTGGTGAGCCCGGTGATGGGAAATGGAAGGCGTGTGTGCCCCCTGCTGGCCAAACAATCCACAATAACACCGGATTTTTATTGTCGCAACTGCCACAATAAAATTCTAACACTTAAACCTAAAAAAAAAAAAAATTATTATTAAAAACTACAGATTCTTAAAGCCAGGAGTGTCTATTTTCATATGAGCCATTAATCACTACTGTGGAAACAGCACAAAACAGGCGGAGATTCCATATTTGGGCATATTTTTTTGCAGGAAATAAGCTAAAGTTAAACCCGAGAGGCATCACTGCAGGATCTAAATGCCACTAAGAGAACGTAAACAGCTTAAATATCTACCTCAGCACTGTATCCTCGATGACGTCCTGCTGTGAAATTTACATTTCAATCATTTCCTTCCGACCAATCAAATCCTTGCTGTTCACGCAGACTTGATTTTCCCCTCAGCACAATACTGCTTTTTAATACTGCTCCATTATATCCTAATAAAGTCCTTAAAATCCAGCAGTCGAGAGCCATTTCAGTTCAGCACCGTTTGAAATCATGCGTCTCCGTTCTGCAGCTCACCTGCGGATCCCGCCACGTAAATCCGCCTTTTATTATCGAGCAAACGTTCGTCTCTGTCCTAAACATCTCCGTCACTGCCCCACGGAGACTCTGTTCTTTATCGTCACCCCTCGCTCTGTCTGTCTCTCTATCTGTCTCTCATCAGCTCTCGTCTCACTCTGCGACGCTATGAAGTCGGGGGCGGACGTCCCCAGCTGTGCTCGCCAAAGCAGAGAGAAAGGTAAATTACCCACAATTCATGGGGCCCTGAGACAGGAATAGATGGAGATATCATTTAGGTCAGGGTTACTCCTGAAAGACATCCCCTTTATAATTGGGACATTATGCTCTGTGCCATGAAGAAGAGAAGCTTATAGCTACCGGATTAGTGTCGTGGAAACCGTACGGCTAACGATTTATTCACTGTGCACCACAGACTTTACAGTACTGTCATGATCCACGTCTCTTTCGGCTTCAAATAACTATGCTGACGAGCACTATACACAGCCAAACTGATTATCAGCAGGTTTTAGAGGCTTGGTGTCCGGTTTCCGGGCGCTGGTATAGCATCGTTGCTATGGCTATGTCTTGATTATTACATTCTTCTCATTTCAGCCTTAATTGAAAACATTTCACACCCTCTAGACTACAAATATATCCTGACAGCAAAGGCTAAAACCAAACCCAAAACAGGCCTAACAAAAACTGTTCGCTATGATTGTAGTCATGGTAACGTAGTACCGGTAGTACATGAAAGAAGAGCAATGAATTTAAAACCGTGGTTTCGTTGTCGAAGTTGTCTTGTCCCCAGTTAAAGCAGATACTGGTTCAGGACATCGTTGTCTACAACCTGGCTTATTCGTTCAGTTAAACGTTAATAAACGACAGCAAGGAACGGACCAAACCGCACGTCGGTTAACATCCTCACGTCACGTTTCCGGCTTCGGTACGCAACACTGTGAGTGACCAAATAATAAACAAATCAGTGCGATCAATAAAATCTAAAATAATACATAGTGTATCTTATTACAGTTTAAACCGTTTATCCTGGAACCGAGAGTGCGCAGCGCACAAGCTCTTTCACAACGTAGGCTGTGTGTGTGTGCGTGTGTGTGTGTGTGTATGTGTGTGTGTGTTGTGTGTGTGTGTGTGTGTGTGTGTGTGTGTGTATGTGTGTGTGTGTGTGTGTGTGTGTGTGTGTGTGTGTGTGTGTGTGTGTGTGTGTGTGTGTGTGTGTGTGTGTGTGTGTGTGTGTGTGTGTGTGTGTGTGTGTGTGTGTATGTGTGTGTGTGTGTGTGTGTATGTGTGTGTGTGTGTGTGTGTGTGTGTGATCACACTTCCTGAAAGATTGTTCAACATTTATCCATTATGCATGACTGGTCCAATCCACTGAACTCAAATTATATCTCTCTATCTCTCTATCCATCTCTCTATCTCTATCCATCTCTCCATCTATCTCTCTATCTCTATCCATCTCTCCATCTATCTCTCTATCCATCTCTCCATCTATCTCTCTATCTCTATCCATCTCTCCATCTATCTCTCTATCTCTATCCATCTCTCCATCTATCTCTCTATCTCTATCCATCTCTCCATCCATCTCTCCATCTCTTTATCCATCTCTCTATCCATCTCTCTCTATTGCAAAATCTCAGTCTTAAAGATTTCTTTGCACTTTAAATGCCAATCTAATGTAACAGCATTTATGTATATTTATGTATATTTATGCATATTTATGTAAATGAATCATGTTCTGTGCATTAAACAGCTCTCATAAGCAAAGAACACAAACACGCTCTTTACACATGTACATAAGCCTATACAGAGACATCCGACACCAGTGAGGGCCTTGGAGCTCCATCAATGTCCATTTCCATTAATTGCAGACAGGAAACACACACACACACACACACACATATACACACACACACACGCGCGCGAACAGAGCTCCCTTCCCCATCTAGAACACCATCCAGACCCATCAGCCCCTGTCACTGGGACTGAATGGAGCTTTCGGCAGACTTAAAGGACCCACGTGACGTCACGCGGCACTGAAATAATGTAAAGGGTCGTCGTTTAACTCCATTTCCGTTTCTATTCACCAGCTGTGTTTCCACAAGCATCAAATAAAGATCACCTGATGCGGTGTACACACACACACACACACACACACACACACACACGGCATGCACCTAATGCACACAGATGATGTATATGTTGTATAGGGTGAATAAAAGGAATACACACATGAGAGCGCGCGGATGTGGATTACAGACGGATAAAACCGCGCGAGCCTCAGACTGAAATATTCCGCACGGGTCACATAACCCTACATCCGGATCATGTAGAGCGGAAGCAACCCAGAGCGGTGATTTTCTGCAAATATATCATATCTAACAATAAATAATGACAAAAAACATAATTATCCTCCTTCTCCTCATCATCATCATCATCATCATCATCATCATGAACGTGTCGAATCGCGCGGACAATGCAGCCGTGACTGAGCACCACGGAGCGCGCGTGCAGCATCCGGGATGACCGCTCCGGCACGCGACGAGCTCGGGGAGGGAAGCGCGCGCATCGCGCATCAGGAACAAACGACGGGGGATGAGAAATGGTGTCCCGTTTTACCTGCTATAACACCGGCGGCTTCGTCTCCATCGGCGCGCGCTCATCCGTCAGCGTCGCCTCGCGTCTCTGTTCGCTCCGGTCTCGCGCTGTCATTGGGCCGCGGGGACGCGCACGCGTGTGCGTGCCTCAAGAAGGCGTGGGGGAGAGAGTAAGGGGGGGAGTTTCTCTTTCAACCGGGACCGCCTCTCACGGGAACGCCCCGCCCCAATATCACTTGAACGTACGCAATGCTAGATTCGGGGTGAATAAACCTGAAGATGTCTGAAAACTTCAAGTTACAGTGCTGACACTGGAGACTCCTTCCACACATGTTACATAATGCACGTCTTCTCACGGATTATATCCAGACGCAACAATCCAGAATGACAGCTTTAACACACACACACACACACACACACACACTGTGCAATCACAGGGGGAAAACAAGAGTGTGTATTTAAATAGACCAGGTAGTGAGGGGTAACCTGCAATAACTTATATTAATTAACTACCTTGGTAAGATGTTAACAGGAACAGGAAACAATGACCATATAAGGAAAGTTATAAACACGTTTACATTCGTCTACAGAACTTAGCCATTTAATTTGATAGAAATTTATGATGTATTTGGGTTTGAGTCACGATTACGTTCAGTCACATGAGCATTTACAACACCAACTGACTGGTGATACACACCGTGCTGTTATGAGTGTGTCTGGTGTTTTCTTTTCTTCTTCTCCTGCTTTCAGGTGCATGACGGTTCTACAGATCTGACGTCCGCTGCCCGAGTCATGCTGTGTCACTGTGTATGTGTGTTCCTGTACATCAGTCTTCATTGCCACAGAGATGTTGTGTGTGTGTGTGTGTGTGTGTGTGTGGAGTGTGATGGAAGGAGAGTTATGCTGAAAGAGGACGATGGTGGTGTGGATGGGGAGTTGGGACTCTGTGGAGCATGACAGACTGTCAGATTGTGTGGAGGAGCAGGCAGCCACAGGGAGACGTGCCTCAGAGATTTTAAAATACACACACACACACACACGCAGACACACACACACACACACACACACACACACACACATACATGCACAGACACATAGTAAATGGGCATGCATGCATATAGACATACACAATTTTTTGTTTTATTATAAAATGTATTTATTTCATTTAAATATATATATATATATATATATATATATATATTATATATATATATATATATATATATATATATATATATATATATATATATATATATATATATATATATATATATATATATATCCATCCATCCATCCATCCATCTTCAACCGCTTATCCGTAGATCGGGTCGCGGCAGCTCCAGCAAGAGACCCCAAAATTCCCTTTCCTGAGCCACATTTACCAGCTCTGACGGGGGATCCTCGCGGCCCTTCCCGGCCAGTGTGGAAATATAATCTCTCCACCTAGTCCTGGGTCTTCCCCGAGGTCTCCTCCCAGCTGGACGTGCCTGGAACACCTCCCTAGGGAGACGCCCCGGGGGCATCCTTACCAGGTGCCCGAACCACCTCAACTGGCTCCTTTCAACGCAAAGGAGCAGCGGCTCTACTCTGAGTTCCTCTCGGATAGCCGAGCTTCTCACCCTATCTCTAAGGGAGAGGCCAGCCACCCTCCTGAGAAAACCCATTTCGGCCGCTTGCACCCGCGATCTTGTTCTTTCGGTCACTACCCAACCTTCATGACCATAGGTGAGTGTAGGAACGAAAATTGCCCGGTAGATCGAGAGTTTTGCCTTCCGACTCAACTCTCTTTTTGTCACAACGGGGCGATTAAGCGATTGCAACACCGCTCCCGCTGCTCCGATTCTCCGGCCAATCTCCCGCTCCAATGTCCCCTCACTCGTGAACAAGACCCCGAGGTACTTGAACTCCTTCACTTGGGTTATGTTCTCATTCCCTACCCGGAGTAGGCACTCCATCGGTTTCCTGCTGAGAACCATGGCCTCAGATTTGGAGGTGCTAATCCTCATCCCAGCCGCTTCGCACTCGGCTGCAAACCGATCCAGCAAGTGCTGGAGGTCACGGACCGATGATGTCATCAGGACTACATCATCCGCAAAAAGCAGTGATGAGATCCTGAGGTCACCAAACCGCAACCCCTCCCCACCACGACTGCGCCTCGATATCCTGTCCATGAATATCACAAACAGGATTGGTGACAAAGCACAGCCCTGGCGGAGACCAACCCCCACCTGGAACAAGTCTGACTTCTTACCGAACATACGGACACAACTCTCGCTTTGGATGTACAGTGATTGGATAGCCCTAAGAAGGGAACCCTTCACCCCATACTCCCTCAGCACCTCCCACAGTAGACCCCTGGGGACACGGTCATACGCCTTCTCCAGATCCACAAAACACATGTAGACTGGATGGGCATACTCCCAGGCCCCCTCCAAGATCCTTGCAAGAGTAAAGAGCTGGTCCGTTGTTCCACGACCAGGACGGAATCCGCATTGTTCCTCCTCAATCCGAGGTTCGATTATCGGCCGAACCCTCCGTTCCAGTACCTTGGAGTAGACTTTACCAGGGAGGCTGAGAATTGTGATACCCCTATAATTGGCGCACACTCTGGTCCCTTTTTTTAAACAGGGGAACCACCACCCCGGGTTCGCCACTCCTTGGGCACTGTCCCCGACTTCCACGCAATGTTAAAGAGGCGTGTCATCCAACATACCCCTCCACACCCAGAGCTTTCAGCATTTCTGGACGAATCTCATCAATCCCCCGGGGCTTTGCCACTGTGTAGCTGATTGACCACCTCAGCACCCTCCACCACGGAAATTGGCGATGACCCCCATCAGCGTCCACCTCTGCCTCTACCCTAGAGGGTGTGTTAGTCGGATTCAGGAGTTCCTCAAAGTGTTCCTTCCACCGTGCTATTACTTCCTCAGTTAAGGTCAACAGTCTCCCCTCCTTACTGTATACAGCTTGGATGGTTCCCCGTTTCCCCTTCCTGAGGTGGCGGATGGTTTTCCAGAAACACCTTGGTGCCGACCGAAAATCCTTCTCCATGTCCTCTCCAAACTTCTCCCATACCCACTGCTTTGCTTCTTCCACGGCAGAAGCTGCAGCCCTTCTGGCCTGTCGGTACCTTGCAACTGCCTCCAGAGTCCCCTGGGATAACACATCCAGGAAGGCCTCCTTCTTCAGTCGGACGGCTTCCTGACCATCGGTGTCCACCATGGTGTTCTAGGGTTACTGCCCCCTTGAGGCACCTAAGACTTTGAGACCACCGCCTCCGCCGCAGCTCCAGCAATGGAAGCTTTGAACATTGCCCACTCGGATTCAATGCCCCCCAACCTCCACAGGGATGTCAGAAAAGTTCCGCTGGAGGTGTGAGTTGAAGATCTCATGGACAGGGGCCTCCTCCAGACGTTCCCAGTTCACCCACACTACCCGTTTGGGCTTTCCAGGTCTGTCCAGAGTCTTCCCCACCCCTTGATCCAACTCACCACCAGATGGTGATCAGTTGACAGCTCCGCCCCTCTCTTCACCTGAGTGTCCAGAACATGCGGCCTCAGATCAGATGATACGTACGAAATCGATCATAGACCTGCGCGCCTAGGGTGCTCTGGTACCAAGTACACTTATGAGCCTCCTTAATGTTCGAACATGGTATTCGTTATAGACAATCCATGACTAGCACAGAAGTCACAATAACAAATACCCGCTTGGGTTTAGATCAGGAGGCCGTTCCTCCCAATCACGCCTCCAGGTATCTCCATCATTGCCCAAGTGCGGCGTTGAAGTCCCCAGCAGAACTATGGAGTCCCTTACTGGTGCCCCATACAGGACTCTATTCAGGGTCTCCAAGAAGGCCGAATACTCTGAACTGGTGTTCGGTGCATATGCACATACAACAGTCAGGGTTTTCCCCCCACAACACGCAGGCGCAAGGAGGCGACCCTCTCGGTCCACCGGTGTATAAACTCCAACGCAACTGCGCCTCAGCCGGGGACTTGTGAGTATCCCCACACCCGCCCGCGTCTCGCACCATGGTCAACTCCAGAGTAGAATAGAGTCCATCCCCTATCCAGGAGTACAGTTCCAGACCCGAGACTGTGCGTAGATGTAAGCCCCACCAGATCTAGCTGGTAGCGCTCCACCTCCCGCACAAGTTCCAGTTCCTTCCCCCACAGAGAGGTGACGTTCCACGTCCCCAGAGCCAGCCTCTGCCGCCCAGGTCTGGTCCGTCGAGGCCTCTGACCTTCACTGCCACCCATGTAACAGCGCACCCCACCCCACGGTTCACCCCACGAGTGGTGGGCCCATAGGATGGAGAGGGGGTGCCACGCGTTTTTCCGGGCTTTGCCCGGCTGGGCTCGCGGGCAAACCCAGCCACCAGGCGCTCGCAGTCGGGCCCTCCCTCTGGGCCTGGCTCCAGACGGGGGCCCGGGGCTTCCACCGGGCAGGGTAACTCCTCCTCTCTTTATTTTCTTCATGAGGGGTTTTTTAACCATTCTTAGTCTGGCCCCTCCCCTGAGACCACTTTGCCTTGGGAGGCCCTACCAGGAGCACAAGCTTCAGACAACACAGCCCTCAGGTTCATAGGGACACACAAACCTCTCCACCCCGATAAGGTGATGGTTCCCGGAGAGGTATATATATATATATATATATATATATATACAGTGGTGTGAAAAAGTGTTTGCCCCCTTCCTCATTTCCTGTTCCTTGGCATTTTTGTCACACTTAAGTGTTTCGGAACATCAAACCAATTTAAACAATAGTCAAGGACAACACAAGTAAACACAAAATGCAATTTGTAAATGAAGGTGTTTATTATTAAAGGTGAAAAAAAATCCAAACCATCATGGCCCTGTGTGAAAAAGTGATTGCCCCCTAAACCTAATAACTGGTTGGGCCACCCTTAGCAGCAACAACTGCAACCAAGCGTTTGCGATAATGTGCAATGAGGCTTTTACAGCGTCCTGGAGGAATTTTGGCCCACTCATCTTTGCAGAATTGTCCTAATTCAGTTACATTAGAGGGTTTTCGAACATGAACGGCCTTTTTACCACATACCACAACATCTCAATAGGATTCAGGTCAGGACTTTGGCTAGGCCACTCCAAAGTCTTCATTTTGTTTTTCTTCAGCCATTCGGTAGTGGACTTGCTGGTGTGTTTAGGATCATTGTCCTGCTGCAGAACCCAAGTTCGTTTCAGCTTGAGTACACGAACAGATGGTCGGACATTCTCCTACAGGATCTCTTGGTAGACAGCAGAATTCATAGTTCCTTTTATCACGGCAAGTCTTCCAGGTCCTGAAGCAGCAAAACAGCCCCAGACCATCACACTACCACCACCATATTTTACTGTTGGTATAATGTTCTTTTTATGAAATGCAGTGTTCCTTCTATGCCAGATATACTTGGACACACACCTTCCAAAGAGTTCCACTTTTGTCTCATTGGTCCACAGAATGTTGTCCCAAAAGTCTTGGGGATCATCAAGATGTGTTGTGGAGAAATTGAGACGAGCTTTGATGTTCTTTTTGCTCAGCAGTGGTTTTCTCCTTGGAACTCTGCCATGCAGGCCATTTTTGCCCAGTCTTTTCCTGATGGTGGAGGCATGAACGCTGACCTTAACTGAGGCAAGTGAGGCCTGCAGTTCTTTGGACGTTGTTGTGGGGTCTTTTGTGACCTCTTGGATGAGTCGTCGCTGCGCTCTTGGGGGTATTTTTGGGGCGCGGCCACTCCTGGGAAGGTTCACCACTGTTCCATGTCTTCGCCATTTGTGTATAATGGCTCTCACTGTGGTTCGCTGGATTCCCAAAGCTTTGGAAATGGCTTTATAACCCTTTCCAGACTGACAGATCTCAATTACTTTCTTTCTCAATTGTTCCTGAATTTCTTTGGGTCTCGGCATGATGTGTAGCTTTTGAGGATCTTCTGGTGGACCTTACTGTGTCAAGCAGCTCCTATTTAAGTGATGCCTTGATTGTGAACAGGTGTGGCAATAATCAGGCCTGGGTGTGGCTAGAGAAATTGAACTCAGGTGTGGATAACCACAGTTATAGTATGTTTTAACAAGGCGGGCAATCACTTTTTCACACAGGGCCATGATGGTTTGGATTTTTTTTCACCTTTAATAATAAACACCTTCATTTACAAATTGCTGTATGGGGTGATGTATGGGGTGGTGTATGGGGTGATATATGGGGTGGTGTATAGGGTGGTGTATGGGGTGATATATGGGGTGGTGTATAGGGTGGTGTATAGGGTGGTTTATTGGGTGATATATGGGGTGTTTACTTGTGTTGTACTTGACTATTGTTTAAATTGGTTTGATGTTCCGAAACACTTAAGTGTGACAAACATGCAAAGGAACAGGAAATGAGGAAGGGGGCAAACACTTTTTCACACCACTGTATATATATACACCACCCCATATATCACCCCATACACCACCCCATACACCACCCTATACACCACCCCATACATCACCCCATACACCACCCTATACAGGACCCCATATATCACCCCATACACCACCCCATACACCACCTTATACACCACCCCATACATCACCCCATACACCACCTCATACACCACCCTATACACCACCCCATATATCACCCAATAAACCACCCTATACACCACCCTATACACCACCCCATATATCACCCCATACACCACCCTATACACCACCCCATATATCACCCCATACACCACCCCATACATCACCCCATACAGCACCCCATATATCACCCCATACAGCACCCCATATATCACCCCATACACCACCCCATATATCACCTCATGCACCACAGTATACACCACCCCATACATCACCCCATACACCACCTCATACACCACCCCATACACCACCCCATATATCACCCCATACACCACCCTATACACCACCCCATACATCACCCCATACACCACCCCATACACCACCCCATACACCACCCCATATATCACCCTATACACCACCCCATACATCACCCCATACACCAACCCATATATCACCCCTTACTCCACAACCACTTATCAATCGCACCCCCTGTTACCACCCCATACACCACCCTATACACCACCCCATACATCACCCCATACACCACCCCATACACCACCCCATACACCACCCCATATATCACCCCATACACCACCCTATACACCACCCTATACACCACCCTATACACCACCCCATACACCACCCCATACACCACCCCATACACCACCCCATACACCACCCCATACACCACCCCATACACCACCCCATACACCACCCTATACACCACCCCATACATCACCCCATACACCACCCCATACACCACCCCATACACGCCCCATATATCACCCCATACACCGCCCCATATATCACCCCATACACCACCCTATACACCACCCTATACACCACCCCATACACCACCCTATACACCACCCCATACACCACCCTATACACCACTCCATACACCACCCTATACACCACCTCACACACCACCCCATATATCACCCCATACACCACCCTATACACCACCCTATACACCACCCTATACACCACCCCATACATCACCCCATACACCACCTCATACATCACCCTATACACCACCCGTCATACACCACCCCATATATCACCCCATACACCACCATATACACCACCCTATACACCACCCCATATATCACCCCATACACCACCCTATACACCACCCCATACACCACCCTATACACCACCTCACACACCACCCTATACACCACCCCATATATCACCCCATACACCACCCTATACACCACCCTATACACCACCCCATACATCACCCCATACACCACCTCATACATCACCCTATACACCACCTCATACACCACCCCATATATCACCCCATACACCACCATATACACCACCCTATACACCACCCCATATATCACCTAATACACCACCTCACACACCACCCCATATATCACCCCATACACCATCCTATACACCACCCTATACACCACCCCATACATCACCCCATACACCACCTCATACACCACCCTATACACCACCTCATACACCACCTCATACACCACCCCATATATCACCCCATACACCACCCCATATATAACCCCATACACCACCCCATACACCACCTCATACACCACCCTATACACCACCCCATATATCACCCCATTCACCACCCTATACACCACCCTATACACCACCCCATACACCACCTCATACATCACCCTGTACACCACCTCATACACCACCCCATATATCACCCCATACACCACCCTATACACCACCCTATACACCACCCCATATATCACCCCATACACCACCTCACACACCACCCTATACACCACCCCATATATCACCCCATACACCATCCTATACACCACCCTATACACCACCCCATACATCAGCCCATACACCACCTCATACATCACCCTGTACACCACCTCATACACCACCCCATACATCACCCCATACACCACCTCATTCATCACCCTGTACACCACCTCATACACCACCCCATACATCACCCCATTCACCACCCTATACACCACCCTATACACCACCCCATACATCACCCCATACACCACCTCATACATCACCCTGTACACCACCTCATACACCACCCCATACATCACCCCATACACCACCCCATACACCACCCTATACACCACCCCATATATCACCCCATACACCACCTCACACACCACCCTATACACCACCCCATATATCACCCCATACACCACCCTATACACCACCCTATACACCACCCCATATATCACCCCATACACCACCTCACACACCACCCTATACACCACCCCATATATCACCCCATACACCATCCTATACACCACCTCATACACCACCCCATATATCACCCCATACACCACCCTATACACCACCCCATACACCACCTTATACATCACCCTATACACCACTCCATACACCATCCCTTGCACCACCCCATACATCACCCTATACACCACTCCATACACCACCTCATACATCACCCTATACATCACCCCATACACCACCCCATACAAAAAACAGCCAGACTTTAATTAGTAAAGTGCAATGTATTGATTGCAGTGACTGAGGGCATGAAGTTGGAGCCAAATGGAAGTTTCGTCATGGTTGCTCTTGACTTTATGGACTGCTGTGGAGTAAAAATGTCTCTCTGCAGACATCTAGTGGTTCACCATGGAACGTTCTGGTGTTTCTGTATCTGTACTTGTGTACCTGAAAGTCTCACTGACGGAGGCATGGCCTAGGTACTGTACCTGTCAGTCTCAGTGGAAGAGGTGTAGCCTAGAGAATATCCTGAACGTACTTCAATTTATAGGAAACACAAATTGATTGGTCAGAAGGTCTTGAATAATTTTCTCTAACAGCAGCTCTGACTATAAATCGCAGGTTTACATGAATGTGCTCGCTCGAATACGTTATCGCTTCTACGGTAACAGCATGCTCGCTCGTGTGATCGGTGAAGCTTTCTGTAAGGAAATGCTCACGGAAGGAGTCTTCAGTATCAGTGCTTTGTAACCGGTAACTTTTCAGACATCTTCCAGACGAAGGAGTTGACGCTGCTTTGTGTGCATAAAAAGCTGCGTCTTTTATTTATTTATTTTTGGTCTTATTAACTTCATTGGAGAGAATATAGAGAGAGAATAAAGAGAGAGAATATAGAGAGAGAATATAGAGAGAGAATAAAGAGAGAGAATAAATAGAGAGAATAAAGAGAGAGAATAAGAGAGGACTAGTGAGGGAACGACTTTTTATAGTTGCCATAATGTAAGAGAGAACAGGAACTGACTTGTCACGCACACGTGGCTATAAACATATCGATTGTATGATGTTGTTCTTGAATGAATGCAAAGTTGTAATCATTGGCATGTTCCTGCGGTGTAAGAGGAATAAAACACGTCAGCTTCAGGGTGTTAACTGCGATTCCACACCACCCTGTCGGTGATTATTTTCAGCACATGCCTAAGTGATTTATTCCTTACATTGTTGTTTTTTTTTCTTATCACCACTGAAGTATGTAGGTATTATGGTATACCTAATGTATTATGGTTAGGGTTAGCTTTAGGTTTAGGGTTTAAGGTTAGGTTTAGGGGTTAGGGTTAACTTTAGGTTTAGGGTTTGCTTTAGGGTTAGGGTTGGTTCAGGTTTAGGTTTAAGGTTAGGCGATAGGGGATAGGTTTAGGGTTTAAGGTTAGCTTTAGGTTTAGGATTAGGTTTAGGGGTTAAGTTCAGGGTTAGGGGTTAGGGGTTAGGGTTAGCTTTAGGTTTAGGGTTAGGTTCAGGGTTAGCCTTAGATTTAGTGTTAGGGTTATTATTAGGGTTAGGGTTAGCTTTAGGTTTAGGTGTAGGGTTAGCATTAGGTTTAGGGTTTGGTTTAGGGGTTAGGGGTTTGGGTTAGTGTTAGGGTTAGGCATTAGGTTTAGGGGTTAGGGTTAGGGATTAGGTTTAGGGGTTAGGGTTGGGGATTAGGTTTAGGGGTTAGGGTTGGGGATTAGGTTTAGGGTTGGGGATTAGGTTAAGGTTTAGGGATTAGGTTTAGGGGTTAGGGGTTAGGGATTAGGTTTAGGGGTTAGGGTTAGGTGTTAAGTGTTAGGGATTAGGTTTAGGGTTAGGGATTAAGGTTAGGGGTTATGGTTAGGCTAGACATTTTCAGCAATCGATTACAAGGCAAAAAAAAAAAACTATTCCAAAGTAAAAACATTTATTTCTCATGTTTCTCTTTATTCTGTTCCAGTTTGGAAATGAATTGCAGGTCCATTATTTTTCATAATCACATTACATGACATGATGCACCAGTGTGTACTCTATCTCTGAACAGGAATACATTGAAAAGAACACAAAGTTTCACAATGGATACTGGACTCACACTCGGCCCATCGCACTTACGACGCAGAGTGAAACTTGTTGAATGTTCTTCTTCTTTCTTTTTTTTTCTTTTTTTTTCATTCATTCATATGTATATTTTATTACTTTTTTTCCGATCCAATTGGACTCATGTAGTGTGGAAATAGTCACATGCCCACACTTTAATATCTTCCTGTACAGTTAGTAACAATGGAAGTCAAGACAACTTTTGCCACTTTTTGATATTCATCTTTTTTTTCCTTTTTTTTTTTTTACACGATATGGAGATTCTACACAGAGCAGATTTTTTTTTTTCACTGTTTCAATATCAACAGTCATTGAGAGCCAGCCACAGATACGATGCTTGATTTTGTCATAATAATAATAACAGTAATAATAATCATAATAACAATCATCATCATCATCATCATCATCCTTTTCATACACAAAAAGCACAAAAGGTTGGCAGCGAGGCCGGCGTGAGGATGCGCAAGATGGCCGTCCTTTACACTCATGATATTTAAATGCTGTACAAAATCGTGTGTATTTACAGTGTGTGTGTGTGTGTGTGTGTGTGTGTGTATGTGTGTCATGCATGTTTATCTCTCTCCGTGTTCAGTTTTCTGTAATAAAGCGCTCTGGCTCATGCACTCGTTATTCAGCATCTCCATGGTAACAATGATGTAAAACATTCCCATCGTTCTGACTACGATTATTTAAAAAAAAAAAAAAAACGTATAAAAATCAACGATTTTCAAAGCTCCATCCGATCCAATGCATCCTCGCCATCTACATACAGTACTGCACTTTATACCTAGTGTCAAAAATATTTCCCCTCTTTTCCCCTAGGTAGTGCACACTAGCCGGCTGGAACAGCCGCAGTGCCCTACGTGAGGACCTGGGAGGCGTTTGCTATTGAGCCCGTGCGTTTTCAATGCTACTTTGATTATAAACGCCTTACTGCACTAGGTAACACGTAGGGAGGAGTTTGGGACAGAGCCCCGTGTACAGGATCAGATTCGTGAACGTCAGGTAGTGTCGCCGTGAGGAGATGAGATTCAGGCTCAATCCCAAAAGCATCCTTATTCCCTACAGTAGGTGGCTTATAAACTACTGTACAAACTACAGTCTAGTGCTGAATAGGGATTTTAGTGTATGGCTGGACTCAATCCTAAATCCCAAATGCCCCGCCTCCCCCAAACCCCACCCCCTTTCATAAGTAGTGCACTAGGGCTATTAAAAATTATTTGAATTCATTTGGCATTGCAGTGACAGTATGAAACTCATCACTGTCTTAAGCCGAAATGCATTTTGGGGATTTATCTAGCGTGCGCTTCTCTACTCCCTACCAAGCGGGCTCAGGCTTTTATCGACCGATTCAGTGTCAAATACAGCAGCTTTTGGGATGCGGTAATAATAGGATTGAGGACTCAACAAGCAGGTTCCAAGCGTTACACCTCCACACTCCCGATGTAGTGTACTACGGCTTTGACATCCTGGATATCCCTATAATCAACGATTAACCCACAAACCCTGCACTGACTGGATAACAGAAGAAAGATGGCGGAGTTGTAATGTATAACGTATAACGTTGTGTGTGAAGGCTGTCTGATGTTCGGAGACGTCGTAATGAGCCCACGAGTGAAGCGGGTTGCCAGATCACAGCGGAACGAGCGGACGGGAGGAGTTTTACTACACACAAGCAGGCAGAACGCAGAACCATGCTTCAAGCAACAAGATGGTGGACGTCCAAGACAGACTAACCCTTTGGCAACAGAGTCCCCAAAAAAATCAGGGGCGATTAATAACATGCGACGAAATAAAAAATAAATAAATATATATATATATAACATTCAAAAATGTAAATAATAATAATCTCAATACATACAAGAAGGTAAATACAAACGAGTTCATAACCGTATTCGTGTGTGACGTGACGTGACGTCGGCGTGGAAATGCGGCAACGACGATCGGAATGGATCATTGCATAGAGAATCTGAAATGGAAACTCAAGAGACGGCGATTTCGGTTTTGATTATGTGTGTGTGTGTGTGTGTGCGTGTGTGTGTGTGTGATGGGAACTGTTCAGCGCTTGCAGACGATCCACTGACACGCTTCGTGATTTCTTAATCGAGGGACTCGATTGATTTCGACGAGAAAAATCATTGTGCTCTATAACAACGTGCATGCTATTGCTCTGAGGAAATCAAGCTCCAAATAATAAAAAGCATCATAAATTAACAATTCATAATTAAGGATACACACCAAAAAAAACAACAACAACAACAACAACAATGCGGTATAAATAAACAAATTACAAACACATATGAATAAAAATCCATAAATACTCCAGTGATTTACAATATCGCTCCATAAAGATGCGTCTCTGTACAGTAGAATACAGCTGTGCAAAAAAAAAACACCAACGGATGATTCTTTAAAAAAAAAAAAAAAATCATGAGGTATGTGAAAAAAAATGGATAAGGCTCTTAATCGTAACGTAAATCAGGCCAACAAAATACGAAATGAAAAATAATAATCATAATAACAATAAGGGAACTGGGGTTCTGTGTGCGATCGACTAGCGATGGCGTGATCATGGCTGATAGAGCGAGGGGAACGCTGTGATGTCAGAGCTGAACTCTGAACTCGTCACACCGCCATCCCCTCCTCCTTCTCCTCTTCCTTGCAGATCATGAGAAGATGTGAGTGTTTATGGGTTTATATATAAGACATCTACTTCCATGCGTGCAGTCGCATGTACGACACTTTACACGATTGCATTCGAGTGCACATAACAAACAGATCACGGAAAGAAAGACCAAATAAATCAATAAATCAATAAATAAACATTCAAAGAGAAGGTCAATCATCGCCTTATTGGAAATGTCCGCTCAGTGGGAGAACGATCAGTCTCGGAAAGTCTCGGGTTCAGGACTGGGGCTGGAAAAAAGCTTCAGGAACTGCTTCTGTCGTCATTAATATGTGTGTGTGTGTGTGTGTGTGTGTGTGAGAGAGAGAGAGAGAGAGAGAGAGAGAGGAGGACACATAAGCACACGATAAGGTAAACGTGAATATTCTGGAGACATCTCTTTAATCCAGGTGCAGTGGAGTGGAGCATCTCATCTGAGATGATGGTGAGTTGTCGGACAGAACGCTCAGAGGGGACGCTCTGTGGATCCCTTTTTCCAGGCCAGATCATCCACCTAAAGGTAAAAGAGGAACAAAACATTTCATATTCATCATCATCATCACAAATTCCATGTTCTCATATTACACATTATCTAAGTATTTCTCTAAGCCAGAGAGCTTTCTATTCAACATAATCATATGATATACAGCAAGAGGCCAAAAATCCTTTTTTTTTTGGCATGTACAATGTCTGTTACACATCCTGCAGCCGTTTATCGGGCCAGATTCTCTTTCCAGTTCCGTTCCTCAAGCCCATGGTTAAGCATGGGAGATGTTTAAAAAACCAAAACAACAACAACATCAACAACACTACTGCCGTAGCTGATCCACTTGTGCCAGATGATTTTATTGCCGTGGCTCCACAGAGAATAAAACCCCACACAAACCGATGGATGTGACATGAAAATCATTATAAAATAACACAAAATAGCAATAATCGTTTTTTCTTTTGCACAGTTGAATCTATTTGATGTCCACCTTCGAAGGTGGAATGATCGGGATGCACAATTGCGTGCACATGCAGCTAACTAATTTAGTGATTAATACCAATACTAATCAGTGAACAAATCTGTGTCGTCGTCACAGAATCGCTGAAGAGAATAAATCTTGAATTGGTTTTCGCCTCGATGATAATCATAAAACTTGCATTATGTTTCTCAGACACTAGAGGGCAGGAGGGTAGAATCTATCACCAAGCAGCACAGATGTGGAGACACACCAGGGAGATGCTGATATATTCTACACCGACATATCATAAATAAATCACCTACATTTGCAGAATATTAAGAACCAGTTAGCTAGGAGAAATAAAGATCTCATTCAGTGAATTACAACAGTTTATCCACAATCGCAAGCAAACCCGCAGCACCACGGTCTCTCTGGGGTGTAAACATGAAGCCGTTAGCAGTGTGACGGAGCATGAGATTAAAGCTCCGTCTCTCACAATAAAACATCAGCAAACCTCAACCTCTATTACGATCTCGGTGTCTTAACCACGCCCCCTGCACTGGCAGAGCACAGCCGGGATTGGCCAGTAATCCGCGGGCTGAGACGGATTGGTGGCAGCGTTAAGAGTGCCTGAGCCTACTTTATCCCTCGATCTGCTCTCCTGATCCTCACACACACCTCAAACGTCATATGATGACGCGAGAAAAGCAACAGTGCACCAAGGATCAGTTTCCTTGGATTGTCCTTTTTTTAAGTACAAAACTGTTCTGAATGGTTTCCCAGACGTATTCAAACAAATTCCCGAGTTCTGGTTCTGATATTCAATCACCTGCCACTCAGAACCCTGCTATCACTGAACTCTAACCTCGAGCCAATGTCAGCTTCTCCGACAACCAGGAACGACAGGTCAAATATGCCTGAGGTCAGCAGTGACCTTTGACCTCTGAACAGTGAGCAGACGAAGAGACAGAACTACAACCAGCTGAACGGGAAAGAGCCTGTGGAGGTTATGGTTTTAATAAGGCGTGGCCCTGAGATTGCCACAAACTATATCTCATGGTCACTAATTATTATATTGTGTGACAACAATATGTGGCAGAACATCGTAATTTGCTGGGACTGTGATGCATTCATGGTGCAATGCCAGTGACCGCAGTATGCTATTGGTTGCCTCCATGATCAGGTCGCTACAAAGGTCTACTCATTTCTCTGTCTCAGTCATGTTATACTAAAATCGATGCCACAAGGCAAGTGCTTCATGACCATGAAACAGTTCTGAAGGAATTCAACGGGACGTGCTGTTATGGGAAAATAATCCACATCGGGATTACTGTGTTAAGCAGCTCAAAGTGTCTCAAAGTGTTTTGTTCCCTTTTATACTACAGCAATCTGCCAACAATTACAATCTTATATTTAATAATGAACAGCATGGCATGCTTTTTATCCATTATTATTCTCACAGAAAACTTCACCATATCAACGATTTCACACGTTCTTTTAATCCGATTATGTGCCGCGTCTGCCCTATGAGTCCCTGTGAATAATGAGCTGTTACTATAGAAATGATAAGGTTCTATAATTAGAAGGAGCGCATTCGTTATGAATAAACCTGTGATTTGCAGCTGCGCTACCGTCAGAACTGCGGTTATGGACAACAAATCAAAAAAATTAATCCAAAAAACGACAACACAATGTCACCTTAGCAGTTTCATAGAACCGTCCTACTGTTAAGTTCATCCATCGTGGCTTGTGGTGTGAAACGAAGCAGCCTTTAAATCAGTGGTCACCAACCGTCATCCTTGAGATCCACATTCCTGCAGGTTTAATCTCCAACCAAACCCTAACATCGAGAACTTCTTAAGGCAATGATTTGAAGCTCATGTGGGCATGATTATGGCTGGAGTTAAAGTCTTCAGGGAAGTATATCTCCAGGAACAGGGTTGGTACCCACTGATTTAAATAGGAGACACATACTGTCTTTTGTTGAAAGAATTAGATCATAACGTTATTGTAGATTATCACTGTATGTCTGTTAGGACTTCCTGTAAGCTCTGTACGCCCACAAAGACGATTTATCACACGCACCAGATTTAGTTTAATATAGTCGCTTTGTCACATCGCTAGTTTTAAAATGACAAAAAAAACTTCTCCAGCTTAAAATAGTAGAAAGAAATTACATTGAGGCTCAACCCGAATAACGGAGCGTGAAATAAAAACTCACCGGTTCTCAGGTGTCCTCCATCCACAGATTAATGGGTAAAATGGCAGAAACAGTTTCCAAATTTTTTTTTTCCAGTGACAATCCCCTGCTCAGCCGTAATGAACCTTGAAGAGCAACAGAGTAGATGCTGGTTTATAACTGAACAGGTCAGGCAAATATATATACAAATGTATACAATGTTACTTTTCCACAATTTTCTTCTACAGCTGTGCACTGGAGCTAGAAGGCTAATGTAGCTAACAAACTGAAGCTTACAGCCTTCAGTTTAGCATTTGGTTCTACATGGGTAAACAAGGCCACAGTGCCTCTGTGTTTCTTCAGTCGCATCTGTGGAGGTGTTCAGCGATGTGGTTTCTGACCCTGTATAACACACAAGCACTTTTCCCCCTCGGCGTAGAAATTGGTGTCGCTGAACACAAGTATCAGACTCGAGTAAGAGCTGTGAGCTAATGTCTGAAGGCCGAGTTGTATGTTAGAAGTGACTGAGGTGAGATTCACACTGTATTAGATCTTTTTTTTTCCAGTATATAGCGAAATGATGGCTTTTGAAGAGACTGTGTGAAGACTGGTAGCTCTGGTACACGTACCAAAAATGTTTTGCATGATATGAACTATATTTAGAATAAGGTGAGCATTGAGTACTTTTTTCGCTGAAATGTACCTTCAAGTAGACACTCATTCACAAAATTAATATAAAAACTGTCACGACCAAACACTTACCGTCCAGTTAGCAGCTCACCAAAACGATGTAAACTTCTTGCCGATAGCAGACACAGCTGTAAAACACACCAGAAGTAAAGCAGAGAATTTAAGGAGACCAATATGTAAAGGAACATGTTAAACAATAGATTTTCTTAATTCCTTTGACTTTTCAGGAAGGTAAAAAGAAGCCGAGATGTTTCAGTGAGACGATGAACATAACAGTCCACCACTGACATATCATAATTCTCTGAGATCCTCCCACCCTCCAGCCTAGACTAGTTCTTGTTATCGTACCGTCTCCTAGTTTTCCTGCTTGTTCAGCGGCACTGCCAGGCAGGATTTTGCTGAAAACGTTTTCACTCTCCGTGGTTTGCTGTG
Source organism: Ameiurus melas (assembly GCA_012411365.1). Taxonomy (NCBI): domain Eukaryota; kingdom Metazoa; phylum Chordata; class Actinopteri; order Siluriformes; family Ictaluridae; genus Ameiurus; species Ameiurus melas. The sequence goes on along the minus strand of CM022752.1, from coordinate 8,312,312 downwards.
TTAGCTGGGCTGCACTGCCTATGCCACCTGGACGGGGAGCTGCTTTTGACCCTGTGAGGGGTACCAAACAGCATCTTTTAGAAATATGCAAGGTTAAAAATGTTTCCTTAAGTCGCAATTACTTTTCTCCTCAAATAAAACATATCTTCATGTTGTGAGAATGATGTTTCTAAGCAACCTGTAAATATGGACTCACCAATGGCTGTGGCTGGGGTTGGAGGGGCTTTAGCAGGCTGGGGTGTAGCTTTAGATCCAATAGCAACTGTAGGAGTCGGTGTAACAGGAGCAGTGTCAGGTTTCATCTGTCCTCCCTGTTCAAAAGATTAGATAATTAAGACAATGTACTATTAGTTAACTCTAGATTTTCCTCTTGATTCTTGTTCTATATTGCTTGCAAAAGAAATCAATGAAACAGTAGCTGTAAGATTCATGATACCTGCCACAGGTAATAAGTATCAGATTTCACTGCATTTCTTTCATAAGTATTAAATTGCTAGGGTTAAACTTCAGGTTCATACTATTTTTGTTTAATCTCTACTCACCCCAGCAGCAGTCGGCTGAGCTGTGGATGCTCCTGCAGCCAGCGGTTGTCCTGGTGCTGGAGCTTGGCCTGGCTTAGCTTGTTGCTGAGCGGCCCCAGCTCCGATACCAGAAGCCACGGCTGCTGGCTGAGTAACACTTGCTGTGGTTGTTGCTGGCTGTTGTCCAGGCTGTGGTTGTAACTGCTGCTGCTGGGTACGAGGTTGCTGACTGGTCTGTTGCCCCTGCTGCCCAGTTTCAGGCTGCTGAGATCCAGGCTGCCTGCCAGCTGTCGGCTGTGTTGTGGACCTTTGCTGTGCCTGCTGTGGGGGTTGCTGTTGACCTACAGAACTTTGTTGCTGCTGTTGGTGCTGTTGCTGTTGCTGTTGCTTGGACGAAGGAGATTCTTGCCGCCTGGAAGCTCCAGACTGCCTTTGCCCCCGCTGACCACTAGAGCTATGATGGTGTCCGGTTGCAGGGTCACGGGAGTACTCGCCGGAGTCCCGGTAGCCTGACTGTGAAGATCGGGGATCTGAGGATCTTTTATGCGAAGAGGATGAAGTGCCGCGCCCTTCAGAGCGAGCTGATGGGTCCTTAGGGTGTGATCTTGTAGAACGGGAGGATTTAGACTCTTCAGCGGAATGTCGGGACGATGAGTGACGTCCTGAGCTGCTAGCATGATGCCGGTGTTCTCGGGATGATGTGGAAGAGGAATGGCGTTGCTGGCTGTATTCATCTTGTGGCCACAAGTCTTCCTCTGGGGGTTCATCATAATCATGGTAAGTGTGCTTGACATTGCTTCTCTTACCTGAAGAGGAGTGGCTTCCACTCCCATGATGTCTGGAACGATCGGAAGTGGCCTCCCGTGGTTTCTCAAACCAGTCTGTTTCCTCCTGTCCTAAATGATATGCTTTTTTAGGGAACCAAGACAAAAATCAAATGTCAATGCTAGTGTAGAGGAAGAAGCGGAAAAAAGTGCAGATTGAAGTCATGCAGAAGGAGTGAGAAATCCCCAAGCATGCAAGATCTCCAATAAAACAGAAAAGAAATTGACTAAAAAAATTAACAATGAAAATGTCCAAGTCCACGAAAAAAATGGGAAAACCAGTAAAAAAAAAAAATAGCATGCATATCACAAAAACAACTAAGGTACAGACAACTTCACGTATACTTAGAAGCAACATGCAAACAAGTAGGCATATATGGTTTTCTGCAATTACAAGAACATTAACATAAAAAGCAGACATGATGCATCCACTCTGCTCTCCAGGAATGGTCACTGGCATGCAGTCTCTTGATTGGTGAGATGCACTTTTAATAGGCAGGCATGATTCAGCACCAGTTACCTTCGCTATCCGAAACAGCACAGTGCATATCATCCACTAGGTATGGGTCATCTGGCTTGTAGGTATGGCTCTTGGGTATATCCCTCATGTGATGATCCTGAACATCAGGAAGGGAATGGCTGGAGCCATACTGGTTTCTAACATCATGTGGGTCTGAGACACGTCCCATACCCACAGGTTTCCCCACTGGGCTCAGTGGACTCTCTTCCTCTGAATTCTGAGTACGCATGTTGGAACGTCCACTGCGGCTATGGGCACCCCTCTGAGATCGCTCCATGGCGTCTCTCTCATATGATTTACTTCTGTGTCCTCCTGAGTCTCTGGAGGAGATTTTATCCATGCCATAGCCTGTGGACCTTGACCTTCCGGAGCTGTACAGACGATCATCTTCATCCAAGCCTTCTCTTGAGCCATAGTACTTCTGTTGATCATAGACATTCTTTTTTACCCCTGATCTAGAAACCATGGTGCAGCTTCCACCTGATGGTGTTGTCACTGTGTAGGAGGCCAAGTCTGATTCTACGTCTCGTGCCTCTTCAATAGGGGAGAATTTGGAAATCTTCTGCTCCATGCCTTGCTTCCTGTGCTTACTACGCTTGGAGGACACAGCAGCTGGTGCCAAGTTCTTAGAGGAATGCTTCTGACTGCCCATTCCAGAACTACTGCGAGACGAATGCTTATAGTCATCATAATAATACGAAGACCCACCACTCACAGTTGTGCTAGGACGGCCATGACTGTCCACAGCACCCTGATGGTGATAACTGGTTGTGCTGCCAGCTCTCCCATATAGATCTTCAGACCCATCTCCATAGCCTATCCCCCGTGGACCATTCTCACTCCCATAACCTGTCCTTGAAGCATCAGACGATCCCATGTTCTCCTTTGTCAGTTCACTTATATCATCTATCATTACATAATTTCTGGGTATATTTTGTTCTAGATTTGTGGTGTAGAGCCCATCTGTACCATACCCAGATGTAGGACTTGGTATGCGGTCTGCCATTGTTTGGTCAGGGGTACGATATGGCCCATAAGCATTTGTCAAGGGTGAAGAATAGGCACCACTGAAGCCAGTTTCCTGAGCTGATGTGGCTACTGACACTGCAGGATTAGTAATTATTTCATAATTGGTTGGCAGTTTCTGTTCAAGATCAGCCAGTGATGTATGTCGTGGCAGCTGATGACCAGAAAGGATATCAGCTTGGGCCTGGAAGGGCAGATTTTGGCCAGGATATGGTAATGTCTGTCCAGGTAAATGAGCTGCAGGAGGCTGAAAGCTCTGGTGGCTTGGCTGCTGCAGGCCTAGGTCAGGCTGATATGACTGGGCATACCCATGACTCTGGTAGGCTCCTTGTGGTTGATAGGATGAGTGTTGAGGAGGATGGGGCTGAAATGTGCCTGGCTGAGGCTGGGATGGCATTGGATATTGTGATGCTTGAAATCCAATCTGCTGATAGGCTGCAGTTGGTGGTTGTGTTGGTGCAGGTTGGCTCTGTGGATATGGATATGGGACATAAGAGGAGGTGGGTGGGTACTGAGAAGTCACATTTGGATCAGAAGTAAATTGGCTAAGAGGTGCTGTGCTTGGCCTCGACAACAGTCCATTCGCTTCATAGGTCCCTGTTGGTACTCCAGTTAATCTAAGGTTGTTGAGTTCACTGTCTGACATGTAGTCCCGTGCATCCCCGATGCCTCGCAGGTAGGCCAGCTCTCTCCTCTCTCGTTCTTTTACCATAGTTTCCTTGCGCTGGGTAATGCCTAGTTCCAAACAGCGTAGCTTAGCATCAATCTCTTTCTCTTCTTCTTCAAGTTCTGCTTGTTGTTTACGTAGCTTGGAAGACTCTTGTTCTACAGCTTTCAGCTCACTCAGAAGACCTGCTTTAGTGACGCCTTGTACTTGACGGGGCAGTACTCTCTGGGGCATTCCAGGGGAGCTGTACATGTGGCTCATTGCAGGGGTTACAATGGGGAGAGGCACCTCATCTGGTGGGGGGCTTGGGAGAGTTCGTTTGACTTTCCTCATCATCGAGTTCTGTAGCTATAAGAAAGAAAATGAGGGGTGAGAGGAGAAAAAAACAATCACTAACCTCAACCTGAAAAAAACAGATAAGTATTTAAATAACAATATAAGTAAGGTATTCATTGTTAATTTTAACATTATTTACAATTAAAATACACCAAAAGTAAAATATTATGTCACTTTGATCAGTAACCTATGAATACCTATGAGTGTATATATGAATTCTAAAAGCCTATGCCTAAAATTCAAGGTAGATTCAGAGCAAACTGTACTGACAAAAAATCATATATTAACAAAAATGAGAAACAATTCCCCTTTGGCTTGTCTTTGAAAAATACAAAGAATCTATCCTACTGACATGCTTAAGTGTGAATTGAACAGAAATTACACAAAAAATGAAAAACTCAGGCCACTCTGACCAGCCGCTGACAAGCCACATAACAACAGGACTAAACAAAGATGCTTACACATTGTGAATCCACTAGCATTCTTGAATATACTCAGCATGCTGTGTGTGTGTGTGTGTGTGTGCGTGTTTGTGTAAAGTGAAAGCGAAACAGCATAAAACATTAAGACAAAAAAGAAAATGAATAGACGGAACAAACCTGGAGAAATGCCTAAAGAAGGAAGAGAGTACGAGAGAGAGGTCAATAAGAAGTATATCAGCTGTATGATCTCAAACATTCTGCAATTTCCAGTGAGCCACACTCCATGTTACATGTCATTCTTATAACAGTAAACACATATATAAATACACAATTAATCATTATTTCTTACCTGATTGCCTGACGAGTTTTGACCCTGGTACAGCGAGAATTTGGTCTTAGATGGGTCCTCTGAAGTTGGGCTGAGGGGTTTGGGATCTGACATGGAGCGCTGAACACTTTTTATTGGCCTTGGAATTGTTTGATGCCTCTTGGGTGATTCAGTAATTAAGGCCTTTTGCTGGGGTGTGACATGTGCCCTGTTGAGCTTTTCACTGGAGGTAAAGTTTGTCTCCAGCATGCGGTGAGGGGACAGAGGAGACACAGGCGAATACAACACTTGTGGGGATTTGGGTGGACGTGTATCAATTGGTTGCTGTGTTTGCAGCCCAATGTCTAGTGGGTCCGGTTTCCTTCTTTCAAACTTGGCTGGTGTGGCACCAACCACCTGTAAACTGGTGGAGTAGGGGCTGACTGTGGTGGGAACACTGAGCTGAGGAACAACCACCCCTTGAGACTGTGCTTCTGGGTCAGTCTGGCAGGCTAAACTCTCTCCCTTGTGTGTCCTCTCTGGTGCAGAGATGTAATGAAGCAGTTCAACCTTTGATGTCTCAGCTGAGGTGATGTGAATGGCTGGTGAGACTCTGCCCAGCTGATCTGATTCGGTTTGACATGAGGAGTCACTGGTGGTCTGGATAGCTATGCTGGAAGTCACTTTAGATACATCGCTTTTATTTTCCGCACTTGATTCAGAGTGTTTGGAGTACCTTGAGCGTCGACGTCGCACTGGCTGGCTGTCCCACTCCCCCTGATCTTCCTCATCTGTCTGGACACTGCAGTCAGCAATACGCCTGGTCCTTCTGCGTCGTGACATAAACCGATCCTCTGCATCTTCATCATCAGTTTGGACACTGCTGTCTGCAATCCTTTTCACAGGTTCCTCCTCAGTGCCATTCCTCAAGCGGGGCATTGAATTCTGTTTCTTTATAGCATGGCTACTTCCCTGATCATCACTGTTCCTCAGGGACATTTCAGAGGCGGAGTTGGGCATAGGTCTTGTAGACACCAGCGCTTGAACCATCTGCCCATCCATGCAAGGTAAAAACTGCAAGCTCTGGCCATCTTGTGGAATAACCCTTCCACTCTGATCACAGATGATGGAAATTGCTTGAGGGGCTCCACCAACCATCATACCATTTATGGCACCTTGAGCAGTTGTGGCTGCTGCTGCTGCAGCCGCAGAAGCTACAGCTGCTTCTGCTGCTGCCACTGCTGCCACTGCTTCAACGGCTGCTGTCTTTTGCCGCTTCTGCTCTTCAAGCTGCAGCTGGAGTTGCTGTTGCAGAGCCTGAATTTGGTCTAATTGCATCCTCTGCTGGGCCAACTGCTCTCTCTGTATTACCAATTGAGTTTCTCTTTCAACCTGCTGTTGCTGGAGGACATGCTGCTTGATGCTCTGCAGTTCTTGGATCTCACGCTGCACAAGAAGTTGTTCTTTCTCCCTGTGCTTCTGTAGCTCTAAGCGATCCCTCTCCAGCTCTTCTTGAAGACGCAACTGACGAAACTTCTCTAACTCAATACGCTCTCTCTCCAGATGAAGTTGTTGTTGTCGTAAACGCTCTTCCTCTTTCTCTGTTTCTTTGTCCGTAGATGTGTTAATGATACCACTAACTGCTGTATCTAGCAATACTCTAGTAGCTGCCTGTGGCTGTGATTGTGGCACTGATAAGTGGGCCTGTGTCTGAGACAAATCTTTACTTTTGGTCAATGCTTGAGGCTGTGTTTGTGCCTGTATTTGCTGCTGAATTGACTGTGGAATTTGACTTTGAATGGGAGGAAGCGCTGTGGGAGCATCTACTGGAATATGACCCTGAGAAGTCTGTTGGTGTAAAATAGTTGGTTGGGCTGGCATAGCACTAGTTTGAAGAGTAGCTCTAGGTGCAGGTGGTAATGTTGTAGTTGATATAATTGTGCCAGGTACTGTAGGCTTACCAAGATAGACAGGAGTTTCTTGGGAGGTACTTGTAGTTGGCGCACTCCCTGAAATAGCTTCTGGGGCAGATGCTGGGAAATGGGTTGAAGCCGAGTATCTGTAAGGTCCCTGTGCAGAAAGAGGCATCCTTGGAGTGACATGAGGCAATATACTAAGGCTGGCAAGAGGAACAGCTGTCACACTGCCTGGAGGATAAGGCCTGTAGACTCCTCTTAGCATAGAATTAAGTACAGGAGCAGGTTGGGTTGTGATTGGTAAGGTGGATGCTATAGGTGTGTTTATTGTGGAGTATATCATGCCATCAGCGGTCCTCAAAACAGGAGGATATAAGGCCCGCAGGCTAGCCTGTCTAGCATTGATAAGATTTGTGAGTGCTTGTCCATGTGCTGTGGGCCTCCCATCTGGGCCATAAAGAAGGTTTGCTCTGATAGATGTTAGACCTTGTTGAAAGCCAAGCCTTCCTATTGGGCCTCCTCTTCCAGCACCATATTGAAAAAGATCAGGGCTGTTTGTATAACGATTTCCAAACTGATCCATTGAGTTAAGAGCAGCGCACATTCTGCTAATTTCTCTGGCAGTGGTGGCACTGTACTGTGCAAGATTTGGTTCTTGTGTGCCTGCCAGGTCACGAGACGGATAGCCAAAGTCTCCACTGATATTGGACATTGAGCCATATCTACGCAAAGGTAGTGGTGGGGTTGAAACTTCTCCTTGATGACGTAAATCAGTGTAGGATCCATATTGGGCACCCATTCCAAGATATCCTGCTTCATATGTTTGTTTCATAGAGCTTAAATCCACTGCTAGATCCCCAGGATCTGTCCTTTGATAGTACTGAAGTCCTGATTCTGCAATATTTGTATCTGACATTGATGGTGGAAGACGTCCAGGTGGGGGCATGGTGAAAGGTTTATGCTCCTCTGATACCCCCTGCATATTTACTGGCTGGTAACCATCTTTTTCTAGCTGAGTTTGTTGATGAGGGGCTGGGGTAGGCTCAGCAGAAGTATTTGGCTCTGAAATAGTTGTTTTTCCTCTCTGACCAAAAGAACCTGAACAGCTACCAGCAAAAGGCAACTGGTAGACAACATCACAGCAGGCCACTTGGTTCTCTGACTTGATCTGTCCAGTGAGATCAAGAACCTCCGTTGCTGGCTCTTCCCTTTTAACAATTTGGGTAACTGTACCCCCTTGTGACGAACTACTCTCATCTAACTGTACCATCATTACATGGGGCTTTCCTGTTGAGAGGTTAGCTACAGTGGGCTTATTTTTTAGTTCCAGTGCAACCCCACCATATATGTCATGGCCAATAGTAGGGGCAGGAGATACAGAGTTTGGTAAGGGCTGTGGTGGAAGTGGGGATACTTTGGGAATGGCACTAACCACTGTTTGTGTGTTTGTCCCACTGGTCTGGGATACCACTAAGTCTTTCTTTAACAATATTGGGTGCATTTGGTTTGCTAAGTTGTAACGAGCAAAAGAAGCTGCATTTTGTTGGTGCTGTTGGAGCTGTTGTTCCAGGAGCTCTTGTTGCTGTTGGAGTTTCTGTTGTTGCTTTTGAAGCTGCAGTTGTTGTACATTAAGATCTTCCAGACATGCATCTATCTTTGGAATTGATGGGTCTGTTATTGGTGGTCTCGGCTGAGAAAGACAAACAGCTGATCCAGAACCTTGACCAAAGTCAACTCGATTCTGCAGTGGATCTCCATAAACCATTGGGTGTTTAGGCTGTGATATGAACATAGAAGCTGCCACAGTAACACTAACTGTTGTTGGTGTAGATGTTGTCACATAAGGTTGCGCCTGTGCATTTAGGTTCATAACTTGAGGTTGTACTGCTGTATGACGACTTGGGGGTTGGTCTGAATCAACTGAGTACCTTCGTGTGTCAGATGCCAATGATGTCAGGTCCATACCGTGGTCTGTCATGATAATTGGAGAAGGCTTCATTGCTCTAAGATCAACTACATTTTCACTTTGGGCCACTGTCCCTTGTTCAATAACCTTAGAGGTACCTGGAACACTGGATATTTTACACAGTGATATGTTTTCAGATCTATGGCTTTGAGGACCTGCACAGGAGGGAGTGCCTGACCCAGTAGTAACTCTTTCAGCTGCTTGTCCTCTCTGATAGGTGAGCTGAGACATTTGTGGTGATGTAGGAGAACTTGTTACTGGAGACTGAGTACGATAAATTGGCTGTTGCTGGCTACTTGTTGGAGAAGAGAGAGGGGATGTAGAAGAATTCACAGTTATTGGTTTTGGGGGCTGAGTAGTGGTGCCTGATCCTAGTGTTATCACCATGACTGGGGTATCTTGAGAGGACTGTTGTCTCACAAGGCGAGGGGCACCAGTTCTTTGAGGAATGTGGGAGCCTTGGGGAGTAGATGGTACAGATGATGTGTGACTATCTACTTTTGCATGAGTGGGACTTTGTGTAGGAGAGGAAGAAGCTGAGTACAACTTAGAGGTTAGTGTAGCTGTTTGTGAGTCAGCACTTTGACCCTGGGCAGGCCGTACTTGTTGTTGTCCAGGAGCAGGGTGATGCACTTGTGTCTGAGACTGTGAAATTTTGGTGGTTTGGGTAGGTATCCTGGTCTGATTTTGTTGTGCATCATTAACCCTGGCTGTCCCTTTCCCACTAGTGCCACTTTCTGAAAATGCTACGGGTGCTGACATCTGTGTGGGGCTTGTGCCCGGACTCAAAGATGTTGACCCTGTTCTTAAGTGCTGATTATTTGCTAAATGGGAGGCCCCTTGCTGCTCTTGTCTTCCTGGTTGTCCCTGCTGCTTTTGCATCATCTCTGCCTTTCTCATCATTTCCTCATAAACCTCCTCAGCGCTTTTTAATGATTTGTGTACTGCAGATGGTGACGCAGCAGATGTTTTTTCTGTAGGCGAATACAGAGACATAAAAGTTGGAAGATTGTACTCACTGCCAGACTTGTAAAGTTTAGAGCCCACTTCAAATCCTTCTGCCTCTGAGTCCATAGTGGGAGAGTATTCCGAACAGGACGATCTGTGAAGTTCTTCCATTTCAGCTGCTTGTCGAAGTTCCTCTGTTGGGGAAGCATCCTCGATTGGCGACAGGTTGCTGGGAGGAGTCTTTGACCTCTCTCTGCGTCTCTGTGCCCTGAGTTCCTCCTTGTCCCTTTTTGTTTTCCTGGCTGTGCTGCGAATCCTTTGCTGTTCCAAGTCTCTCATCTTCTCTTGTTCTCTTAAGAGTTCTTCCTCTTCCCTCAGTTCATCTTCTTCAGATGAGTCCTCGATTGTTGGTAAAAGTGGGCCATGGGATCGATGCCGTGCTTTCCTCTGCTGCTTAACCTCCTCGAGCCTTTGCCTTCTGCTAGGACTACTATCACTATCATCCTCCAGTGATGACACAGAGGTGGGAGAGGTGCCAGATGTATAACTAGGTGTGGAAGCAGGAAGGGTTGAGGAATACTCTCCCTTTGACCTTTCTTCAGGTGATCCAGTCAGGCTTTCCATCTCAAGCTCAGGTTCTCTAAGGTCATGCTCTGTGCTAAGTTCCAAATCACGATTATAACTGTTAGTATTATTCAGTTCTATAGTCTTAAATCGCCTTAGGCCTCCTTGTGAACCCATCATATCGTCCCCTTCATTAGACTTGTATGTACCATCATTATTTTTAGTGTCATCCTCAAAACTGTTAGATTGTTGTGTAAGGCGTCGCCTCTCTTTTCCCAGATCACCACTGTGTTTATGACTCTTTTTGTTTTTCACATGACCTTCAGTCTCTACCATTTCTTCCTCATCTGCACTCATTTCCAAAATCTGTCTTCTCATAAACTCCTCATCTGTTAGGTCTTTCTGCAATTTCTGTCTGGTTGGTAAAGGAGACAGGCCACTTTCACTGCTATCCTCTACATAGTCATGACGTAATTTGCAACTAAGGTCATCGGATACTTCCCCATCGGAATCAAACTGGTCTTGTGTTATGGACAGCGAATGTGGTCTTTGCTTATCAATTTCAGAGGCCGTCTCTGACTGCAACAGAGGTCGCATAGAACTCTCAAGTTTTTTTATTTCTGAGGAGCTGGGAGACATCCGTTGGGTAGACAAGCCCCCCTCGCTGAGTTTAATTCCTTCCTCCCGGATGAGCCCAGTGATCTCACCCTGGGAGCCCGATATGCCATCGGAGGAGTAGCCCGTGTCACTCAGACTCTGCGTACTGGACTTGTTGGAATCCTGTGAATTAACAGAATGACAAAAGATAACTAATCGTATTACTAAAATATATACTTTTTGAAGTAAAACTTGATAAACATGCAAGTTATACAAGTCATAAGCATGCAACAGTATTAAAGCATGCACATACCATCGCATGCCCTACGAATGTTAATGAAATTGTGCAAAGATAATGAGAAATAATGTCTTTCATAGATATTAACACCACCCATCAGTGAGGGTGTCCAGGTTAAAATTTTGTTACCTAATCAGCACTGAATGGATGATGTGGCATGTGAGCAGTAATTACCCTGGCAGGGGACTGAATGTGAGTGATGACATAATGAAATTTCAGTGAGTAATAAAAGTGCATAAATGGTGATTTTGGTGATAATGGCTTTGAAGTGGCTTTTCATGCAGGATAACTGAACAAATTTTGAACATGTCGATCAAAGCATAATAAAGTCATGACTGGACTGATCATGGAAGACGAGTACGGAGACAATGAGGACACAGAGGGTCACTCACGTCATGGTGTTTAGATTTCTGTGTGTCACTACTTTTCTTCTGGTCTTTTACTTCCTGCATTCCTTTCTTATGGAACGCTTTTACGTCACCTTCTTTCTCAGTTTTGGACACTGCTTGTTTCTTGCTAATGCCTTGCTCTTGTTTGCGAGTCTCTGCCTTGTTTTTGCTCGCAGGTTGGGTAGGGGCTGTCTTGGCAGGAGACACTTGAGTGGGACCCTTGCTCTGTGGTGTTCCTTGTTTGGTAGAAGGGACAGGACCACTTACTTGGGCACCAGACGTTTTTTGCTGCTGAGGACCGGCATGCCTCACCCCTGCCTGCTGACTGGGCGGCCTCAGTTGAGCCTGCATCTGTTGGGTGGTTGGACCCGGCGCTCGGGGAGATCCCATCGGCTGAGGAACGGGAGATGGGCCAGCCCCTAATTCGCCTGAAATGGCTCTCTGTGTCTGGCATGTCAAGCAGAGCCATTCTTTCTTCTAGAAATATGAAAGTACAAAATGAGCATGCATCAAAGATCAATCATAGCTGTAACACAGTCAATCATCATCCCAGGGTGTACAAAGAAAAGGCATGATGAAATATCAGAACAACATTAATCATTATGGTTCAAAAACAATCTCACATGCTTTTTCTAGTTGGTATGAAATTTAATGGAATGTGGTCAAGCTGAAATGTTAGCCAAACCCAGCATCATTGGACCTGGTTTAGGAGTGTGGCTTCCTTTTAGATAAATCCTTGCTGAATTTGTTCCTAGGAAAGGTTTAACTTGCACACGTTTCACACCCCTGTGTTAGCATATATCACTGACCAGAATTATGGTCAAACTCATAAAAAAGACAAAAAAGACTTCTCTCAAAGCAAATGATCAGCAGTGCTGTGAGTCTGTAGTCATCCTTTGCTATTTTGGTCATAAGAATTAGCAGAACACGACCATCAGTGATAAATTAACCTGCAGACACCGCCATGAATGCCCATTGACAACCCATTGTTAGAGAGGAGACGACCCAAACGGATAAGACACTGGCATACGGTGAGGAAATAGTAAACAACGTTCAAGATCTAAGATTATAGGAGGGTAAATTTATTCACCACTACACAAAGATACACAGATACTATCCAAACATTCTCATTTTAAATGTACACAAAAGGACACCAAGTTGGCGGTCATAGCACATGGTTAAATAAATAAATAAATGGCAGAATATTGAGTCATTCTACCCGCTGTTCAGTTGAGTCTGTCTATTGAGTCGTTATGTCTACCGTTCAGTTGAGTCACACAATTAAGTATGCTATCTGTTGCTCAACTGTGTCAACGGGGTCATTCTATTGAGTCGTTCTATCTGGTGTTCAACGGAGTCATTCTATCTGGTGCTCAACTGAGTCATTTAATTGAGTCGTTATATCTGGTGCTCAACTGAGTCATTCTATTGAGTCGTTCTATCTGTTGTTCTGTTGGGTCATTCTACTGAGCTGTTCAGTCTTGGTATTGAGTGTTTCTATCTGTCGTTCTACTGAGTCATTCTCTGGAGTTGTTCTATCTGTCATTCAATTGAGTCATTCAAGTGATTCATTATACTGAGTCATCAGACTGAGTTGTTTTATCACTCTATTACACTGATCCGATTTGCGCTCAGCCAGTGGGAAGTTAAAGTTATTGAATTATTGGGTCACATCTTGTTGCCTGCTATGCCACATTTACCGTTATGCAATTATTTTATGCCAACTCATCCTATGTTCGCCTCCCCCATTCTCCACTATCGTCTCACCCAGCGCCAGGCTTCGTTGGTCCATTCTAGTTATGAAAATAAGACAGATGGTTAAATGCGAATCTCAATCCCTCGAGCCTCACAGCATGTGAAAACCCTCAGCTCATGTTAAAGAAGAAGCAGCCTGCAGCGCAGCGGAGAAACAACCTGGATGTCTTGTCTGAGTTTATTTGATTGCGTACGGGAACTGTGTGGGCCGAGCCCGTGCGGCTGATTAGCAGGGGTAATGGTGCATGTGGCTCTGATTGCGTAACACACAGAGACTGAAACAAAACACACACACACACACACACACACACACCGCAGAAGGAGTTCGGCATAATTTCCTCAAATGCAGTAAGAATGTCTGTATTCCAATGAGCGGGCGGAACCACACACGAAAATAAAAAGAAGCCGCGTTGTAACATTTTTGTAGGTGTGAAACAGTTCTTTTCTTGACAGGATGAAGAATAAAGAGGCTGGAGGAACCATCGTTACACTAACACCTGGGTGGATAAGCAGACGAAGGATAAAAGGAGTCTGAAGAAGGCTGGCAGATTCAGTGCTGCTTTCTGCTTGGCTGCCGCTGAGGCTCTGGACGCAAAATAAAGCGAGGCTGAGGGAGGCTTTCGCGCGCCAGCCAGATGCCTCCTGATTGTTTTCTCTCTTTTTTTTTTTATCTCCCTCGAGTACACCACGCAGGCTCTAAATATAAATAGGTGCTGTTTTTTTTTTTGGTTTTTTTTGCGTGCTGTAACTCGCCTGACAGCCGACTATCTGGGCCTTTTTGCATTTTCAGAGCAAAATTAAAACGAGAATGTATGTGTGCGTGTGTGCATGAGAAAGTGTGAGAGAGAGAGAGAGAGAATGAGAGACGTGGGTGAAGGATTATATAGAGTTCAACATTTGTATGAAGACGATAGCCAGGTGCATGTGTCTGTGTGTGAACTAGCCCTTTGTGAGGACACGAAAGCAACTCAACCTACAAAAATTACAGACAGTAAGTGTTTATCAAGGGGACGTCCTCACGAAAATAGAAAAAGGACTGTGTGTGTGTGTGTGTGTGTGTGTGTGTGTGTGAGTGAGTGAGCACACACCTGCACGTGTTAACTGTGCACATGACTGTACACGAGAACATCTGACCAGCTTTCACACACTCTGGCAGCATCTCTATCCTCTCATAAAAAGTTGCAGGAAGTGCTCTGAAGGCCTTCCGACTGCTGAATATTCATGTCAAATGCTAATCATGTATGCTATTGATGTGCTAATTAATTGAGGATTTGTGCTTCTTCCTGTTACACATTACACAAGAGCCACAATATCGCGGAAATCCCCCGAACTGATAGAGAAACAGAAGGGGGACAGGATCACATGAGCAGGATCACAGGATCACCCAGACATGATCTTGAGCTTGCCCATTCCTCAAAATCGGTTACTTTGTTCCTCAATGTAGTGCATTTTGTGATAAATGTTTAAAAATTGTGCCGATAATACTCTTGTACAAATGCAATAACAAATTTGTACAAATGCAATAACGGAAGTTATACTCGAGGTTTGAGCCTTTATGTTCTGAAGGTTTAAGGCCCGAATTTCCAAATTCAGCTCAGTATTACCGTATTTGTGTGCACATGATGTGATTTTACCGACATCACGTCTAAACCATGTTAAACAGTGTGACATTAGCGTTAGTCATTCGCTAATATTAACAACAGAAAAAGAGAGAGAGAGAGAGAGAGAGAGAGAGAGAGAAAGCAGAAAAGGGTTCCATTGAGTTCTTTGCTGAGAGCATTGCTTATGAATTTATTTGTCCATTACTCACAGAAGCGTTTACACAAGAACTGTGCTATTCACAAAAATACAGGGAAAAAAACATCCTGATCGTACATCTTGCTCCCAAGTTTGTGTAAATTTCCATATAAAGAGATATGCTCTGTGAGCTTTTTCCTTTTACGGAGTTTTGTGGGCGTGGCTGAACGTAGAACAAGCTGTGTCGTGAACGTGAGTGTGAGTTCCGTAGAAAATTTTTACTTTGATTTGGTCCATGAAAACATTTACACGCTACTTTACTAAATGATTGATATCTGAGGCTCAGTGTGTGTGTAAATGGCCGGTGTGTGTGTGTGTGTGTGTGTGTGTGTGTGTGTGAGAGAGAGAGAGTGTGTGAGTGCATTTTACTACCCTAAAGCCCATGTGAGGAGGGTCGTTGTATTGAGTTACTGAGTTCTACGTGCTAATAGATTACCGTTTTCTTTCCACTGCTTGTACGATGACTCATTCACACACATAACACGATTCCCCCAGCACTCATACAGAGAATCTGCACACACACACACACACACACACACACTCTCGCTCTCACACACACACGGATTTAGAAAAGGCCTAAACAGATGGTGCTGCCTTGTCGTGCTGAGTTTCACATCAACTCCCAAAACAAATTCGTCCACGTTATACACGAGGAAATACACGGAGCTTTTGAAAAGTCCGCCTTTATACAGCCTCAACGAAAGCACACATGTATGTAATTCCTTTATTGTGGCTCAGAACGGGTGCAGTGGGGTTCCTGACATGTTTTTAGATACGGTACAAATGCAGTTTTCGGTCCAGCCACAAGAGGGAGCCATGCACAGAATGCTATCACGTCTCCCGACAACAGAAGGAACGATTAACATTCGGAATAAAGCGTAGCCAATCAACTGACGCTGATTTTCAACAGAGCTGCGATTGAAAGTCCTGTTCAAAGACGTTAAAAGTTTCCCCCAGGAAGGACGATCGCGAGTCGCAGACACATACCCACACACATGCGTCTCGACCCGAACCTGCGGAAGATCTGCGGTAATGTATCATTCATGTGTGTTCACATCACAAAACCGCGAAATCCTGGAGGGACTGGGTAAAATTGGACATTTCTTAAACACTTTTTACCTCCGGAGCGTGTCTCACTGGCCCGGTTATCTTTAATGCATTAAACGGGGGGAAAAACCAGCCTTGATATGTTGATATGTTGATATGAGTCAAATGTAAAAGGTTTTGTGGGGGTAGTTACATTTTGCTCTGTGGTAGGGTTCCACGTAGACCCTTTAAACTTAACCCTGAACACGAATTAGATTTTTTTTTTTTGCATTCCATGAACAAAAATAATGAGAGCAATAAACATCCCAGATTTCACTGTTTTCATGCTGCTGCTCCTGACCCGGAGCGCGTCGGCGATATTAAACAGCTCGATCCTGACTGAAAAGCCCTGGAAATCAATCAACTAATAAATAAATAAACAAACAAATAAAATGCGATTTCCCAGTGGGGTAAAAAACAAACAAAAAAACTCTACATTTTTACTTCTATAGAAATAAAAAAGGAAGTCTTGATGACGTCCATCACTGAAGCCAGTCACTTGGCCCCGCCCCTTCAAATGTCTCTATAGTGAGATGTGCTGTAAGGATCTCCGAGAGCAGAGATTTTATTTATTCTCGGTATTCAGAAAATTAATTCTTGATGCTGCTCATTAAGGATTACAGAGAAGAATGTGTTCTCCTAAACATCCATTGGGAGAAAAGTGCACATAAGTATAAACCTATTATCATAAGAGCTTCATTATACAGTAAATAATAATAATAATAATAATTCTGTTATATCTTTCAAAATATTTGACATATAAAGAGGTGAATTTTACATGTGGACTCCTAAAGTGAAACACTGATCTGTCTCCGCTGTTAATAATTCATTCTTGAATACTTTATGTCACACACACACACACACACACACACACACACACAGCCATTCTGACAGCGTACACATGCGTGTGTTGCATAAACGACCTGGATTGCATGGATTGCACACGCCTCCTTTCCCAGCATGCTCTGCTCTCTCACGCTGGCAGTCCATTGAACACAAGTCATCATGCTGAGACGGGGAAAATGTCACTACTCATTAAAACCACACACACACACACACACACACACCTTTTGTGAGGTCATATGCTGACCTCAATAATGCACAGTTTCTATAAATAAAATCCCGGCAGTTAAACCTGTGAAGGTTAGGGGTGTGCCGATAATCAGCTCCACGATACACCGTGATGTCTAACACACATTATTGCAGGATAAATAAAACATCAACAAAGAGCACAGGCATACACATGTTGGTCATGTGATCTAGTAGGGGACCACGCCCCCTACCACAAGCACTTACAATAAAGGCATTTGATGCAGTCCTCCAGCAACATTACTTAAAGGTCCTCGTGAAGCAACAACAAAGCGGCCGACAGTCGTTCTTCTATTCAGTTAGATTGATTATAAACACACAGTTGACAAAGATCTTGTGAAGGCTGTCAACATCTTAATCTTCATTTTACTGATCGCAGCGCCGCAGGCGATCCGCAGCTTTGTATCTGTAGCGTTAATGTCAATTCCATCTCTGTGATTTTCATGTGGCGCTTCATTTAATGGAGTTTATATTAATATCACTGTACATGCACATGGATGCTTAGTACTATTATTATTATTATTATTTATTATTATTATTATTATTATTATTATTATGTGCTTTTGCAGCATGTCGTCTGAAAGTGTGTACATTCTGATTTATACGCGCAACATGAACGTTGTGGAGATTAAATGAGTAAATTAGGTGTTTGATCGCTTTTGACAGATGAATGACTCCATACTCAGAAGTACTGATTTTTACACTCCGTGGGCGGAGAATCGATCTGGAGCTCCGGGTCTCTGACAGGGCGGAGAAGAGAGCACATTTAAATCGGCTTTCTTTCTCAGATTAAATCTGTAGCTCACTGTGGGTGTGTGTGTGTGTGTGTGGGTGTGTGTGTTAGACAGTGCTGAAGTGTGAGTCAGGAGTTATGTGAGTTAATCCTAAGAGACCTCTCAATGGGTGCATGTGGTGGCACCCTGAGTACGAACACACACACACACACACACACGAGCTGCAGCCCTGAGCCTGGACAGGATTACTGTGCGAGAGGAAATTAAGGATCATCCAGACATCCAGTGATGGAAACAGAAAAAAGAGAGACAGAGAGAGAGAGAGAGAGAGAGAGAGAGAGAGAGAGAGAGAGAGAGAATGAGAATGAAATGGACTGGGAAAGAAAGATTATCAAGCTAGAGCAAGAAACAAGAGAATGAGAAATGAGAAAACCATTCATATTAACCAATCACAGAGCATTCTCCTCAACCCAGGACATGCTTCTGTGATTATTAACCAATCATAACACAGATTGAGCTTATAATTATTGACCAATCACAGGACAGAATGAGTTTATAATTATTGACCAATCACAGATCAGGATGAGTTTATAATTATTAACCAATCACATCACAGGATGAGTTTATAATTATTAACCAATCACAGGACAGGATGAGTTTATAATTATTGACCAATCACAAGACCATGAGTTTATAATTATTGACCAATCACAACACAGGATGAGTTTATAATTATTAACCAATCACAGGACAGGATGAGTTCATAATTATTAACCAATCACAGGACCTGAGTTTATAATGATTGACCAATCACAGGACAGGATGAGTTTATAATTATTAACCAATCACATCACAGGATGAGTTTATAATTATTGACCAATCACATCACAGGATGAGTTTATAATTATTGACCAATCACAGGACAGGATGAGTTCATAATTATTAACCAATCACAGGACCTGAGTTTATAATTATTGACCAATCACAGGACAGGATGAGTTCATAATTATTAACCAATCACAGGACCTGAGTTTATAATTATTGACCAATCACAGGACAGGATGAGTTTATAATTATTAACCAATCACATCACAGGATGAGTTTATAATTATTGACCAATCACATCACAGGATGAGTTTATAATTATTGACCAATCACAGGACAGGATGAGTTCATAATTATTAACCAATCACAGGACCTGAGTTTATAATTATTGACCAATCACATCACAGGATGAGTTTATAATTATTAACCAATCACATCACAGGATGAGTTTATAATTATTGACCAATCACATCACAGGATGAGTTTATAATTATTGACCAATCACAGGACAGGATGAGTTCATAATTATTAACCAATCACAGGACCTGAGTTTATAATTATTGACCAATCACAGGACAGGATGAGTTTATAATTATTAACCAATCACATCACAGGATGAGTTTATAATTATTGACCAATCACAGGACAGGATGAGTTTATAATTATTGACCAATCACAGGACAGGATGAGTTTATAATTATTAACCAATCACATCAAAGGACGAGTTTATAATTATTGACCAATCACAGTACAGGGTGAGTTTATAATTATTGACCAATCACAGGACAGGATGAGTTTATAATTATTGACCAATCACAGGACAGGATGAGTTTATAATTATTAACCAATCACATCACAGGATGAGTTTATAATTATTGACCAATCACAGGACAGGGTGAGTTTATAATTATTGACCAATCAGAGGACCGTTTATAATTATTTGGTCCAATCACAGGACAGGAAGAGTTTTTAACTACACTTGGTTAGCCTCTTGGTCTCTGATTAATTCGCTCCTTTCACACTCGCTGACTTTTTGAGCCTTTTTTTTTTTAACTTAAATAAATGAACAGAAACAATTGAAGGTCACACAGATCCCTTCAGCAGCATCATAAAACCTAAACATAAACCAAAATTCAAACTGCTTTCTACCTTATACACACTCCACAGGTTGAAAACATAAAACTAATCCCAGTGATCAGACTTTCCATGAGTTTTACATGTTCGTTATCTCAGTTCACATCTGATTAATAATGAGTGCAGGGCCGACGCTGCTGCCTGGATGAGAGATGAAGAGCGTCGGAGAGATAAAGCGTGATTGAGGTGTTGGAGGGACTCGCTGACCCGACGAGAAACATCACTCTCATCCACACTCTCATTCACCTCCTCGAATCCCTCTGCCGCCTCTGCTATCATGTCATCTCATCGCTCTCTTCATCTCTCGTTTCTCCTGCAGAAGCACCGAGACGAAACGCTGAGCTGCCCGCGGCCGCAGGCCAATCAGATCGGGAAGTGTTTACAGGCTCCAATGAGATGAAGGGGTGATTTACGTGAGCCAATCACGTCCATCAATCAGTCCAGGAGAGTCACGGAGCGTTCTTACTCACTTCCCCTCACACTTCCAACCCCAGCTTAGACCCTACTCACCTTTCTGACTCATCTCACTACAGATGATACCCCCTTCCCCAAGTTGGTCTCATGCTAATTCAGTCTACAGTCATTTAGCTTAGCTGCATCTCATTTTCCTCTCTGGACCAGTGCCAAATCAGAAGCTCGGCCCATCCCTGCTTCCCTTCATTGGCCCCGTCACGTTTTCTCCTTGTTGGCCTCATCCCGAGTTACAGCCTACTCAAGTCATTTTTAGAGCTGTTTAATTTCCATAATTATCAACTTCCGCTTATTGGCTCTATCTCGCTAATCGGGCCTGCGTCAATTCAGGCCTTCGTCACTTCCTCTTCGAGATCCCATTTTTATTTCCTCCAAACTGTCTGTATTCCGAGTCCGATTCTACTCACTGTCCCTTTCTGGTCACATCCTAATGATCACGTTTATCCCATCTCACACTTGGCTCACACTTGGATGCCCTTAACGGCTTTATCCCAATTTATATACTAATCGCTTTCACTTATTGGCCCACAGCAGAATACTCCCACTTCTCCTTACTGGCTTATTCCAGCTAAGAAGCCGCCCACATCTCCTTTTTGGCTCTATCCCATTTCAGACGCCGCTCACTTCCCCTCACTGCTCCTATCTCTGTTCAGTGGTGTCACTCTGCTTTGTGACAAGGAACACGTTTCCTCATGGAAGTGAATCACAGACCAGGAGGAGGTCAGAGCGGGCAGGAAAAGACACGACAGCCTGCAGACTGAAGTTTAAAGCGGGACTCGTTTAAATAACGCAGACTCCAGACAAACTGACTCTGGTGTAAAAAAAGAAAGAAAAAAAAAAGAAAACCAGACTATTTGACTTTTTTTAAAGGTTGTTTTTTTTTTTTTAATTTAAGATTGATGATGTAAGACATCGTTAGCCTTTCTGTGATTCACGGCTCTTTGAGTTTCTGCTTGGAAGGCCGACACATCGATCAACGTAGCCGGCCAATGAGAGCCAGCCGTTATTATAGTGATGGAAGAGGGGAGAACAGGAAATGATGCGTTCAGAGTGGCTGATGCAAAGCTCGGAGTGATTCATCCGTTTGCTCAGAGGACATTAGACTGATGAAGAGAGACGTCCAAAACATCAACGAAAATGCAGACACAAAGGGGCGGAGCTTCCATCAAGCTGACTATTCGAGTTACACACACTTCCTGATAAGGGCCCCACGTTCACTTTCTCCTAACTGGCCTTATCCCAGTTCAGATACATCTGACCGCTGCTTACTGGCCCTACTCACTTCTCCCTAAGTGCTCCCGAATCATTTAGACCCATCTCCCTACCTGGCCCTATCCCAAATCAGATGCTACCCACTTCCTCTACCCGGCCCTGTCCCAATCCACACCTAGTCGACTTCACCTTACTGGCCCTGTTCCTCTTCTCCTGTTCAGGTTCTGCTGCAGGTCCGGTCCCGATTCCGGCTCTGTGCACGTCTCCTAATCCGCGGATCGGAACAGTCATGAGCCGAGGTGGAGTTTGTAGCAGAGACGGATCTGCTGTGTTACAGTGAACACCGGAACGCCCAGGGTTCAGTCTCTGAGCGGCTTGGGGGCGGATTTAATCACTGAGTGGTAGTGGGAACGTTCCCCTGAGAGTGTTTCTAAACCTGCACACACACACCGAACACACACACACACACACACACAACAAACACACACACTGAACACACACACACACACACACCGAAACACACACACACACACAAAACGAACACACACACAACACACACACACACACACACCGAACACACACACACACACACACACCGAACACACACACTGAACACACACCATCCACTTTAAGTTGTGGAATGTTCTAAAAGAGAGAACGTGAGTGTTACTGTGAGTTTATAGACAAAACGAAACGGGCGTAACAAGCCCACGCTGATAAATCAACCCTGACAGCCCTGCTGCTTCACATCCAAAAAATAAATAAAATAAACGCCCCCTGATTTTCCTTTCTGAGATGTTTGTCATCCATTTTCTCCTCAGTAATGCCGTGGGAGAAACTGACTGACCACAGAGAGAGAGACAGAGAGAGAGAGTGAGAGAAAGAGAGAGAGAAAGACAGGGGCAGACAGAGAGACAGTGAGAAGAGAGAGAGAGAGAGAGAGAGAGAGAGAGAGAGAGAGAGAGAGAGAGAGAGACAGAGAGAGACAGAGACAGAGAGAGAGAGAGAGACAAAGAGAGAGAGAGAGACGAGAGAGACAGAGACAGAGACAGAGACAGAGAGAGACAGAGACAGAGAGAGAGAGAGAGAGAGACAGAGAGAGAGAGACAGAGACAGAGAGAGACAGTGAGAAAGAGAGAGAGAATAAAGAGAGGCTGCTGAGAGAACGAGTGTTTATAGCTGCTATAACGTAAGCGAGAACAGGAACTAGCTCGTATCCACAACATTAAATACGACCGTAAATGGACTGAGGATAGAACCAGTAACTCCGCCTCACCACCTCACCATCAATGATTATCTTCCTGTAACAGCGTCACACACACAGTGTTTTATTATGTACATAATTACAGCTGCCATGTGAACCTTTATTCATTTCACATCAACTTATTATCTCATCACACACACACACACACACACACACACCCTGTCCCAGTCAGTGTGAGACATACTGAGTGAGCTGGAGATTGCTGTTTGTTAAACAGACTGTGATGATACTTTTTGTCGGTGTGTGTGTGTGTGTGTGTGTGTGTGTGAGTGTGTGTGTGTGTGTACTTGGAAATGAAGAGTAGGTCGATACGACACTCACAGGTGTGCACAGGGAGCCATCTGGCTCTGTGTGTGTGTGTGTGTATGTGTGTGTGTGTGTGTGTGTATAAGGCCAGGGTCAGGCCTCCTGAAGTGGCATGTGTTGGTCCTAGTCCATGCATGTGAGTGCGAGCGCTGCAACGCTGCCCCAGCAGCCCAAACATCCCCCTTCCTCCCTCCTTTCCCCTTTTTTTTTTCATTTTTTTCTTTTTCTCCCTCTCTCCTTCCCTCTCTCTCTCTCCTCCTCACACTCACTCACACTCACACACAACATCACTCACAACACTCAACACATAAAAAAAAAAACACACTAGCTGATTAAAAAAAAATCCATTTAACTGTGAGACACTAGTGTAATCGGACAACAAAGATGGAGGATCACCGGCTTCTCTTTGAACTTTTGTGACACAAACAGAAACGTGAGTTGAAGTTTCTCCCACTCTCTGCTCCAGCGTGTGGATCATTTTTCCTCCGTCGTCTATGTTCGTCCTGACGGAGACACACTCTCCGGTCCGGGCGTCGCAGCGAATCGGTTTATTTATTTAATGTAATCTGATCAGAGACACCTGCCTCGTTTCTTACATTAATCCACCGACCAGAGTGCTGTTTAATGACATGAATATTATTTATATGTGGAGGAGTGATAAAGATTTTTTTCTAAAAGTTTTTTTTAAAAAAAAAACAAACACAAGAATACTATACATTTACTATAGAACCCAAAGGTGGACACTTACTGAGCTCTCTTCGCTAATCTAATCGAAAACCAGAGCGAGTACGGAGCCGAGCATGTGACGTGTAAATCTCAGTGCGCTGTTTAGTTTGCGTTTAAATAGCTAGACGTAGAAGTTATTTACTTAGCTACCATTTCTCATTGAAACAAAAACCAACAAACAAACAACTCTGGACAGGCCACGCCCACATGTGACAACAGTAGCGGTCGCTTCACGCCAACAGGAGACAAACTATAAATGACTCGGAAAAAGAACCGGCACCTGCGAGTGTGAACGTGACAAACCTTTATAAGTACACATAAGTACTCGCAGATGTGCACACACTTTCCACACTTCTAAAAATAACCCCCTCTGATTGGCTGTACGATGGATTGTCAACACGCGCGATCAGTTCGCTAAATAAATGCTAAATGTAGCATCTGTTCTCGTCATCGTATTCGGAGCAGAAGCCATTTTTTAAAATCCATAATTCATCATTCAGCTGATCCCATGAGCAGTAATGGTGTACTATTCTCTACAGTCTCCTGGATCAAATCACTGTATTAAAACGTGTGTGTGTGTGTGTGTGTGTGTGTGTGTGTGTGTGTGTGTGCAGATTCAGCGACAGAGGTATCAATTTACAGGAAATTGGTTTTCTAAAATCAGAAACGGCTCACTAAACAAAAGAAAGAGGGAAAAGAGAGAAGAGGACAAAGTGTGTGTGTGTGTGTGTGTGTGTGTGTGTGTGTTGGTCAGCATAACATTTAAATATGGAAGCGTGTTGTTTGTGATGACTCCAGTCATGCAACGCACACATAAAAACATCTGACACAGTGAAATACTGTAACCACACACACACACACACACACACACACACACACACACACACACACACAC
Organism: Ameiurus melas; assembly: GCA_012411365.1. NCBI lineage: Eukaryota > Metazoa > Chordata > Actinopteri > Siluriformes > Ictaluridae > Ameiurus > Ameiurus melas. The sequence continues at coordinate 8,287,717 of CM022752.1, read as the reverse complement.
ACACACTTGACCTTGTGTGATATTAGGACTCTCTCCTGCATCATGTACTATTTATAATATTCTCTCAGCATGAATTATTGAAAAGACGCACTTTTTAAAACTTTTTTGTCTTTACTGGCTAATGAGCGCACGCACGCACGCGCACACACACGCACACACACACACACGCACACACACACACACACACACACACACACACACACACACAGTAGTGGAGGATGGAGGTCTCCATATGCACTATAATTAACTGTGTGAGTCATCACTGCAATTTATCAATCACATCACACTAAATCACACACACACAATCACACACTTTCACATGCACACTTTCACCGCTGACATCACTTCCTGTATTTATTTCCTAGCTAGCTGGATATGCTAAATTAGCATGGAGTCCATGGTAAGTCCACCTCATTGAGTGTATTTTCATCTGAAACTAAAACTAAAACGTCGATTGCTGTCTTAAATAATAACAAGTAACGTTACAGTCATTAAAACATTTAGTTCATTAGTAAAAATATAGTAAAAAAAAAAAAAAAATAACAGAAATACAATAAAATCAGGTGCGGGTTCATTTCGACGCTCTTCTATTTCCGTTGCAGAAAGATTCGCTATTTAAATTCCTTTTCTCATTTTAAAATATCTATTTATATATATATATTTCTGTACTGATCTGTATATGCATTTATGAATAAATCTGTAAAATTAGAAAAAAATTTTACAAATCTGTAAAAAAAGATTTTATTTATTTTTTTATAAATATAGAACAACCCTACCTAGGCATAATAAGCAGAGTTTTGTCCTAAAATATATATATATAAACCCTGAATACTGATTTTAAAAGAATTTTAAATATCTCTATGAACGTGTATATGATTTGGTAAATATTCAAATGACTTTAATTAAAAAAAATTTTAAAAAATCTAAACTGTTGAGAATGAAGCCGTTTCACACTGCAGAGTCCTCTCGTGTTAGCGAGGCTCCTCACTCGCTCAGTTAACAGGATGACGCCGGCGTGCTCGTTCTTACATCCGTCATCTTGTACAGACGGAAGTGAAATAAATAAAAAAGCCAGCGCAGACCTGATGTGAAAGAAACAAATCAAATATTTATAAGGATTTTATTTCTGCTGTTTTCTGTTGTTGTTCTGTGCTGTTTATTTATTTATTTGTTTTTTTTGTTGTTGTTGTTTTTTCTGCTATGTTGTTAGGAAAATTGCGTCAGATCAGGCCTCTGAAGGGGTTTTCTAACAAACCTCTCTAGCACTAATAAGGGATCGGGGACGGGGTGGTGGATCCTTAAATTATACACATGGACTTCTCCCACGGAAAATTCCAGATGAAAATGACACGGGTGTGTTGTTCGTTTTAGACTAATTGGCTTACAGGGTAATAGGTTAGGGCTGTGTACAGGGTCTTTTTTATTAATCTTCTTTTTAAAAAATAATACATTTACTCTTATTAAATATCATATTTTTCATTTTGAGACTAAGCTAATTAACCACATTAAAGACATTTTTCACAAGCTTTGTTTTTTTTTTGTTGTTGTTGTAAACTTGGGTGCCAATAATTCTGGAGCCGGCTACAGATGTACGATTTCAAAGCTCTTTCTCGGGCTGCGGTCGTGTTTGAAGTCAGCGACACTCTGATTGCGTGAGTCACTGGCGATGAGTCAGACACATTAGCCACAACAGGAACTCTGCAGCTTAATGAGCCGATACTCCATTACCCATAAGCACATGGGGCAACCGTACACGTTCGGCAGCAGACCGCACGTGACACGACTGGAAATAATACGTTGTTTTCCTGAGACCGGTGTCCTCCTGGGGACACAATGAAAACCGTCAACAACGTGAACTCTCGTTGTTTCACAGCGAGTCTTCACACGTCTTAGGATCTTAGCGATACAGCGTTTTCCTATCGCTATATATGATCGCTTACGATATTAACGCTGTCTTCAAATATCATATCACTAAATGTAAAGATTATCGTTTCTACGATAATCGATTTGTGTTTTTTGTGCCAAACACAACTAGACGACTGTTTACTGAAATAACAAACTAACTAGCTAGCCAACTAACTAAGGCTAATTTTCTAGCTAGCTAGCCATGTTATGGTGTTCCCTTATACAGCACTCCATTTGGTCTCCTGTTTATAAACGAACGTTTATCCTCATTCATTTTCTCATTCAAACAACATAGTGAATCAGCATTCCGACCCGATACAGACACACACTCACATTCCGTCGTGTAACAATGCATTGTTTATTGTATGGCATTTTCAATTTAATGAAATGTCAGGCTGCAAGTGAAAAACTACAAGGACTGCAGACAGGATTGATTAACAAACACATACACACTCACACACACGAATGCTAACGTCTCTCAAAGGCAGAGTTACGTAGATGAAGTGTGAGGCGTCTGACCGCAGACAGCCATCTCGCATCGAGATTAAGAGAACGAACAATAAGAGTAAGTGCTGCTTTTTTCCCCACAATCTGTATGTGCAAGCTGAAAAGAAATGACTCACACATGGCTAATATGAATTACCTCTCTATCTCTCTTTCTTCTCTCTCTCTCTCTCTCTCTCTCTCTCTCTCTCACACACACACACACACACACACCTATAAGTAAAACTCCCCAGCCTTAAACTTATAAACGAGACCGAACCACAGCTTTTATGTGTTAGCTACGTTAGCAAAGAAGTAAACTTCAGAACTTAGATTTTCATACATTGTTTTTAAAACAGACTGCTCAGGACTAGGCGAGGACTACGATATATAAGAAAAATTATAGGTAGAAAATCAACTTCTTTAAACACACACACACACACACACAGACACTTTTCTATGTTTGTGAGGACCTTCCATTAGCATAACAATTAGTGTAGCTAAGTAATACTACACTACTAAACTCAGCCTTAATCTCAGTAACAAAAAGGAACATGTTTTTTTGGTCTCACACACACACACCCACACAAAATGGAAAAGCAGATAAATCATGTATCCTTGACATTCTGCATTTCCAATTTGAAAAAAATAAAAATAAAAAATCCAAAGGAGTGTGATGATATGAAGACAGAGATGTTAATCTCCACACGCTCCAGAAGGTCATTAGCAGTAAAAGGCCAAAAGCTCGGATCGGCTCGGTTCATGTCGGCAAGATTAAGGTCAAACTCGTTGGCGAGGTGCAACTGGAAGTCCACGTTTGTTTAAGGAAGAGATTACTAAACCCTCTCGTAGTGTGTGTATACAGCGAGGCTGTGCTAGCCACCTACACCATCTACACCACCTACACCACCGACACCCCCCCCGAAATACACCCACACCCGTGCCAAGACGAACAGAGCGCGTCGCTACTGACTGCCAGCAGGAGAAAGCAGGTAATTAGGGAAGGGCTCTGACCTGTACCTTGTTTCATTGGAGGTATTTCTGTTCCTCTCAGTGACAGAGATGGAGCAGGCTGACACCGATGCCAGGTCTACATGCTCAACAGCCTCCCAGACAAGCAAGGTTGTTTTGGTTTGTTGCCAACATTACTGTATTATTTGGGGGGTTTTTTGTTGTTGTTTTTTTTTTGCTTTCCCTGGTGCACTCGTGGGCAGGCAGAGCTCACAGTTAAAGAATGTCCTCATTCATTAGAACATTACCTTAAAACTTCACCTCGAACCACATCTAGGCCCTCAAAGCTGAAAGTGATCCAGATAAAAATAAACTTTGAACTTAAACATGTATATAAGTCTTCACTAAACTCTTTATCCTGGTCTGGGGTCAGTGGGAACCGATGCTGGGATCACTGGGAGCGAGACGGAAATATAGCCAGGATGGAACGCAGGGCAGCATGTACACACAATCGCTCCTACCAAGAACTTAGGGTCTCCAATCAACCGGTGTGTTTTTTGGGAAGAGAGACAAAAAGTAGACACGGGGACAACGTGCAAAACTCATATACCGAGCTCAGGATCGAACCAGCGACCCGGGACCTGTAACGTGGCAAAGCTACCCACTGCACCACCATGCTGCTCTGCAAGGTTTATGCTATTCAGGACACAGAAGTAACGAGCAACTTCCTCGGGTGTTGACGCAATCTGAGCAGGTGAGTTACATGGTGTAACTTGGGACAGGAAGAAAAAGAAATGAGAGAGAGAGCGCGCGAGAGAGATATGTGAAATTGCTGATTTGGGATCATCTCTGTCTCTCTCACAAAACATAACCTGTCTCTAGGCACCCACGAACCCTAGGGTGAAACCTTTTCCAGGAAAAACATTTCAACAGGATGATACCACCCACCTCTGTCATCAAATAACACCCTCTATCTTCCACGAACAAGATACAAAACAGTTGCCATTCTTCCGTTTCCATAGAGATGTGTGCTTTCTCTGGCGTGTGACAGCCCGATGTGTGACTGAGCACGCTCATAAAGGATCCCAGCGCTCGTCTGAAAGCCTCTTATTACCACAATCATTCAATCGGGACCGATTTGCATAATTAAGGTCCGATCGGCCGTCTCTATGAATCATTAGCCCGAGTGCTTCGTGTGGTTCCAAACAGGCATGTGAGAACTTGGGCTTGAAGAGGACTGGGTCAATCAGCAGGAGGCAACTTCAAGGACAACCACCCATTAGCATACAAGGGACAATTATTTAATTGCGACTGAAAACGAAATGGCAACAGACGAACAGACCTGAACACCGCGCACACACACACACAATCCCATACTTCCCAAGCAGGAAGGCTAATGAATCCCCCCAAAAACATGCTAATTAGTATACAAGACAAGTTTTTCGTGGGCAAGAACTAACTTGATGAATCTAACACATGACTCTGAAAGAGCACCATCCAGCTCACGTCTGAACCAGTGGAGTGTTTTTCACTCCCTAAATAATGACATCATACTCAATGTTTTCTCCCAAAAAGATCATCACCACACACAAAGAGATCAAGGTGTAAAGATCTAGACCACCTTTAGTAAGCCTGCTGTCTTACCTCAGTGAGATGAGGTGTGGGGTTGAAGCCGCACATGTTGCAGACCTGGGCATGGCACTGGGTGCAGTGATTGTAATTGGGAGGTTCTGTAGGCACACCAATGTTTAGCTCGGTCTTGCATAACGGGCAGCACACTTTTGGTCTACTCTTCTGTTGCTGAGATGGCGCTCCAGGTTGGGTTCCAGGATGGGGTCCAGGATGGGGTCCGGGTTGGGCGCTGGGTTTTGGAGTTGCTGTTGAACCCTTCTGAGGTGTCTGAGGCTGAGACTGAGGCTGAGACTGAGGCTGCGGCTGGTCGAGCGATATCAGACTGCTGGCCTGGTTCAGGAGGGACGCGCCAAATCCGAAGAGCTTGCCAAACGGCTGCTCCGATGGAGGAGGATTCGGTTGAGATTTGGTGGGAGTCGCAGGCTGGGATTGAGATTTTCGTTGAGTCTGAGGGGTGGACGGAAGTTTCGATTGAGTGTGCGAAGGGGTTGGAGGTTGGGATTGAGGTTTGGCTTGGGTTTGGGCTGATGGAGTAGTCTGGGATTGAGGTTTGGCTTGGGTTTGGGCTGACGGAGTAGTCTGGGATTGAGGTTTGGCTTGGGTTTGGGCTGGAGAGGGTTGGGGTTGAGGTTTTGCTTGGGTTTGGGTTGGTGGAGAGGGTTGGGGTTGAGGTTTTGCTTGGGTTTGGGTTGGTGGAGAGGGTTGGGGTTGAGGTTTTGCTTGGGTTTGGGTTGGTGGAGAGGGTTGGGGTTGAGTTTTCGTTTGAGTTTGTGTTTTCAGGGGGGTGGATGGTTGAGATTGAGATTTTAATTCGTTCTGGGATGCCGGGAAAGGTTTGACTTGGGTTGAAGATGGCGTTTGGGGCGCAGTTCGAGGTTGGGGTTTGGTGGACTGCTGCGGAGAATGGATCTGCTGCTGACTCTTGGATCGTGGGGTGTCCATGTCCATTCCTAATGCTCTTTGCATCTGGCAGTTCAGACACAGCCATTCCTGCACCTGAGAGACAGAGCCAAGAAACAAGAAGATAGAAAGAAGATGAAGAGACACAGAGAGAGAAAGAGAGAGAGAGAGAAAGAGAGAGAGAGAGAGAGAGAGAGAGACCTTGTGTCATTCCTCTGTGATCAAATGCTTTGGAAATACTATATTATATGAACAGCAGCCTTGCCAATAAAGCAGCATTAAATTATTAAAGAGTGAGAAAGAAAGATAGCGCTACAAGCATTTCATTAAACATTTCACATACGCTTACAAGCTCTGTTGGTATTTCATCATACAACAGATGCCTGGTACTACACCTGATACTACCACCCAAAGAACCACTCAACAGCTCACTCTCCAACTGCTTATATAATCACTATTTACCATAAACAATGACATGACAACAAAGAGTTGCTTAATAGGATTATTGTGCAGCATGCTTCTCAATCCCCAAGTGTTTTATCACTCACCTGATTCAGCTCATCAGCTCATTAACAAGCACTTCATGAGGTTAAACTGTTTGTGTGAAATTAGAGGAAACATTAACATGATCAGAGCACAAAGGATTGTGCCGACTCAGGATTCTGATGAATTTGGGCAGTCAAATTACCTACACTTTACCCTAACTATATTCCTACTCCTTCCCACCTGTCTCACTCAAATACACACCCACCTGTCCCACTCAGACACACCCACCTGTCCCACTCAGACACACCCACCTGTCCCACTCAGACACACCCACTTTTCGCACTCAAATACACACCCACCTGTCTCACTCAAATACACACCCACCTGTCCCACTAAGACACATCCACCTGTCCCACTCAAATACACACCCCCTGTCTCACTCAGACACACCCACCTGTCCCACTCAAATACATACCCACCTGTCCCACTAAGACACATCCACCTGTCTCACTCAAATACACACCCACCTGTCCCACTCAGACACACCCACCTGTCTCACTCAAATACACACCCACCTGTCACACTAAGACACATCCACCTGTCCCACTCAAATACACACCCGCTGTCTCACTCAGACACACCCACCTGTCCCACTCAAATACATACCCACCTGTCTCACTCAGACACACCCACGTGTCTTACTCAAATACACACACCTGTCCCACTCAGACACACCCACCTGTCTCACTCAAATACACATCCATCTGTCCCACTCAGACACACCGACCTCTCCCACTCAGCCACACCCACCTGTCCCACTCAAATACACACCCACTTGTCCAATACAGACACACCCATCTGTCCCACTCAAATAAACACCCACCTGTCCCACTCTGACACACCCACCTGTCTCAATCAAATACACACCCACCTGTCTCACTCAAATACACACTTACCTGTCTTACTCATTTGAAAAAATTAGGTGTTTATGTTATTTACCATAATGTCCATGTAAGCAGACACTAAATAACCTCTCTCTCTCTCTCTGTGTCTTTCTCTGTCTTTCTATTTTCCCATGCAGGTGATGATGTGAGACAGATTGAGCGTGTGAGATTTGAAGCTTTTGTATGATAATTGGCAAAGCAGAGCAAGAACAGCTGCTGAAATCGTGGTGCATTCACACTTCTTATATAATGTTTGTGTATCCGTGTGTGTGTGTGTGTGTGTGTGTGTGTGTGTGTGTGATCTATGCATAGCAAGTACACACATCCCAGTTGAGTAAACTTGGCAAGCACGGCACCCCCTAGTGACCATGTGTCTTGAGAACACACACACTCACACAAAGTATCTCGTATTGCCAGTGAACTCATCATTAGCATCACACTCATTTGCATTTCTTTCATTATGAACTCATTTGAATGGGACATCAAAGTTAAACTGAAGCCACATAACGACCCTTTCAGTAATCGAGTCTGACTTTCACATCTACATGAAAACACTCCACCTTAAAGGAACAGTTCCACCAAACGGAATAGTACAAAATATACACCTTGTACCAAATCGCTTCTAATGAAGACGTAGTTTAGGCCACGCCTTCTACCGGAGTCTGGTGCTGGTGTGAGTATGTGCTGAGAAAGAAACTATGGCTGTTTTAGCTCTGTGACATCATTTTATTGTCATTTCAACGTCCATGTTCATTAAGAATGACACAGAAGCCACGCCTACTTCACTAAGACTGACAGGTACAGAGACCACACCTACTTCATGAGGACTGAAAATACAAAAGCCATGCCTCCTTTATTGAGACTGACAGACACAGAGGCCATGCCCCCTTCACTGGGACTGTGTATCTGAACTGATGAACACGCAGGGTGTTAAACAGTTCCTATGCTAATTCAGACTTTCATTAAAAATGTAATTAAACTACATCTCTCTCAGTAGAGCCATAGCCATCAAGTGGAAGTGTCTAGGGGGAGTGTCTACGGGACGTGTCTAAGAGAAGTGTCTAGGGGAAGTGTCATGGGGAAGTGTCTAAGAGAAGTGTCTAGGGGAAGTGTCTAGAGGAAGTGTCTAGGGGAAGTGTCTAGGGAGGTGTCTAGGGGAAGTGTCTAGGGGACGTGTCTAGGGAAGTGTCTAGGGGACGTGTCTAGGGATGTGTCTAGGGGAAGTGTCTAGGGGAAGTGTCTGGGGATGTGTCTAGGGAAGTGTCATGGGGAAGTGTCTAGGGGACGTGTCTAGGGATGTGTCTAGGGGAAGTGTCTGGGGACGTGTCTAGGGAAGTGTCTAGGGGAAGTGTCTAGGGAGGTGTCTGGGGGAAGTGTCTAGGGGAAATGTCTAGGGAAGTGTCTAGGGGAAGTGTCTAGGGGACGTGTCTGGGGAAGTGTCTAGGGGACGTGTCTAGGGAGGTGTCTAGGGGAAGTGTCTAGAGGATGTGTCTAGGGACGTGTCTAGGGAAGTGTCTAGGGGACGTTTCTAGGGGACGTGTCTAGGGAGGTGTCTAGGGGAAGTGTCTAGAGGATGTGTCTAGGGAAGTGTCTAGGGGAAGTGTCTAGGGGAAGTGTCTAGGGAAGTGTACCTCTCTGGATTAGAACACATGCAATGTTGTATATATGTGTGGGTCTTACAGCAGGTGGTGTAAATAAATAGGCTTCGCCAAGTGGTTATTGTGTCAGCCTGTGTGTGTGTGTGTGTGTGTGTGTGTGTGTTTGTGTTGCTCACACCTCAGCACCCCAGAGACACAAAACAGCCCCAGAATAGACAGACACGATGGGACAAAACAGGAATAGGTGTTAATTCACTAAATACTCTCTTTCTCCCCCATCTCTCTCTCACCCCCCTCTCCCGTCTCTCTCTCTCTCACCCCCTCTCTCCCGTCTCTCGCTTCTCTCACCCCTCTCTCCCCTGTCTCTCGCTCTCTCACCCCCTCTCTCCCGTCTCTCGCCTCACCCCCTCTCTCCCGTCTCTCGCTCTCTCACCCCCTCTCCTGCTCTCCCGTCTCTCGCTCTCTCACCCCCCTCTCTCTCTTTTTCTCTCTCACCCCCTCTCTCGCCTCGCTCTCTCACCCCTCCTCCCGTCTTCTCTCTCTCACCCCCTCTCTCCCGTTCTCGCTCCTCTCACCCCCTCTCTCCTGTCTCGGCTCTCTCACCCCCTCTCTCCCGTTCTCGCCTCTCTCACCCCCTCTCTCCCGTCTCTCTCTCTCACCCCCTCTCTCCCGTCTCTCGCTCTCTCACCCCCTCTCTCCCGTCTCTCGCTCTCTCACCCCCTCTCTCCCGTTCTCTCTCTCTCACCCCTCTCTCCCGTGTCTCGCTCTCTCACCCCTCTCTCCGTCTCTCGCTCTCTCACCCCCCCTCCTCCCGTCTCTCGCTCTCTCACCCCCTCCCTCCTGTTCTCTCTCTTCTCTCTCACCCCCTCCCTCCTGTCTCTCCCGTCTCTCGCTCTCACCCCCTCTCTCCCGTCTCTCGCTCTCACCCCCTCTCTCCCGTCTCTCGCTCTCACCGCACTACCAAACATGTTTCACTCACCATATCTGGGACAAAAAGGGACAGAGTGGCCATTTAATCTTTCCATTTCATTTGTGTGTGTGTGCAAAGGTGGTGTTAAACTTTCACTGTTGTGTGTGTGTGTGTGTGTGTGTGTGTTTGTAAAGGTGGTGTTAAACCTTCACTGTTGTGTGTGTGTGTGTGTGTGTTTGTAAAGGTGGTGTTAAACCTTCACTGTGTGTGTGTGTGTGTGTGTTTAAGAGCCACTCATGAGGTGTCAATCTGCACTGATGCCAAATGCTGGCATCTAATGAGGCAAAAATGTGTGTGTGTGTGTGTGTGTGTGTGTGTGTGTGTTATATTTAAAGGTTTGTTGGGGTGCTTTTGATGTGACTTGTCCCAGATTAAGTTTTGAGAACGTTACACCACACTATGTCTCTCTCTTTCTGTCTGTCTCTCTGTTACTGTGTCTATCTCTCTCTCTTTCTCCCCTCATTATTCTGTAGAGAAAGTCTATCTATCTGTCTGTCTGTCTGTCTATCGATCTATCTATCTATGTCTGTCTACCTGCGTCCCTGTCTATCTGTCTGTCTGTCTGTCTATCGATCTATCTATCTATGTCTGTCTACCTGCGTCCCTGTCTATCTGTCTGTCTGCCTGTCTGTCTGCTTTTCTCTGTCCGTCTCCATCTCTATTTCTCGGTCTCTCTACATGTGCTTCCTTTTTCATGGCTCTGTAGTTCTGCCTCTTTAGCTGTTTGTTTCTTCATATCTCCACTCCTCTGTCTCTCTCTCCATCTGTCTGTCTCTCCATCCGCTTTTGCCCTAAACCTAACTCTCTCTGAATATCTTCTTTTCGAGGTCTCTGTATCTCTCTCTTTAGCATTAGCCTTGTAGCTCTGGTGTGAACCCGGGCGTTGGAGTGATGTGGGGATCGGCGATTGAAGATTTTGGGAGGAGAATACGAAGGGGGTCAGGGCGAGCGAGCGGGAACAACCAGCTCCCGTTTCATATTCCATGCTGCTGTTGGTTCAGAGACGCCTTGTGACTCAGTGAGAGCTCAGAGGTTAAGAGCCTTTACTTTACTTACGAGACCAAATTCCACAAGTGCCAGAGAGCCAATAATCCCTCATTATTTGTCTCGTTCTTAAGACCCTTGACCATCGAGTGCTCAGCTTCGTGCTCAGCTCCGCGCTCAGATTCACCTGCAAGCCGATGAAAGACCCGGAAAACAGCTGCATACGCCGAGTGTCATTTCATTACCGGGTTCAACGTGGAGGTGAGAGAGTGCAGACGGACCAAACGCCGCTTTGTACCCGGCCTCGTTAAAGGGAAAAAGATTTTAATTTAAACAGCTCGCCACAAATCGAAAGGCCGCAGGAGTCACGACACCAGTGTCTAAGTGATATTTATTACCGTGGGCCGCCTGCCGTGTTCCAAACCAACACACACGCGCTCTATACTTCACCACTCGTTTAAATGGATGGTCAGGTATTCACTTTTGGTGCCATGGAAGCATCCATCCAATTATTTCTTATACCACTTATCCTTCAAGGTCGCGGGGAACCTGGAGCGTATCCCAGGGAGCATGGGGCACAAGGCGGGGTACACCCTGGACAAGGTGCCAGTCCATCACAGGGCACACTCACACACACACACTCACACACCTATTCATACACTACGGACACTTTAGACACGCCAATCAGACTATCATGCATGTGTTTGGACTGGAGGAGGAAACCGGAGAACCCGGAGGAAACCCCCGCAGCACGGGGAGAATGTGCAAACTCCGCCCACACAGCGCTGAGTGTCAGAGGAAGCAACAGTTCAAACCTCCACAATGTCCCATTTATCGCATGTTTTACAGAGAATCATCTGGGAATATTTTTAAAGTGCTGCCGTCAGCGGTTGCTTTCTTCTTTTACGAACCTCTCAGAAAAGTGTCGAGTGACATCCAACTTTTCTTTTCTTTTTTACGCTGCCTTCAACTGAAGGTCGTAACTCGTAAAAGAATTAACGACAGAGGAAAAGGACAAAGGAAACACCACCTCAGCTCCGCATGGGGAAGTCGGGAAGGTCTCCTCAAATCCACATCCACGTCGCGCCGGCACGGAGCACGGCCGCTCACACCCTCAGCGGGACGCTTTACGGAGGCGTCCGTGTTTCTTCCAACACGCAAGCACGACGAAATTCCGAGTTCAGACTTCCCGGTGCAGAGCTAACTCAAACGCAGCGTCACTTCCACTCAGCCATAACCGGTGTCTGTGAGCAGGTCTTTGAGGAGGTTCACTGAGATTCCGGGTGTGAGCATTGTCACCAGTGGGTCAGGGGTTAGGATGAGGGGTAGAATGTGCTTGAACAAAAAATGCCCCCACAACCACACATCCCCCATCAACCCTCCCCCTCCAACCCCCCATCCACCCCACCAACAATCAACAACCACTGAGTGAGGATCCGGTGAAGGTCCTGCCAAGACACCAGCACTGAAGGTGGGAAGAAGATCTCTCAAGGACTGGCACTGTTCCGTTTGTGAGTGTGGGATGGCGTGTGTGTGTGTGTGTGTGTGTGTGTGTGTGTGTGTGTGTGTGTGTGCGCAGTCCAGATGGCTCCAGGCTCACTTCCTGCTGCCAGTCTTATGTCTGATTCTGCAGCTTAAATTCAAAGCTGAAACGAAATCAGACTTTATTCCATCGCCGTAATCTAACGTTTATTACGTTCTCTCCTATAAACAATGATCCTCTGCTTCTTTTTCCTTTTCATATTTATGCGAAAACGTATTGGCCGAAAGCAGCAGAGACGAAGACACGCAGCAGACGCACAGAGTAGCGATATCACTATCAGTATCAGACCTCATATCCCGTCTTCTCTCGTTCTGAAATCTCTCTCTCTCGCTCTTCACTCGTTTTTCTCTTCATACATCGTTTTCATTTTGCCCAGTTTCGGTACAAAGGCTCGAAGCCGATCCGTCCGGCGGCATGAGACGAGAACAGGAAATTCTACACTGAAAAAAAACCCTGTAATAAATCCTGACAAGTGAAACTAGTCACGTGATCAAATTATGCAACGAATTCTCGGTGTGGTGCTTAGAAACTGCTGCCATGTTTTCTTCCTTTCTTTTTTTCATCTCTCGCTTCTTTACCAGTCCCCTTCTCTCTCTTCGCTCTTCTCCACCTTCCCATCTCCTCTCGTCCTAATTACCCCTTTCTCACTCTCACTCTCTCTCTTATACTCCATTCATCCTTATCCCCCCTCCCTCTCTGTCTCTCTCTCTCTCTCTCTCTCTCTTGGAGTGGTGGAGGATTGCAGGAAGATCTATAAATAGAGACTGGCCCGATGGCTGAGTGCTCGAGGTGCTGCATGCTGTAGGGGAGACCAGTGAAGTGTGTCCACATCTCTCTCTCTCTCTCATCGAAGTTTAAAATCATCCGTCTTTTTTATCCCAAATCTCTATTTCTTTTCTTTCTCTCTCTCCCTCACTCTGTTACCTTTATCTCTCGTTCCAACCTTCTCTCATCCTAATGACCCCTTTCTTACTCTCTCTCTTACTCCGTCCATCCTTCTTCCTCCTCCCCTTAAACAGTGATTTGTCAGTCTGCACCATCTCTCTCTCTCTCTCTCTCTCGTTCCCGCTCTCTCTTAGAGCCGTTCTGTCTTCCTCCATCCTCATCGTTTCACACAAATAACCACAGACTCCTCGCTCTCTCTCTCTCTCTCTCTCTCACCCCCCCGCGATGTGTTTTGGATTGCAGGACGTAATCGAGTGAGCATGAATTTTGACAGGGAGGGAAAGAACATGCGACGGCGTATGTGTGAGGGAGAAACGAAACTGCGCGTGTGGATCATTTCACGCCAGCCCCAGTAAACTAGCAAACGTAGCAAAAGTAAACGGCGTCCAGAACGCGAGGCGTGTCGAGGGGCTTTCTGACATGGGGGCAGTCCGAGGATGTGCTGACTGAGGCACAAAGGAACTCGAGATGTACTGTTTAAAACACATCACACATCTATCACCGTCTCTATTTCCCCGTCAAGCTCCAGAGCAGCGGCCATACTTCCTCCGGCAGTCTGAGCACCGAGGTCACGCTCAGCTGTCTCTTTATCCTTTTTCCCTCTGTCATCCTCACTCTTTCTCTTTATCTGTTATCTGTCAGGCTCTTTATTTCTCTCTCTGTATCTCTCTCTCTCTCTCTGTGTCCAGTCAGAGTTACACTGCTCTGTGAGCCTCAGCAGTCTTTACATCATTTATATTCCACATTAGCAGAATATCCAGACGGCGATAACGTTGTGACGAGACGAGACAGACACTCGGCCAGTGTTAATCATGAAGGAAGGTTACGGAGAGAACAGGGCTAAGGCTGCTGAACTCTTACCTCTGTGAGGTGTGGGTTGGGGTTGAAGCCGCACTGGTTACACACTGTGGCACGGCACTGCGTGCACGTGTTGCAGTTCGGCTGTCCATCCGTGACGCCTGTCAGGTCGGCTGTCTTACACACCGGGCACAGCTTACTGCTGGGCATTGGGGCAATCTGGGGCAAAGAGTAGGGCGATTTAGGGCCGCCCATGTCCCCCTGAGGGCTCTTCCGGGGAGAGTGGCTCTGATCGGGGACGCCGCCGACCGATCCTCCCGGCTTGGGTCCATTACTGGGTTCTGTGGGGGGAGGTTTGCCTTGGATGCTGTAAGAAAGAACAAAAAACAAAAAGGGAATCAGTGTACTCATTCAGAATCACTGTTCTTCAGCAGACTCAGGGAATCAGTATACTGATTCAGAATCATTTTCTTCAACAGACTCAGGGAATCAGTATACTGATTCAGAATCACTTTCTTCGACAGACTCAGGGAATCAGTATACTGATTCAGAATCATTTTCTTCAACAGACTCATGGAATCAGTATACTGATTCAGAATCACTTTCTTCGACAGACTCAGGGAATCAGTATACTGATTCAGAATCACTTTCTTCGACAGACTCGGGGAATCATTGTACTGATTCAGAATCACTTTTCCTCAACAGACTTAGGGAATCAGTGCATTGATTCAGAATCACTTTTCTTCAACAGACTCAGGGAATAAATGAATTGATTCAGAATCACTTTTTATCAACAGACTCAGGGAATCAGTATACTGACTCAGAATCATGTGTAATATGAATCGTTTTATCCGTTTAGTAAAGCAGTGAGCTGAATCAGAATCGGGTTAATTCACCAAAGCCAAAGAATCATAATAACGAATCAGAATCTTTTTTATTGACTGAAGTCAAAGTATCAACATACTAAATCAATAATTCATATATTTTTATTTGACAGACTCATTGTACCCAATCAGAATCGCTTTCATTTAAGTCAAATGCCGTAATAAGCCGAAATACACAACAGGCATGGTTTACAGCAAAACAGAAATGATTCCCAGGGACATGTGACAGGCTGTTTTAGCAGCCGCTTTTCATGAATCCGGCGGTTAACCTAGCTGCACGTAAAATTTAGGGGCATGGCTTTTAGGCACTTAGCGGTAATAGTGCCAGTGCACATGGATTCTGTATTTGCACGTGTTTTCTGCTTTTGCACTTTTTCTACATTTGCACATTGGCCCCTGCACGCCACTGTAAGAAACACTTTCATTTACCAGACATCAATGAATCAGTAAACTCCCATTAGAAGCACCGATTCAACACAATGTGAAAATTACTGTCATGAGTCAGAAAAAAAATTCAATATTAAATTGTTTTATTCACAGCATCACTGAACTACATCACTGAACTACATCACTGAACTACATCACTGAACTACATGCTTTATATATACATATATATATATATATAAATACATTTTGTTTAGTACGACCTGAAATAACATAACTGGCTGCTTAAACGTACGTGTCATGGAGTGTGGTGTTTGCAGCTATTAAAGTTCTGCTGCTCCTACATGTCACTCTGAGAACTTAAAAGGTGACAGAGGCTTAATTAATCTATCAGTGCAAACCACATTTCTGTGCACAGAACAGAAAATGAACCGACAGTGACAAAACACACACACACACACACACACGCTTCATGTTACTGGCCCTGGGACCTTCACATTCAGGGGCGGCGGGGAGGCCGGAGTGAACTCAGACACGAGTGAACACAGATTATTTGAGAGAATAAAATGATCCACAACATGAGATAATGAAATATCAAAGCGAGATTAGAGCCGTAAAGAAGAAAGGCACAGGCGTTTAAAGTGTGTCGACTCGCCACGCCTGAAATCACCATTTCTCCCCATGAAGAAGAGTGACTCAGCGGGAAAACGGCCGCGACAGAACGAGCGGGAATGAAAAAGAGAGCGGGCCGGGAGCTGAAATCGAGCATGAAGGCGATTTCATCAGGTTTGGAGAGAACGGCGTTGAGATCTGGCAGCCGCGTTCAGCTGACCGTAAAATAAATACAATTGGATGTGAAATGTACAAATATGATTTCCAGCTGCTTCATTTCGAACCGCAGTACGAGCGCGGTTAACGTGGCTTCACAACATTTCATTCCGTCCCGACCGTGAGGCTCGGCTTTTTTTCTTTCTAAAGTGGATTTCTTGTACTTTTTGCTGCAGCTGGTTATTATTATTATTTCTGTGCTCCTTTATTTCAGTACTTTGTCTTTCCACACCTGCTGTGTGCAATTTAAAAGCCCCTGACCATCTCTTACTCCTCACACACGCGTGATACGCGGTTTGCGGTAGAGCGCAGGTTGATCAGCAGCGGGCGTAACACAGAACGCTTGAATATCGCGTCACGTGTAGGTAGAATGTTTCTCCGGAAAAATAAAAAAGTCTGTTTTTATTGCAACTTTCTATAATAATATGGCACACGATCAAATAAAATGTCATATAGCTCCGCCCTCTCAATAACACATAACACACACACACACACACACACACACAATCTCAGGGGTTCAGACCTGCTTCTGTCTTCCTCAATATTCCTCTTTCTCTTTTTTAATTAAAACTACTGAAAACACAGCAGGTATCTCTTTGCTTAGAGTTCCCACAGAGCCTACAGATCGTTCTGTGTGAGTGTGTGAGTGAGTGTGTGTGTGTGTGTGTGTGTGTGTGTGTGTGTGTGTGTGTGTGTGTGTGTGTGTGTGTGTGTGTGTGTGTGTGTGTGTGTATGTTCTCCTGGTCACTACGGGATGACAGACTGTGTTTGTTCCATGAAAGCACAGTGGTTTGGATTAGCAAAGCAATTAGAGAGCTGAGTCAAAGAACCAGATAACATACACATATACACACACACACACACACACACACACACTTTCTCTGATGTATTTCAGACAGGACTAAAGTGAGCAAGGATCAAAAAAGCAATTCTGACAGCGCCAGTGAGTCAGAACAGTGTGTGTGTGTGTGTGTGTGTGTGTGTGTGAGGGATTTTGCTCACTCTGCTCATCACCTGCCGTCTAAAAGTTTCAGTGCAGCTTCAGCTCGGCTGAAAACACCAGCGTGTGGCAGTCTGAAAGTTACACACACACACACACACACACACACACACACACTTACGAATGACAGGATCTTATTAAATACACACACCACACACACTCCTGCTTCCACTTCCACACACAAAACATGTAGCTGGCTGTCATCTGTGATTGTGTGTGTGTGTGTGTGTGTGTGCGTGAGTGTGCGTGAGTGTGTGTGTGTGTGTGTGCGTGTGTGTGTTTAGCATCTGTCGGATTTACGCTAATGTTGAACAAGCTACAACAACTCAGTTGAGGTTTCTGACAATTTTTTCTTTCAGTCGTCTGTATAACGGACTGAACGGCTGCGTGCTAGCCGGCTTAATCTTCAGCTACGTTCATTAGCTAGCTGCTAATTGAACGTTTCTGAACTAGCTGCTCAGAAACGGGGTTCTCACATTTCTGACCACTTGAACGGTCAACGTGTTGTATGACTGTAGGACCCGTGAAAAAAAAAAAAAAAGTTGGGGAGTGTAGACACAAAATATTTACGGTGTGTGATTTTAGCCATGGGAAAATATAGTTTAATCGACAAAACAACAGTTGATGCGTGTGTAATAAAATAATGTGTATAAAAAACGACATGTAGCTAGCATTCACGTGCTTAGCATTCCACCGGTGTCTTCTGTCTGGTTTAGGCTAATAACTAGCATACTGAACAGCCTGCATCCACGCAGGTGATGTTTATGATGGTTTTGTCCATACAGAAGACTTAACGGCTAGCTAGCTAATTCATTACCAGCTAGTCGAACTTCTGACGTTAGACGTCATAGTTGCCTAGCAACATTGTTCTCACGTTTCTTTAACCACTGGAACAGTGGACATGTTTGTTTGGCACACAAAAACAGACCGGATTAAATTTTAGTCTACAAAAAATTGCAGAGTTTAAAGAGTATCTCGTTTTCATTTCTGCTGTTTTTCACATTTCCAACACCCCCCCCCCCCACGTTCACATTTCGCATGAATAATCGGTGTATGGAAACGCACTCTCCTCCTCTCCATGACTGATTTGACTTTACAAGCCGAATCACCGCTCTCACGCAATTAGCAAACACACCGCTAATTTGTTTCGAGCTGCGTGGCACAATCGTGGCTTGATTGCTTTTCGATACTCAGCGGTCTGTTCGAGTTGGCTAGCGCGCTACGCTAGCTCCTGTTGCACAAAAAGCCTGCAGAGATTTCATGCTTGTGATTCAGGAAACCACAGGAGCAACACAAAGCACGAGCAGCTGAATCAATCTTTTTTTTTTTAAAACATGGAAATGCTGGCTAGTGTTTCGCGCTCGACCGAGGAGTTCGTATATCGGCTGTGAGTTATTATCGGCAATGGTCTGAGCTGAGCAGGAAAAATAGAGCTGCTTTCTGGAGAGAAGTTGCACTCGCTGGCTCTCCAGAGACTCGTTTCTACCTGATATATAACAGAGTCAATAACAGAACTGAGAGAGGTGTGTGTGTGTGTGTGTGTGAGAAAGAGAGAGAAGGTTAGGGTTGTACTGGGGTTTTTAAGGCTCCTCCTTAAGGTGTAGCCTCCGTACTTATTAGTTTGTGTGTTTGTCGGACTCAGTGAAGGAGGCGTGGCCTGTGTGTTTGTCGGTCTTAGTGAAGGAGGCGTGGCCTGTGTGTTTGTCGGTCTCAGTGAAGGAGGCGTGGCCTGTGTGTTTGTCGGTCTCAGTGAAGGAGGCGTAACCTGTGTGTTTGTCGGTCTCAGTGAAGGAGGCGTGGCCTGTGTGTTTGTCGGTCTCAGTGAAGGAGGCGTGGCCTGCGTGTTTGTCGGTCTCAGTGAAGGAGGCGTGGCCTGCGTGTTTGTCGGTCTCAGTGAAGGAGGCGTGGCCTGTGTGTTTGTCGGTCTCAGTGAAGGAGGCGTGGCCTGTGTGTTTGTCGTTCTCAGTGAAGAAGGCGTGGCCTGTGTGTTGGTCGGTCTCAGTGAAGGAGGCGTGGCCTGTGTGTTGGTCGGTCTCAGTGAAGGAGGCGGGGCCTGTGTGTTGGTCGGTCTCAGTGAAGGAGTTAAGCCCTGTGTGCTTAACAGTCACAGTGAAGGAGGCGTGGCCTGTGTGCTTATAGGTCTCAGTGATGGTTTGGAACACGCCCACATCCACAGTGGACTTGTGGGTAGTGATTTCAACTGAAAACCGAAGCGTGTGAAAAACAGTACATCCCTCCGTGTCCTGTTTCACACCTCGTTGTGTGTGTGTGTGTGTGCGTGTGTGTGTGTGTGTGTTAGTGTGCGTGTGTCTGGCTCACTTTCATCTCATTTTACCAACAGACATGTCGCTATACGCCTGTTCAGGGTGACTTCACTCAGACGAGACTCGATCCTACCAAGTGTTAGTCGAGTAATGAATGGGTTCGACAGAGACCAGAAAGCGTGACCATGAGAGATGACAGAGAGAGAGAGAGAGAGAGAGAGAGAGAGAGGGAAAGAGAGAAAGCCGCGGAGCTCGTGAACGCACCTTTATTCGATTGCGGTGTCATTATGAAACAGACTCTTTTATCAGCATGATGTTTGGAAGTCCTTTCTCCGTCTACGAGAAAATACACCATCAACTCCTCTCTTTCCTTTTTTTCTGCTCTCTATATCTCCTGCTCTTTCTCTCTCACCCTCTCTCTTCCTCTCCGAGTAACTACACAGTCGTGCTCAGAAACATTGTTTTTACACCACTGTCTACTTAGCCTAATACATCTGCTTCAAATACATCTCGCTCGTCTCATTTCGACCAATCAGACAGCTGCTAAACCACCCTGTCTCTATCATATTACGAACAATCAAAGACGACTGAAATGTTTTTCTGTGCGTTGTAGTGCTCTGAAAGGACATTTCTTTTACATTCATTACCAAACACACACACATTCAGGTATATATATGTATATATTTTAAATGCTTTCCGGCACAATTGTTGCCCATTAGTGTGGATGAGCAGCTGACGTCGTCCTGTGATTGGCTCCTGACTGTCACGTGATCCAATAACTCAATCTAGGAGTGAGCCGACGAAGGCGAGCAGTACTTTCCCAGATTCCCAGGCCAGGAGGTTTCCTCAGCTCATCACGTTCATTACGGCGTCACTAAGTTCCTGTCTCAGAACACTCACAAAACCCATGAGCAAAAACGCAGATGTCCGTCGTCCCGTGATTGGCCCCGGATCCTCACGTGATCCGACTCCGACATGTATAAAAGCTGAGGGTGAGTTCGTTTATCTCCTGTCGACACTATTTTTGGTCTCTTTGACAACTGTACAGGGATGACCACACTCTTAAAATATTTAGCACCCTTAAAGGTAACCCTTAAACCTACAACAGAGCGTCTGCATGGAACCCTTTCCGATGGTGGTGTGGTGTGTGCCAGCCTCACATTTCAACCTGCAGGAACAGCGTGAACTGTGTGGACGACAGTAAAAGCCGTACGTGGACGCTCACTATAGACACTTGTAGGCGAAAGCTCATGGTCTTAGGGGACATGGGAATATAGGACCCTGGAAACAAAAGGCCCTGAGAATAAGGGTCTAAAATAGCCCCTGATAATAGGAACACGTGGCCTTGGGAATGTAGGGAACCTGGGTATTAGGGCCTTGGGAAACATATATCCGAGGGAATATAGAGTCCTGGAAACAGAACAAAAGGTCTCTATTAGCTCGGATTGAACTAGTCAGAGAGCGATGCTGTGAAGACTAGGTGACGAGTGCCTTCTGTAGATCATCTGCCAAAGTTGGTGCCTTTCTTGGATTTTATGGAGCTCAAACGCAGTGCAAAAGGACAAGTAGGCGGCAGCTAGAGACGTTTTCTGTGCTAACTCGTGGGCGTTGCTCTCGCTAAATACGATCTCGACCAATGGTTTCTAAGCATAACGTTCGATTTATCTTCCCTTTTTTTTTACACACAAAAACGTTTGACATGAAGTAGTTCCTTCTTCTAGGAACGAGGCCACGGTGCGCAGACGAAGCCGACTAGCTGAAGTAAACATCTGGTGGTTTGGTTTTTTTTTCTTTTTTTTTTCATTTAGAGTAAATGGTAAATGTGCACTTATATAGCTCATTCACCCATTCACAAACACCAACGGTAGCAGAGCTGCCATGCAACTCGGGGTTCAGTGTCTTGCCCAGGGACACTTCGGCATGTGGAGTCACCGGGGCCGGGAATTGAACCGCCAACCCTACGATTAGTGGACAACCCGCTCTACCCCAGAGTGTTTTCAGACCTGCAGGGCTGTGCTTTTTCCGAAATGGCGACTTTTTTAATCTGTCAGTGTCGCATTTCCTCCTCGGCTCGGCTCAGCTCGCTATCACGGGGCAACGATTCAAAGCGTACCACGACATGTTTGTGCAAGTCACGTGTGAGTAATCATGTCCTCTCAACTGGTCAGAGCGCGCCTGTTTATGCACATCGAAAAACGCACCAGGTTCCGAAACAAACGCTTCAGACAAGCCATGTTTAAAAACACCCTATGACTCGAACTTGACTTGGCCTTGATCTGCTTAGGGCTTGATTCGATCTCAGCTACTCCTGGTCTTGGAATTGTCACACCAGCAGAGGCTGAGTGTGTGTGTGTGTTTTAAAGTGGAGGTGTGGTGTGTATTAGAATTGTGTATTTCAGATTAAACATGATGTGCGTGAGCTTGAGCCAGAGCCGAGCGAGAGACCCGGGCTCGTGGGAAAACCTGGTGATCCGTGAAATCTGCCTCCGCCTGTCAATGGGCCTCTCACCCTCTCTCTCTCTCTCTCTCTCTCTCTCTCTCTCTCTGTCATACACCCCCACCTCCACCTCCACCCCCACCCCCCCACACACACACACACATTCTCAGGGCTGCAGCTATACACTCGGTGGAGAGATAGTGTTTCAGCAGGATCATGCAGGCAAACATGAACGGAACATGTTTTTCTCTGCACTGAGAAAGAGAGGGAGAGAAAATCAAAGAGACAGAGAAGGACAGACGGAGCGAGGGAGAAAGAGAGAGATGAAGAACGGTAATGGTGATGAAATGTTTGATGCTCGCTTGTAAAAAATGTAAAACCCAGATTCTTCTGTCTGCATTCTAGTAAAAGAGAGAAATGAGCTCGAGGCGAGAAGAGCAGCGGGTAAAGACATCAAAAACAGGCACATGGGCACGAACATGTGTGTGTGGGAGAGAGAGAGAGAGACAGAGAGAGAGAGAGAGAGAGAGAGAGAAAGAGCGAGAGAGAGAAAGAGAGAGAGAGCGAGAGAAAGAGAGAGAGAGAGAGAGAGAGCGAGAGAGAGAGAAAGAGAGAGAGAGCGAGAGAGAGAGGAAGATTGTTCACTTGCATGTGTAACAAATGGCTCCTCATTGTAATTTTATCAATAGTTAATGCAGCAGCGCTTCATCATGCCTCACACAAACACACACACACACACACACACATAGCACGCTTTATTATGGCAACAGGTGTGTACCGATAATTGCTCATATTCCAACATCTAACACACACAGCACTGAAATGTAAATAAATAAGATGGCATGACCCGGAATGTTTCCCTCACACACCAAGCTCGTGCTTCACATCTGGGCTTTACACACAACACCTTGCGTGAAGAGTTTGGAGGTTTTGCAGCAACAACTTTGAGCTTTTAGCCCCGCCCACTGAGCTTTCGCTAGCCACCCACTTGGCCCCGCCCCCTCATAACGTTACGACGATTCTCGAAGGTGCACTGCAAAAGGCGTACATTTGAACCCGTAGTGAAAACACACGACTCGTAGGACGGACGTTTGTGTCACAGATTTTGAGAACGTGACGGGTTTGCATTGCATCCACGTTTGCCGACTTTTATCAGGACGCGAGCGCCGTAGTGAGATCCCACGCTGTGACGGCGCCACGTCGCCGCCGCGTGCCTGATCCCGCTACAAAAAGAGTCGCAGCATTTGAATGCAGGACACCTGATTACTCGCGTGTCATTTGGCCTGTTTCTAAAGGGACATCACTGATGTAAAATGACAATTTCCAGGTTCTAAGACAACGTTAGTCACGTGTGGATTCTTAAATTGTATCATATTAAAAATCGAGATTTTATCACATGAGGTTTACACGCCTAATACTGACTGTAAACAGTTCATGAGGTTATTATTATTATTATTACTAAAATTATTATTATTATATCAAAAGCCACTGATCTCATTGTTACTGTTATTAAGCAGAAAGCATATATATATATATATATATATATATATAATTTTTATCGCAATAAAATCATATAGAATTCAGTATTCATGTTGCAGTTATATAAAAGCTACAGTTCAGTAATAGGCACACGGATCAATAAGATAACTATTTGTTATAATAAGATAACTATATTAATCATATAGTTATTATCGTGGTGCTTATTAAGACGTACGGATCATGCTGCCGTTGCATGCTGTTATATTAGTATTATTGTTCCGCTATGAAAGGTTACTGCGTATACTGTCGTTGCAGGAATATTAAACGCGAGATAACGTGTTAA
>CM022752.1:8231459-8258959 GCA_012411365.1 Ameiurus melas | reverse complement strand
GTGATTACAATGATTACTCCGGGCGAGACCGGCACGTCCGTCCTTAAAAAAACAATCCCTCGTGTTCACGGCTCTGATTGGTCCAGCGATTAAATAAGAAACAGTGAGAATCAACCGAACATTCCAGAACATCCAGGATGACAGTTTGTCTTTTTTTTTTGTGCGCTTGCTCTGTAGTCAGGGATACGCACGTTTTGCCGAGGCATCCGAGGTGTGTTCACAGGCACCGGAGCATTTAGGGCTGCTCAGAAGTGCCGTCTGTTAGAAATCAGGGTGTGTTCACTAGCGCTAGTCTTTACTGTTTTGTTTTCACAATCCGCAGAGCGTTCGGGTCGTGGGCCCGAGTGTGTATGTGTGTGCGTTCACCATCTCTCGTCTGTGGGGTGTGTTCACTAGCACTAGTATTGTATTGGTTTGTTCACTAGTTCTTAGAGAGTTGCTCAGCACCTTTTTCTAAGAGAAATCGCCAGCGCCGGGGTCGGAGGGTCCGGGGGCGCGCTCACTGGCGCTTGGCTTTGTACGGCCGAGATCGCTTCCTTCGGTCCGGCTTGCGCTGTTTATGGAGGCGGCCGATGCTCACACCCTGCCGCCTGCGCACGGAAATGTTCTGCTCCACCAGGCTCGCCAGCATACCTACACACACACACACACACACACACACACACACACACACACGCGCGCGCGCACAGGATTAGAGGCAGCGAGCAGCAGGACAGACTGCAGTTTTCACTTCCGCCAGCAAGAATTAGACGATTTATTTAAGAGTGACTCATGTGGCTTCTTCACGCTGCTGGGAAAGACCCCTCCTCAACGCTAATGACTTATCACTGCACGCTAGCACACAGCTCCGTGATGACTTCTTCACTAACCTGAGTCACACTCAGAGAGAAAGGACATGGGACAGATAGCGAGAATGCGACGTTTATTTTAATCTTCCTGCAGAGCAGTGAAGAGCGAGAGAGAGAGCGAGAGGGGAAATGGAGGATATGTGAAGATTGAAGACTGTCGCCTCCACGAGCCGACTCTACCGCTTTAAAAACGTGTGCTCGCACGTGCTGTAAAACCGATGCTCTTCAGGATGTGTTTCAGAGTTTAGTCACTTTTAGATTTTGTGCGTCTTAAATGCTTCGAGCTGATTAAGTGGTGTCCATTTTTCCCCCCTCTAGTGTTGTTTAAGACTCCGTTATGACTATTATCATGATTAATATTATTGTTCTTTTACACTTTTGATCCGAAATCTCACGTCTCGGTTGCGCGCCTGCAGTCTGACTCTAAAGGTGTGTTCACACATAAAGCAACCGGAGACGTCGCTCACACGCGGTTTCAGTGAGAGCTGGTGACATGGATGTGGGCGTGTCCAGCGCAGTTTGCTTTAAATGTGCCAAGGCCATAAGCTAAGCTAATTGGAAGTCTATAATAAAAGGTTAATGTGTGTGTGTGTGTGTGTGTGTGTCCCGCCTCGTGCCCGATGCTCCCTGGGATAGGCTCCAGGTTCCCTGTGACCCTGAAAAGGAGTATGCGGTAGAAGATGGATGTGTGTGTATGTGTGTGTGTGTGTGTGTGTGTGTACCTTCCTGTGCCAGCATGGAAATGAAGGTGCAGATGAACTCATCATAGTTATGGGTCCTCCTCTGGTCATCGATCTGAACACACACACACACACACACACGATCCTTATTACTTGACCATATTCAGCTGTGAACAGAATCTAATCTAAAGGAGTACCGTGACGAATACACGTCGCTTGCTGCTGGGGATTTAAAAGGCAGGTGTCGGAGCTCAGACCTTGTATTTCTTCCGTTTCTCCACCTCCTCTTTCAGATACACCTCGTAGTTGGCGATGTCGGCCTCAACGCACTTCAGCAGCGCCAACAACTCCTACAGCGGGGGAAGAGAACCGGAAACGGCCATGATGACACGCAGCGGATACGACTCGAGCTCCAGCGGTTGCTTTTGAGTAACTCTTACATTTACAGCCTTGTGTTGACCCCGTCCCAACGGTTTTTGAGACGTGTCGCGGCCGTCGAGTTCAAAATGACTTGCTCTTTTCCTTAAAAAGGCGCGTTTCCGCCGTTTAAACATTTGATATGTTTACTACGTTCTATCGTGAGGGACATACGGGCTTGTGAGATTCGCAAATCATTGCATTTTGTTTTTATTTGCGTTTTATCCAGCGTCCAATTTTGGGAATTGGGATAGTAGTAGTAGTAGTAATAATAATAATAATAATAATAATAATAATAATAATAATCATCCAGACTCCATCCTCACTTTAGGAGTGTATTTCTCCCCGAGCGGTTTGGTAAGCGCCTCGGGCTCGACAAAGTTGGGTGTCTCTGCTCTTGGCTTGTCCTTGCTCGTCTCTGCGACCTCCTTCTCCCGTTTTGGCTCCCGGGACGCTCCTCCTTTCCCTCCATCCACCTCTCCACCCGCACCTCCTCCTCCCTCCGACCGGTCACTCGGCTCCTTACCATCTGTTCCACCTGCCTTCTTCACCACGTCACACACCACATCTGTGCAGAGGAAGGACAGTGGGCTTTATTATTCTGTACCTGACTCCTTTGAGTGTGTGTGTGTGTGTGTGTGTGTGTTGTACCTGCACTTGGCAGTGTGTAGATGGTTCCGTCCTCTCTGAGCTGGAGCTGAGTGGAGCTGATCAGGGCTCCGAGCTCTCGGACGGCGCGGTTGTGTCGAGTGTCCAGTCTCAGCAGGACATCGTCGTCTCCGAACAGCACGCGGCTCAGGTGGCAGGCCACAGGGCTGGAGGGTCGAGTGGCAGCCTGCGGGACGGCAAGAGTACCGAAACTCACAGAAGAACCCACTGTTCTAGATAGTCCTCTCTCGACAACGCCCTAAACATAATGGCTAAACATAACGGCTGTGCTTCTAAAAGGTACCGATGATTTAGAAAGAGCGGTGATAAGCAGTGATGAGCGGTACCTGCGAGCGCGCGGGAGACCTCAGCGGCGAGTTGAAGGCGCTGCCGATCTCGGAAGCCGTGTCCGTGCTCTCGTTGCTGGGCGTGGGCGAGGGCTGGCAGGCAGGCGTGATGCTGATGCCACCGGTTCGGCCCTCCGTGCGCACGTTCAGGGCGGAGGAGCCGGGCGTCGCCGTTGTTGCCATAGTGTCCTTTCTCTCTGCCTTTTTGAGTCTCTCGGCGAGCATGTTCAGAGCCAGCTGGCCCTCCACGCCCGAGACTCCGCCTCCACCCCCACCACCACTACCCCGGGCCACGCCCCGTCCACGAACACCCGCCTTTTTGCAGAACCTGTTAAGCAAAACACAAGAAAATTAATCATAAATCGATACAAGACGCACAGCACCTGTGTGACAATCTCTCGTCCTCTCCCTCCCCCAGCCCCCCCCCTTCTCCCTCTCCCTTTGCTATCTCGCTCCGCCTACCCCCCCCCCCCGACTTTCCGCACCTGTCCTCCTCTTCCTCCTCATCTTCATCCTCATCATCAGAGTACGGGGCTTGAGGGGGGCCAGGGGCACGAGCACGAGCCACTCCTGCAGCCAGGTCCTCCTCCTCCTGCACACACACACACAGACAATTAACACCTTACACAATAATAAAAATTATAATAATAATAATAATAATAATAATAATAATAATAATAATAATAATAATTTACACTGTTTATCCGGCGCTAGCGGCTCACCTGCATGGGGGACTTTGCGTAGTTGTGGTTGTCCAGGAAGGCGGGCAGGCGCTGGACGATGGGGTTAGGGCCGGTGCTGGCGCCCCCTGGAGGTAGAGTAGGCAGCTTCACTGTGGCTTTGGGTTTCTCTGTGGAGCTGGACGCTGCAGGAACACTCGCCACCTCAGCCGAGTCTACACACAAACACACGCACACACACTTTCCATTCAGACACTAATGGAATGTTGATGGAATTTCATCTGCTATTCATTACACACACACACCCACCTGAGGGCGGACCCAGAGCAGGTGCTACAGGTGTATCTGACCCCTCCTCCTTTTTTACAGTAGGGGGTGTGTCCTCGGAGGAGGAGTCTTGCTGCTTGCGTTCCTGTGTTGTGTCTGTTTGGGATGCCCTGATCGACTGGGGGAAAAAATAAATAAATACGGTAAATTTGGAGGGCTTCCGGAAACACTACAGGTACACAACCACTATAGTACACGACACCAGCAGGGGGCAATGGCGTGCTGCTACACTAAAAGAATTGAGTGTAAATAAATAGCTAAAATTTATTTCATTTTTCCTCCACCTGCTGCAGTCCTTCCAGAACGATCTGCCGATTGCGTTTCAGCACCTCCAGCCTGGACTCGTACTTCACCCTGCGGTCAGGAACCACGGCCATCAGGTTGAAGCGAATGTCGTGGTACGGCTCGCTGCGGGGGTTAAGATGGGGTGAACACGGGTCAGGAAACATCTCGTCTGTAGGTTCAGGCTCTCGACTCAAATATAATTTAACCATATCCATGCTAACGAGGTGGAATAAGAGGCATGACCATGTTGGATATATAGTGTACACATAGCAGGTACATGCACACCCAAAGCTGTCTACGGTCCCATAACGAAGACCAACCGTACTTCAATACGTTAAATTCTGGAGGGATATTGGACGGCGCGGCGCGGTGACGTAATGACGTGTGCCGTTAATCTATCTATGTTCTATAACGTGTAAAATGGGTTCATGACAGGAATGTTCTAAAAAAATAAATAAATAATAACTCATGTAAACACCTTAATCAGAATATTATCTTACTCAGGGTAAGGTCAGTAATTAGATTACTGCTGTCCATGTAAACGTAGTCAGTGTTTGATACAGAGGAGTGTAACATCACTCGGTGGAGGTGTGTTTAACCCTCTTACCCCGTAGGGCCAAAAAACCGACTTGCCCGTCTTTGATCTATTCCCGTAAGGACGAAATACCGGCTTGGTCGTCTATGCCAAATACCTGTAAGTCCGATATAGCGATTTTACAGTGTAAACGTTATCCCCGTAAGTCCGGTGTACCGGCATTACTCTGCTATGATTCCTGACTTATTTAAATTACTATGTTCTGACCCGGAAGGTTGATGACGTCATGACGTGATTACGTTATCACGCCGGCATTACGGTGGAGATCCAAGCGTGAATATTGGTGTAATAGTAGAAGTGAACTAAAAATGCCAAAGCGAAAAGCTAATCGTGTTCCAGCTCAAGTTCCACCGACAGTGAACACGGGTACATCTAAAACAGTGAAAAAAAAGAAAACATACACAGGTACACCGGCGAGAGCGAGGATTCTAGATAGAGACCGCAGTGAAAGTTCAGGTGATGTTGAAACCGAAACTGATAGTGAACCAAACTCTCCTGATTCAGACCCTGATCCGTCTTCATCTTCAGCATCAACCAGTGCGACTGACACTGCAGGGGTTCGGAGTCATCACCTGACCGTCTCTGTGCACTCGTGAAAACACGACCTGCTGCTCTGATTATCACCAGAAACCTGACTTTTTAGTTATTTATTTATTATTTACTTGATTTCATTCAGAGGCGTTGACCACGCTGGTGCTCGTGTGGTACTTCTAAATGAGTAGAAGGATTTTAGCGAGCAATTTTTTGTCATTTCTCTAGTTAAGAATTGTGCTCCAAGTTTAGTAAAAA
The DNA here is from genome assembly GCA_012411365.1 of Ameiurus melas. Classification (NCBI taxonomy): domain Eukaryota; kingdom Metazoa; phylum Chordata; class Actinopteri; order Siluriformes; family Ictaluridae; genus Ameiurus; species Ameiurus melas. The sequence goes on along the minus strand of CM022752.1, from coordinate 8,253,343 downwards.
CACTGAACTACTTCAGTTTCAAAGTAAGATTACACAAATACGTTATTATAAGTTGTTTCAAGGCCTAAAAATGTTCACGTTAAAATGTTGATTCTGGCCCAGGAACTCCGGGTCGGCGTGATGTTTCTCTGGGAACTGAGGGGTAAGAGGGTTAAGAAGTGAAAGTGTGTCTCACCCTGCGGTCGCCAGGCCGATTCTCTCCATAATGACCCGCCGAGCTTTGTCTGTCCACTCCTCCTCCTCTCCCCAAGGACCTGCAGAGAGAGAGAGAGAGAAGGGTTCATTTGTATGAACAGGGACAGAGGGACATGGGGACACAGGGACAGAGGGACACAGGGACTGAGTATGACTGTGTAAGAGCTGACCGTGGTCAATGGGGTAGGCTTTGAGGCCGTCCAGCTCGAACAGTCGATCTTTAATAGGGACGTAGCTGACAAAGTGGAAGGCCTCCATCGTCCTCACGGCACTGATGCCGTTCTGTTTCTCCGGCAGGTGCCGTGGCTCGGGCCTCCAGAGAACACAGTCAGCAGAGAGACAGGATTTACACTGTGATTAATAAGGTCCTGTTTAACTACGCTACTGACACCTGCTTAGTTTCTCTCTCTCACACACACACACCGCTCACATTTTCAACTTTAGATATTTTTAAGGTAAATCTACTGTATTCCACTCTACTGTACTCCACTGTACTGTACCCCACTGTACTGTACCCCACTGTACTGTACTGTACTCCACTCTACTGTACCCTACTCCACTCTACTGTACCCTACTCCACTGTACCCTACTCCACTCTACTGTACCCTACTCCACTGTACCGTACTCCACTGTACTGTACCCTACTCCACTGTACTGTACTCCACTCTACTGTACCCTACTCCACTCTACTGTACCCTACTCCACTGTACCCTACTCCACTCTACTGTACCCTACTCCACTGTACCGTACTCCACTGTACTGTACCCTACTCCACTGTACTGTACTCCACTGTACTGTACCCTACTCCACTCTACTGTACTCCACTCTACTGTACCCTACTCCACTGTACTCCACTCTACTGTACCCTACTCCACTCTACTGTACCCTACTCCACTGTACTCCACTCTACTGTACCCTACTCCACTGTACTCCACTCTACTGTACCCTACTCCACTGTACTCCACGCCACTGTACCCTACTCCACTGTACTCCACGCCACTGTACCCTACTCCACTCTACTGTACTCCACTCTACTGTACCCTACCCCACTGTACTCCACTCTACTGTACCCCACTGTACTTCACTTCACTCCACCCTACTCCACTGTGCTGTACTCCACTCTACTGTACTCCACTCCACTGTACCCTACCCCACTGTACTCCACTCTACTGTACCCTACTCCACTGTACTCCACTCTACTCAACTCTACGGTACCCTACTCCACTGTACTGTACCCTACTGCACTCTACTCCACTCCACTGTACTCCACTCTACTGTACCCTACTCCACTGTACTGTACCCTACTGCACTCTACTCCACTCCACTGTACTCCACTCCACTGTACCCTACTCCACTGTACTGTACTCAACTCTACTGTACTCCACTGTACCCTACTCCACTGTACTCAACTCTACTGTACTCCACTGTACCCTACTCCACTATAATGTACTCAACTCTACCCTACTCCACTGTACTGTACCCTACTCCACTCTACTCAACTCTACTGTACCCTACTCCACTGTACTGTACCCTACTGCACTCTACTCCACTGTACTCCACTCCACTCTACTGTACTCCACTCCACTCTACCCTACTCCACTGTACTCTCCTCCACTCTACTGTACCCTACTCCACTGTACTCCACTCTACTCAACTCTACTGTACCCTACTCCACTGTAATCCACTCTACTCCACTGTACTCTCCTCCACTCTACTGTACCTTACTCCACTGTACTCTCCTCCACTCTACTGTACTCTCCTCCACTCTACTGTACTCAACTCTACTGTACTGTACTCAACTCTACTGTACCCTACCCCACTGTACTGTACTCAACTCTACTGTACCCTACTCCCCTCTACTGTACCCTACTCCACTGCACTCCACTCTACTGTACCCTACTCCACTGTACTCTCCTCCACTCTACTGTACTCCACTCTACTGTACTGTACTCAACTCTACTGTACCCTACCCCACTGTACTGTACTCAACTCTACTGTACCCTACTCCCCTAACTGTACCCTACTCCCACTGGCACCCCACTCTACTGTACCCTACTCCACTGTACTCTCCCTCCACTCTACTGTACTCCACTCTACTGTACTTGTACTCAACTACACTGTACCCTACCCCACTGTACTGTACTCAACTCTACTGTACCCTACTCCCCTCTACTGTACCCTACTCCACTGCACTCCACTCTACTGTACCCTACTCACTGTACTCCACTCACTCTCAAACACACAAAACAACACACAACAAAAAAAAAAAAAAAAACAAAAAAAAACCCAAAACAACACAAAACCAAAACAAAACCAACAAAAACACAAAAAAAACAAAAAAAAAAAAACACAAAAAAAAAAAAAAACAAACACCAACTCAAAAAAAAACAAAACAAAACAAAAAACAAAAAAAAAACAAAAAAAAAAACAAAAAAAACCAAAAAAAAAAAAACAAAAAACCAAAACACTAAACCACAAAAAAAAAAAAAAAAAAAACTCAACACAACCCCACCTACTCCCCACAAAACCCAAACAAAAAAAAAAAAAACACAAAAAACCCCCACCACCCAAAAAACCAAAAACAAACAAAACAAAAACAAAAAAAAAAAAAACCAAAAAAAAAAAACCAAAACAACCACAACAAAAAAAAACACAAAAAAAAAAAAAAAAACAAAAAAAACAAAACAACAATAAACCCCTAAAAAAAAAAAAAACACAAAAAAAAAAAAAAAAAAAAAAAAAAAAAAAAAAAAAAAAAAAAAAAAAAAAAAAAAAAAAAAAAAAAAAAAAAAAAAAAAAAAAAAAAAAAAAAAAAAAAAAAAAAAAAAAAAAAAAAAAAAAAAAAATAAAAAAAAAAAAAAAAAAAAAAAAAAAAAAAAAAAAAAAAAAAAAAAAAAAAAAAAAAAAAAAAAAAAAAAAAAAAAAAAAAAAAAAAAAAAAAAAAAAAAAAAAAAAAAAAAAAAAAAAAAAAAAAAAAAAAAAAAAAAAAAAAAAAAAAAAAAAAAAAAAAAAAAAAAAAAAAAAAAAAAAAAAAAAAAAAAAAAAAAAAAAAAAAAAAAAAAAAAAAAAAAAAAAAAAAAAAAAAAAAAAAAAAAAAAAAAAAAAAAAAAAAAAAAAAAAAAAAAAAAAAAAAAAAAAAAAAAAAAAAAAAAAAAAAAAAAAAAAAAAAAAAAAAAAAAAAAAAAACCAACTGTACCCTCTCCCACTTCACTCACACTATACTACCCTCCACTCTCTTAACACTTCACACTCAACTCTACTCCACAAACTCCACTCCACCACACTACACCACACACTCCTCTACTCAACTTACCTTTCACCCTCAACTTACCTTCCCTCACCTTTACCCCTTACACAATTTACCCTTCTCTCACCTCATACTACTTTCCACTTCACTAAACCCCACACCACTACTCTCTTTCACAACACAAAATAAAATAACCCTACACCATTCTATACAAACCAACTTAACTAAAACCACTCTTCCCCACTTTACTCACTAAACAAAAACATTTCCCAATAAAATAACCTTTTTCTATACAAAAATACATAAACACACAAAAAAAAATAAAAATAACATTTAAACAAAACAAAACTAATCCAAAAATCATCTTTAAATAACCCAACAACAAAATATACTCAAATTTATATATATAAATATAAAACTGTCTCCCTCTCTCAACCTATTAAATAAAACCCTAAATAAAAAAACCTTAATCATTACACAACATTCCACCCCAACTCACACTAAAATTCAAAAAACACAACCAAAAAACATTAAATAAAAACCAAAAATTAAAAATCAACTAAACACACACAAACACAAACACACACACAAAAAAACAAAATACCCATATCATCAAACCCAATTAAAAAACTTAAAACTAAACACAAATAAAATTAAAAAAACAATTAACCCTTAAAAAAATAAATAAAAAAAAAAAAAAAAAAAAACACTCCCCCACCACCCCCCCAACAACCCCCCCCCTATACCTTCTCCCAACAACCTCCACAAACCCCACACACAACCCCACCTCTACTCCCCTACCTACTCAACCCACCCCTCCCCACCATCCCCTTCTCCCCCCCCACCCTCCCAAATCCTTTCCATTCCACTTACTCAACTCTACTCTCTTTCTCTCACACAACAACTCATAAATAACATTACTCTCCCCAACCTCCTTTCACACATCAAAACCACCTTTTCTCTCACAACAACACACACACAAAAAAAAAAAAAAAACATTAAACCAAACAAAACTATCCAAAAATCTCATATTCACAACAAAAAACCACTTTTCCCTCTCTAACCCTACCTCCACACCACCCCAAACCACCCACATATTACCACCACCCACCACCTAAAAAAACAAACAAAAAAAAAAAAAACTTTACACAATAAAAAAAAAAAAAAAAAAAAAAAAAAAAAAAAAAAAAAAAAAAAAAAAAAAAAAAAAAAAAAAAAAAAAAAAAATAAAAACCTGAGTGAGGTAAAACAGACGAGACTGACTTGGTGAGCGAAGAACATGTCGTTGACGATGTCGTCGTCGATAACCGAGGTCTCGTCCACCAGAGTGGACACTTTCCTCCTGGAGCGACGCTCCTCGATCCATTTGAACAGGAAGATAAAGCCGTACACGGGACTGAACACACGGCAAACATACAGCATGAACATCTCATCTACAACGTACCGGTGCTGTGTGTGCGTGTGTGAGATCGTACACTACCTCTGGCATTTACTCTGCAGGTCGTAGATCTCCTCCACCTGAACACCCTTCACACCTGAGCAACACACAAACAACACGTCGATTAGATTCCGTCTCACTCCTACATCGCTTCCAATCCGATCATCTGCCGGAGAAACGGAGCACGAACGTCAGCCGTACAGAAACGTTCCTCACCGAAATCCTCCACCAGCAGTGTGAAGAGACCTAAAAAACACACAGCACAGAGGAACCGCGTCACTGCACGTCTCCATTAGGGGTCCAGGAGTCTCGGTGGGATTTATAAATTAACTCTCACAGACCTAGCTTTAAATTTTTTTTTTTTTAAACAAACATAATAAGAGTAATAATGATAACGTGAATAAAAGTCATTAAGCAACAACACAGGAAGTCCAAACATCAGACAGGAAGTGGACCAGACAGGTGCTTTTATAGCCCATTGTCAGAGCTAACTTCTGACTTAAATAAGAGTCTTAATCAGATATTTTACTAAATGTGTTTATTTATCAAGGTGTTTGTTTGTTTATTTTTTCTCAAATAGATCATTTAGAAGATTTATCTCACATTATTTATCCTGGGATCATTACAGCCATCATGAACATTTCTGTTTGCTGGTTTTCATAAGAATAAAGAGTTTAATCATTGTGTGTGTGTGTGTGTGTGACGGAATTAAATCAGCGTTAGCTCCTGTTAGCTTAGCTACGTGACTCACCGGGGTCGCTCTCCAGCTCCAGCCAGCCTTTATTCATGTTTATTTTCGACACTAAAGTCCAGACAGCTGTACAGTTAACTCAGACACAGCTCCATGGCGGTGTGTTCGCGCTCGGAGACGATCGCTACTCCTGCCGATTACTGCAGCTTTCTTATTAACACAATAGGGTTTTTTTTCACCTTTTTTTTTTTTAAATAAAGGATTCCGTCGATTGCTGATTGCGTCATCAACCTGCGACTCACCGTGGTTACTAGTCTAATCACGGCCGCCACCTAGTGTTGATCTTTCTGCGGTGTCGTGGTTCTGAATAGTCAACTCGAATCATTTAATACCTCAAATAGGAAACATTTTAACAGCTTAACTGGTTAAAAGTCCAGTTGTGTGTGTGTGTGTTTACATATTCTGTTCTATTTCTGACACATTTATATCTTCGATATTCACACATCTGTCCATTAAATTCAATTCAATTTGATTTGAATAGCGCTTTTTACAATAGACATTGTCTCAAAGGAGCTTTACAGAAATATCAACACGTTATACTGATATTAAAGGTGCGGATTTATACCAACTGAGCAAGACACTGAGTGGCGACGATGGCAAGGAAAAACTCCCTAAGATTAAACGCTCTAACAGAATAACAATATAAGGCTTTCTCTATAAATTCATTAGTCTATCTGTCTGTCTGTCTATCTATTTGTCTATCTATCTGTCTATATATCTGTCTGTCTGTCTACCTATCTAACTGTCTGTCTATCTGTCTGTCTGTCTATCTGTTTGTCTATCTATCTATCTGTTTGTCTATCCTTCTGTCTATCTTTCAGTCTGTCTATCTATCTGTATGTCTGTCTATCTGTCTGTCTATCTATATGTCTGTTTATCTATCTGTCCATCTTTCTGTCTATCTATCTATCTGTCTGTCTGTTTGTCTGTCTATCTATCTGTCTGTCTGTCTGTCTGTCAGTGTTCTGGTAATGATGGTGAAAACCCAGTCACTGCGTGCACTATTTACATACAGTCTGAAGGAAATGTGAATCCTTTAATATGTTAGATATGATTTTTTAAAAATTGTTCTCTTTTTTCATCATCTTCGTTCTGTCGCTGTTATTACTTTATTTACCACATCATCTGCCTATTTTATTATTTTCATTATACGTTTATCTTATACTTTATTATTATTATTATTATTATTTTAAATGTATGAAATGTGTCACATACATAAAGTTATTATTACTACACCGCAGGCCCAATAACTGAATCATTAAAGATATATTTATGGTTGTTGTTTTGGGGATTTTTTCGACAGGAACCGTGTGAAGCTCGGAACCTTAAGCCGCTAGCTCGTGTTGCACTCCGGAAAGCTTCTGTGGCGCTTATGGAAAACAGTATAATATAGAGGGGGGGGGAATAAAAGAATTCCGGTGTGAATAAATAACAGTTTATTTTATGCGGCTCCGACGCTAAAGGCTCCGGTTGGAAGCAGCACGCTGCAGAAGGTAAGACCGCAGATTAAAAACGCACCAGAGTGCGAAGTGACGAGAAGTCCTGCTGCTTTGATGAGATCAAGAGCGATCAGCCTCATTCTTCAGCGCGAGCGCGAGCGGGGGATGCTAAAGCTCCGGCTGAGCCGTTCCGTTTCATTCGGTGTAGCGGGACTTATTCACGTTATTCAGCTTAAATGCAGTCTGGTAAATACTTTTTTTTTTTAAAAAAACCAACACACTCAAAACACCTCGGAGCGGTTCATAAATCAGTGCTGCGCCCGCGCCTGCTCTCTGCTGCAGACAATAGGAGTTAGCATGCAGGCTAGCCCGTCAAAGCCCGTGTTTTTAGGCCACAGCGCCGCGCGTCGGCTGCGTCCCAAATCCCGCCCTCGGCCCCCACTCGAACTCCTCGCGCGTGCTGGAAAGTGATCCGCTTCGCACTACTAGGGTAGTTCACTAGCCGAGCACTGGGAGGGATTTGGGACCGAGCCAGGGGTTATTTGGCTCCTGCTGTGTTGAGCGTGTTAAGAGTAGAAGAAGCGCGTTAATACAGCGCGCGCTGCGGATGTTAATGTAACGTTAATGTAACAATGTAGCTGCACAAGTGAGGCGTGGCTTATGGAAATCCTCTCACAGTCAGGTTATAAGATTCCTCACAGTGTTTACTGTTTCTAATAACAAATAAAATGTACACATCAATCTAATACATAAACATTATCGTCCAAGTAGAGTAACTTAGACATTGTAGAATAAGTTACATTTTTTGTACATATTTATTTGTTGCATCGTTAGTGCGAATATACCTATTTATTTATTTATTTTTATTTATTTCAAATATGCTTGTTTTTGTTTACTGTACTGTGTTGTCATTTATTATAATTGCTTGTTTTTGTTTGCGTTGTATTATTTAGTTTGTTTCTCAGATCTGTGCACATAAATTTCATTGTTGTTCGCAGCCAATCAGAGTCGAGACGGATGCCGCGTTATTATTATTATTATTATTGTTATTGAAGATTAATTCGGTAATCGTTCTAATTATTATAATTGTCCTGAAATATATCGGCGCCTGTCAGTCGGGTTTTTTGTTTTTCTTTTAAAGAAGAAGCTCCGCCTCCTGCACCTGCACTCGGGGGCGTGGTTAATATATTTACCTGGACCGAGTTGAATAAAATGAATGTGTTTATGAGAATTGTGTCATCGTGGTTGTTCTGGGTTTGTTTGTTTTTTCCGCTGTCGTTAAAAATACACAAGGTGAGAATACGTGAGCGCACATCGCCGACACTGAATGCAGACCGTTTAGAAGGAGGCGGAGCTAAACCACGCGACGCGATTTTGCTGTACGAGAACACCAATAAAATTTTCTCGGTCGTTATTAAAAAGGAAAAAGAAAAAAAAAACAAAGCGTGCGATCACTCCTTCCGTGCGTTACGCACTTGGTAATAAACACCTTTTTTAATCCGTTTCAGAATATCTCCGAACCGTATTTGCCTATCGTCTCGAGTATTCAACCATCTTAACTTTCTGTTGCTTGTTTCTGTATTTAACGGTTTAACACTCGCGTCACGTCACGTCACGCCACAGGGATCCGGGGAGTGGGGTCTCACGATACGGACGTGTTCAGACCCGCCGGCGGTGCGTTATCAACCGCATTGCATCAGGAGTTATTTGCATATTGTTGGCCTCATTTGCATATTTCATGCCACTATTTGCTGATGTCATACTAACACCCTTTTTGTAGTGCACTTGAAGGTACGCAGGTTGCTGAATAGGACACAGCCGAGAGAGAGAGACGGAGTGTTAGAGGGTCGTGACTGAGATGATAATGTGTGTGTGTGTGTGTGTGTGTACTTTCAGCCTACTGGCCTATATTTCCTCAGGAACATGAAGTAAAAGCACTTCATAACCCGCCTTATGTAACTCGTGTTATGTAACTTTTGTTTTCTTTCCTTGTTGTTTTTTTTTTTTTCCTTTCTCTCTCTCTCTCTCTCTCCCCTCTCTCTCTTTCTCTCCCTCTCTCTCACCCATTTGAACTTAGTATAATAAAAAGTAAAGTAAAGTAAAATCACTTCTCTGCCTTTCTTGTGAATATGGTGAAAACTAGAATTCAAAGATGATGTAAAAAATAAATCTGAATGAGGATGTGTAATTAAGAATAATGGTGTTTTGCATTTAAGGTGGTCTGGGTGAAGATGTGTAGGTAGTGCTCTGAAGATCCAGGGACGCCATGTCAGAAGAGGCGATCTCAGAAAGCGACTTGGAGCACAGCCTGAACAGCGAAGAGGAGGAAGAAGAGGAGATGGAAGAGGAAGGTGACGGAGAGAACGATGCAGACGATGGCGACGATGAAGAAGAAGAAGACGACGAAGACGACGAAGAAGCAGGTGAGCGGTCAGGAATAAATTCACTACGTTGAATCGGAAGGCAGGTGATTTAGATCTTCTAATGCCTCGTGCCGCGTTTTCTCACAGACCAAGCCGCAGAGGCCATGGAGACGGAGGAGAGGGCGGGGCTGGAGAGCCCCGCCTGCTCTTCGGGTTCAGGGAGCTCCGCCCCTTCCTCCAGACCGCCATCGCGGTCCTCGTCGAAGTCTACGTCGCGTCCCTCGAGTCCGAACGGGTCACGGGGAGCCTCTGAAGCCACCGAGTCCGCTCCCAAGAGGAAGTCGAAGAAGAAAAGTTCCAAACCGGCTAAACCTGCTCACCTGAGGAGGAACATCAGGTACAATATGAGTGATATGGCTCCCTTTAAATCCGTGCAATAGATGTATATAAGAGATACTCGTGTGTGCGTGTGTGTAGAAAGTCAGCGTGAGTGTGTGTTCTGGTGTGTTGTGAACAGGAAGTTGCTGGAGGAGCATCAGCTGGAACCAGGAACTAAAGCGGCACAGCAGGAGGAGCTGGAGAGAAGAAAACGCCTGGAGCAGCAGAGGAAGGACTATCTGTTACCCACTGGTACGCGCACACACACACACACACACACACACACACAGTACACAGCACTACACTTACACTTAAAGTATACGGTGTGTTTTTCTTCTTGTATTAGTGGACTTGCCCTGCCTGGCGACTGTTGTTAAGGGTGAGGTGATTTGCCTGGACAGCAGCGGAGACGAGGGGGAGTCCAGAGGATCTGCACCTCCTCCGAAACCGGCACCCAGAGACGGTAACCCCCCCACCCAACCTCTTGGCTAGTTTGTGTAGTTTTAGCCACTATCATGCTCTCTCACTCTCTCTCTCTCTCTCTCTCTCTCTCTCTCTTTTTCTCTCTCTCTCTCTCTCTCTCTCTCTCTTGCTCTCACTCTCTGTGTGTGTGTGTGTTTAGATGTGATTGAGCTGAGCTCAGGTGATGAGGAAATGTTCCACATCGGTGAGGAGGAGGAGGACGAAGACGAGCGGTCTACTCCTGGGACGGAGGAGAGCAGCGGCTCGCACATCAACGACGCCCTGAACCAGCCGGACGCTCAGGGCAGAGTGCTGGTCAACATCAACCACCCGGCCGAGGAGGACGACCTGTTCCTCGCCCCGCAGCTCGCCCGCGCCGTCAAACCTCACCAGGTACACCGCACGCTCTCCCCTATCGACGAGGGAGGGGAACGGACGAATCCACCCAGTCCTCTCCTGCTCTTTCGGCATGGATGTGAATTCTGTTCAGTTTGCTTGTGAACGTTTAAACTCCGTGTCACTGCATCTGCTTTCTCTCTCCGCCTGTGGCAGATCGGCGGGATCCGTTTCCTGTACGATAACCTGGTGGAGTCTCTGGAGCGCTACAAGACCAGCAGTGGATTCGGCTGCATCCTGGCACACAGTATGGGACTGGGCAAAACCCTGCAGGTCATCTCCTTCATCGACATCCTGCTCCGACACACAGGAGCCAGAACCGTCCTCGCCATCGTGCCTGTAAGACCCTGTACAACCACGCAGCATAGAGTAAACAGGAAGTGACCTCAAAACTGTTCAGGTGTGAAGATCGGGCCCCTCTCTCTCCCCCTCTCCGTCCAGGTGAACACTCTGCAGAACTGGTTAGCGGAGTTTAATCTGTGGTTGCCTGCAGCTGAATCCCTTCCTCCAGACACCGATCCGGCCCAGGTTTCCCCCCGAGCCTTCAGAGTGCATCTCCTGAACGACGAGCACAAGTAATTAACCTCGTTACTCATTAATATTTTCACAGAGTCTCTCTCTCTCTCTCTCTCTCTCTCATGTAAAGTAAAACCAGTAAACGTTTATTTATTCTCCACTCGCAGGACGACTGTGACCCGGGCGAAGGTGGTAGAGGAGTGGGCACGTGATGGTGGCGTGCTGCTGATGGGGTACGAGATGTACCGGCTGCTCTCTCTGAAGAAGAGCTTCGTCACCGGCCGCAAGAGGAAGTCAAAAAAACCCGCCGGGCCGATCATCATCGACCTGGACGAGGAGGACCGGCAGCAGGAGCTCATGAAAGGTTTGTTCCTTCACTACGTGTAGCATGAGACACGCGCGTGCGCTAGATTCGTTCATTCACTGATTTAAAAAAAAAAAAGCACGTAAATAACCGCTTTGCGGGGTGGGGGGAGCTTGTCGTTCTGAATGTCTCCAATTGGTCAATACAGGCTTTATAGGAAACGGCGCGAGCAAGAGCGTAATGGATCTGATTCTGTTGTTTGTTTGGTCCCCTTCCCCCACCCCCAGACATCGAGAAGGCTCTCTCCCGGCCCGGCCCGGACGTGGTGATCTGCGACGAGGGTCACCGCATTAAGAACTGCCACGCCAGCACATCGCAGGCGCTGAAGAACATCCGGTCGAGGCGGCGCGTGGTGCTGACCGGCTACCCGCTGCAGAACAACCTGCTGGAGTACTGGTGCATGGTGGACTTCGTGCGGCCCGACTTCCTGGGCACGCGGCAGGAGTTCAGCAACATGTTCGAGCGGCCCATCCTGAACGGCCAGTGCATCGACAGCACGCCGCACGACGTCCGGCTCCGAGTGACGAAGACCCGCCACGCCTGCACGCCTGCTCGAGGGAGTGAGAGAGAGGTCGATTTGTTGCTTGTGGTGATTTTTTTGATTTTGGATGTTAATATGATTTTTTAGGGGGTCACGCGTGTTAGCAGTCATCTGCCATTACAGAGGAAATTCACAGGCATGGACTCCTCGTCGTCTCCCCACCAGAGGCGGCTCCTCCAAGGCGATAAAGAGTTCATGAATCGTTTCCGTGAGGCGGGGAACAGCGGCTGGCTCGGCCTCAATCCACTCAAAGCCTTCTGCGTGTGCTGCAAGGTAACAATCCACTCCTCCTCCTCCTCCTCCTCCTCCTCTTCCTCCTCTTCCTCCTGCTGCTTCACTGGGTTTTAGTACACACCCAGCACTCTCTCTGATCATTGTGTGTGTGTGTGTGTGTGTGTGTGTGTGTGTGTGTGTCATGGTTTGTCTTTGGGATTTGTTCATCCTGACTCCCTCAGATCTGGAACCATCCTGACGTTCTGTACGAAGCGCTGCAGAAGGAGAACCTGGCCAACGAGCAGGACCTGGACCTGGACGACCTGAACGCCGCAGCGACGGGCCGCTGCCACGCCCCGGGTTTAAAGGGCAAGACCTCAGACAGCGCCGGCACCAAGGGGGCGCTCACACCTCTGCAGGAACGAGCCAATCAGGTCATCACCTACGAATGGGTACGAGCAGGACGCTCCGTTCTTCTTTGTCTCCGTTTTGTCTCGGCGTATAAAAAAAAAAAAAAAAAGGTTTTTATTCCGAACGTTGCTCGGAAGCCGCGTTTGAAAACGAGGCTGTTGTTTAAACCTGTTTCTCGTGGTTTCTTCAGAAATATGACGAAGCGGTTCAGACGCTGTGACTCAGATTGACGGTTTTCTTTATTAACTATTGATTTCCCGGTCCGTAAAATGCGAACACGGCGTGTCCTGACTTCTGTGTGTCTTTCCGACGCGCAGGCGAAGGACATTATGAGCGGGTACCCGACCGGCGTCCTGGAGAACTCGGCTAAGATGGTTCTGCTCTTCCATCTGATCGAGGAGAGCGTCAGCAGAGGAGACAAAATCCTCGTCTTCAGGTAAACAGCAGACTGCTCCATACAGCGGGGCGGCACACTGAGCCCTCCTCTGGGCTTTTCAATCATGCTGTTCTCTCTCTCTCTCTGTGTGTGTGTGTGTGTGTGTGTGCACAGTCAGAGTCTGTCCACGCTGTCGGTGATCGAGTCCTTCCTTGCTGTGAGAACGATGCCGATCAAACTGGACAACCAGAAGCAGAGCTGGCTCCGTGGCGTCAACTATTACAGTGAGTGTGTAGATGTGTGTGTGTGTGCGTGTGGTTGTTTTTTAGGTAAGTGGAGCTCATTTGCTGGACTCATCTGTGTGTGTGTGTGTGTGTGTGTGTGTGTGTGGTGTTTGTAGGGTTGGACGGCAGCACGTCCGCCTCGGAGAGAGAGAGACTCATCAACCAGTTTAACGACCCGGCAAACACTACAACCTGGGTCTTCCTCCTGTCCACCAGGTCTCTCACACACACACACACACACACACACACACACACACTGAAGAAATGTACTTATTTTTATAGCCGTTATTTCTTGTCAAGCAAAGAACCGTACATTTATGTTTTTCGACTCGCTCAAATCCTCTCCAAAGTGCACAGCTCTTTCCGGACTTTGCGTCAGACGAGCCGTTTATTATTTTATCGCGGTTTGAGTTTAAGGAGACGACCGCTCCGAGAGAAGATGGCGATTCTTTATTCACACGCTGTCGAAATGCGACGAACGGCGTGGTGATTGACGGCGTGTCCGGTTTTAGGGCGGGGTGTCTGGGCGTGAACCTGATCGGGGCGAACCGTGTGGTGGTCCTGGACGCTTCGTGGAACCCGTGCCACGACGCGCAGGCTGTGTGTCGAGTGTATCGCTATGGCCAGCACAAACCCTGCTACATCTACAGACTGGTGTGTGACTTCACCCTGGAGAAGAAGATCTACGACCGGCAGGTGTCCAAGCAGGGCATGTCGGGTGAGGAAGCAGATATGGCCTTCGGGAAATATGAAGGGATTAAGGAAAGGTTGTGCCCTTGAGGAAATAAATATTCTGTCTGCAGACCGTGTGGTGGACGATCTGAACCCCGTCCTCACCTTCACCCGTAAGGAGGTGGAGTCTCTGCTGCACTATGTGGAGGAGGAGCCTGATCCCAGCCAATCGGTGCAGCTGTCTAGCGATGGCATGGAGGCGGTAATCAAACACGCCTGTCTGCGCTATCCTCACCTCATCACCAAGGTCGGCGATCTCCCACAATGCACCCACCTGAGATGTGTTTCACTCTGACGAGTGTGAAGTACCTGTTTCTGACGTGTCTCTCTTTCTCTCTCTCTCTCTCTCGCTCCAGCCACCGTTCCAGCACGAGTCTCTGCTGATGGACCGCAAGGAAATGAAACTCACTAAAGCGGAGAAGAAAGCGGCGAAGAAGAGCTACGAGGATGAGAAGAGGGCGTCCGTGCCCTATCAGCGCCCGTCCTACGCCCACTACTACCCCGCCGACGAGCAGAGCCTCCCCAACATCAGGAACTGGTCAGCACACACACACACACACACACTCTGCATCAAAACATATCGACTATGACGAGTATACACGCCTCCTTTTAGGCTAAGCCTAGCGGTAACCATAGCGACCCTCGTATTGTAACTACAGCCTGTTATCTGTTCATGATTGGCTGACTGGTTTACCTTTATTTACGTATTCTCGATTATTTTAAATCGCTCGTTCCGGATACCATGTCGGCGTGTAACCGTGGCAACGAGCCACAAACGACGTCCTGTAATCCTGTGGTCAGGAGGCCGTCGGCGCGGTTGGACGAGAAACCGATCGCCAGCGTGAGGCCCGTCCAGTCCACTCCCATCCCCATGATGCCTCGCCAGGCCGCAGTGGGAGGCCACGCCTCCAGCCCCGCATTCCCCGTCAACTACCTCCAGAAGGCTGGCGTCCTCGTCCAGCGCATCATCACTACCACTGGTACGCACACGCACATGCGCGCACGCACACACACGGACTGCAGCGTTCTTTATGTCTAAACTGATCCGTCCCGGCGTAGATATCGTGATTCCCGGCACAAACAGCTCGACGGACGTGCAGGCGAGGATCAGCGCCGGAGAGAGCATCCACGTCATCAAAGGATCAAAAGGTAGCGTTACACTACAGAGCGCCGTAATGCGTACTGCTACTACAGCCGAGACTGATACAGGTGATGATGAAGCACTGTGTGTGTGTGTGTGTGTGTGTGTGCGCGCACCCGCAGGTACGTACATCAGGACTAACGATGGGCGGATCTTTGCCATCCGCTCCGGAAAGCCCAGAGCCAATGAGGGAGCTGCTCCTGCACAAAGAGGTGTGACCTCATCATTCCCCCCCCTTTTATTTCATTAATATTAGAGTAATGCCTTTAATTAATTATAAAGTCATTATGTTATGAGTGACTGTGATATAAATACTATTTATCTCTTCCCTTCCTCCCTCTGGTCCGTGTCAGACGTGGGCGGTTCTCTCCTCCACCCGGTCAGTAACGGCCGCACGTCTCCTCCCGAGCTGAAGCGGTTTTCCCCGGATGGCGTGCGCCGCGTGTCTCCCTCCTCCAGCCCCAACCTGATGCACCAGCTCCGTCACTACACACCCGCCGCTGCTAACGACCTCCCGGACCGCCCCGCCCTGCACGGCCATGCCTCCGAGTCCCATCGGAGCGGCGACGACGTCGTCGGCTCGGGCTCCGCCCTCGACGTCCAGAGCCTGAAGAGGAAACTCCTCCTTTCGGACTCTCGAGGCTCCAAACGGACTGCCGCCACCACCACGGCCTCTGCTAACTTCCCAGGATTCCCCGTGAGTTCCAGCTACCCCATGGGGTCCGTGGGATTTCCCCCGACCCTACTGGGGGCTCTGGGTCACATGACTCCTCCGATGGTGAGCGGGACCAACCGAGGTCACTTTCTGAATGACTTGCATAGCATGTTCCCCACCAACGCTTTAAGCTCCACCCACAGCTCCTCTTCATCCACAAACATCGCTTCCTCTTCCTCCTCCGCACCATCATCCTCCTCCTCTTCCTCCTCCTCCTCCTCTATTCCACCGTTCCTCTTCAATCCCAGCATGGCGAGCATGCTGTCCGGATTTCCCATGCCCTACTCTCAGCCTCTTCTGCCGGACTCTTCTAGAATGTTCTCCAACTCCCTGTCCTCGCTCTCGTCCAGCTCCGCCTCCACCGCGCCTTCCTCCTTCCTGTCGCCGTCCAGCCTGCTGGGGGCGGCGCTGAGTCGGCCTGACACGCGCCACGTGCTGGCCGAGAACGGAGGGAGCAGCTCCGACGACGACGTCATCGAGGTGATCGGACAGTGAGCGCGCGGCAGCATCCGAGGAATCCCACCGGCCCGCGGAGGAAGTGGGTGGATCTGAACTTTGGAACGACACTAAATTCAGCAGACCAGCGTTTCCACCAACACGGGACCATAACACTGCTCTTCCGCATGAAAGAAAAGAAAAGAAAAGAAACGCGGTCGGCTAGTTCCATCCGTTTAAAAAAACAAAAACAAAAAAAAACTAAAGAACTCTAGAGATATTTCGCTGTTGGATAGAACTCGTAGCATCATGTAGAGAAAGGGAGAAAATCATGACCTGTTTATTTTTATTTATGATCTTGTCTGCGTGTATGAGCTCCTTTTTGGTTTGTTTTTGGGGAAAAAAGGAAAGCCACAAACAAGACACACACAAAAAAGCCGTTTTTACGTTTCAGTTTGGCTTTTTAATAATAAAACAAAACATATGTATATATCTCTGAGATTGGGCACGTGCCGGCGATCTGTCGTACGATACGTGGCGATGTCGAAACGCACAACGTTGCTGTAGAGATGGAAAGGAAATGACCCATTCGAGGCCGCGTGACCGGTTGCTCCAGCTTGGGGTCCCTTTTCTTTCCCCCCTCGTTCGTGTCGTGATGATCCCGTAAGCCGCCGCGTCTCTGACCGTGTGATACGAGCGGTTCGTATCGACACGCGCCTGACGGAAGCTCGACGAATGTAACTTCCTGTTTGCCTTCGGAGCCTTGTGGTGGAGGGAGCCATAGCTGGTCTTCAGCGTTTAGCGTAACTCCTGTAGCAGTCCGATGTTGGTTTCTTTTCTTTTTTTCCCCTCCACGTGACTCCGCGCAGACGTTTGTGTCGACTGTTACCTCGTACGCTGCTGTGTGTGTGTGTGTGTGTGTGTGTGTGTGTGTTTTTTCTTCACATGTGACCAAAGCGTGAAAATATTCCGAAATTCCCAACAAAACACGTCAACCAACCAATCACGGTCTGTTGTCAGAGGAGCACCTCTCAGGCTCCGCCCACCATCCGACCATGACTCTTCTTTTTTTTTTTTTTTCCTCTTTCGTCCTTTTGTAAAACAGCCATCTCTAATCAGACTAGGCGTAACTTGACTTACTTTCTTTTCCACTGGTGTATGATTTTGTCAGAATGATTAATTTATGATTTTGCTACTTTATATTTTTTGTACCTTTTTTTTGGGTTTGACTTTTTTTCTTCTTTTTATTTTTTATTTTTTTTAAAAACAAAATGACCTTTAAACCCGTGTGACCCCTGTACGTTTCTGCCGGATCTGATGTTAGGATTGTGATGATTGATTATTTTTGTGTGTGTATTCTCTGGTGTGTTTAAGACCAGTATCTGTGACGGACCCAGACGCGAGCTTACACTCCCACACACACACACACTGTACAAACGGACGCTCATCAGCTCTTGTATTTAGCACACATTGGAGGAGATTAAAATGACATTGTATTTATTTAATGTTGTTTTAACAGGAAATAAAATTCAGCAGTTCTTGTTGTACTTGAAACCGATCTATTTTCCCCTCTTTTCTCCTTCGGAAAACACCTACGGTCAGGTCAAAGGCGGGGGAGGGGTCAACGATCATGTGTTACGGGGTCATGTTTCTGTAAGTAGAAACAGTTTAGTAAGAATTAGAAAGCTGAGAGCAGTATGAAAATAAAGGATTTAGTCATTTAAGCCAGCGGGACGCCACCGTGTGTTCAGGAAGCGCAGCGTTTCTTCGTCCCGGCTTTTCATATCTGACCTGACCGGGCCACGAGCGCCTGCTATTGGTTGTCGTGGAGAAGCAGTCCTGATGCACACTTCTAACGTCCACCTTCATCCCAAACGTGGTCCTTGAGACATGTTTAATGTACGAACAACTGTCACAAATCGGCGCGGGGATGCCACGTGCGCTCCTGCTTCAGGACTGCAAGCGTTTTTTGGCCATGTAGGCGCTGGTCACTTGGCTCATGACGGTGAGGGCGGCGACGACAGGGCACAGCACAATGACGTACCACGCGTTCCCCCCGACGCTGGACGTGAACCAGGTGGAGCAGGCGCCCAGGATCAGACTGGCACTGCCCAGCAGGTATGTGACGAGTCCTGCGGCGGCGTGGTAGCGCTTCAGCTTGGCCAGAGACCAGCCTTTAGCCAGTTTGTGGTAGACGAGCGGCAGCGCTGCCACCGACTGCACCGCCACCACGCACACGGTGACCATGCCCACCAGCCCGTGCCACGTGGAGAAATGCGGCTTACTGTTCAGGTTCTTGTTGTAGACGACGGCCCCGAGTCCGAGCAGCGCGCAGGACACACACGAGCACTGCAGGATCCAGTGCAGCCGCGACTTGACCTGGTGCTTTAGTTTACCCGCGGGGGACGAGTGCTGAGAGAACAGCAGAATCGCCTCGGTCATGAAAAGCGAGAACTGCGTGTGGAGAGAAGAGAACAGTCCGATTACGTAACTGATCGATCCACAACGCATCTATAAATGCTTATTCTGTCACAAACTTACCGCCAAGCTCATCAGGAACGGGTGCCAAGAAAACAAACCTGCACAGATCAAAAATAAAAATCATCATCAGACCCTTTCGAGGCATTATTCCAGCGTTAAATCATTAAAGAGAAGTCCCGGTGTTGATGGTTATCACTTGAAGTACTCGTGCCCTTCTCTCACACGAAGACTCTAAACAATATTATAAAACTACTTTCTTTTTTTCTTTGTTTTTATGAAGAACCCACTACATATGAAGATCGTCCAGTGTGGCTTGTGTGTTAATCTCACTGACTGAATTCAAATATCAGTAAAACGCTTCTGAAAATCGTCTCGTATGAACACAAAAATGATGAAAACGTCGGACGCGATTTTAAAAAAATTAATAAATAAGTGGTGTTTTTTTTCCACTGGCGTCTTGGGGCCACTCTCAAATCGAGGCTTGGAGCTCATGAATATTAACGAAGCCGTCCACAGAAGTGGCACGTGATTGGTGGAAAAATACGTCGCTTGAAATGTGATTATAATTACATGAGATAATGTTGGGGTTTATTATTATTATTATTATTAAAAACATCAAATTGAATTCGCTATTAATTTAAACTGATATATATATATATATATAAGTTTAATTTTTTTAAAGACATGCAAAATGTTAAAAGTCGAAGCTGGGAAGTTTGAGCTAGTTTAGATAGTTAACTTCCTGACATGGAAGTGTCAGGTTGAAGTGGGTTTTCAAAATGGGGGCCGCCAGGGGGCGCACAGAGGGCCCTCAATAATTCGGTGTGAAAAATAAATACATGATTCTCTCGCTCAGACACACATACACACGATCAATTCCTAGTGTAATGTAAAGATGTAAAATGTCATTATTAATAATAATAATAATAATAATAATAATAATAATGTCTTTAATAATAAAGACATCTTGCAAAAGGGGGGGCCTCGGTCAAATGGTAATGCCATTTGGGGGCGTTGCCCTGGAAAAGTTTGGCAACCCCTGAGCTAAACATTAAACGGTGTACACTAACACGTATTAACGTTATGCGTAAAATAATTTTGGAATATTTATGTGTTTTTTTTATATAATTTTGTGTGTTGTGTGTGTGTGTGTGTGTGTGTGTGTGTCAAAGAATGTAAAATGTTCTCTGGGAAGATTATTTATTTATTTATTTAATTGAGGAAGTTCCGGAGCTTCCGGTCACGTTGCCCTTATTAACGGTCCTGACTTCCGGCCCTGTGATTGCGCGGTACCGGCGCTGTGTACGCACGGGGATACTCACTGGAGCCTGGTTCGGCGATTACCGCTACAGACACGGTGAAAGCGGCGCAGAGTAAATGTGTACACAGTCCGCACAGCAGGCGGGACAGCCGGTACAACCTCGGCTCCGCCTCCGGGTGCAGCATCGCCGCGGCCTCGGGTTTATTCCCTCCGTTATTTCACAACAAAACAACTTTAATCAACTCCGTTTCCACGTCACGCCTCGAACACACTTCATCTCCTGCACAAAGGTGACGACTAACCACAGGCTGTGTCCCAAACCACTTCCGGAGCACGAAGCACTAGATAGTGTACACACGCCGGTGTGACACGCAGACTATACAGGCAACCGGTTTAGGGAAGTTTATTGAAGATCCAGCCATTCGAGTGAATTACCGGAAGCATCATTTCTGCCAAAATAAAAGCCTGGTCATAATGCACCACACAGATTAATATTATTAGTAGTAGTAATTTAAAGACGAATATCTCCTTTTCTTTTTTACTAATCAATTTATACCATTAACAGCCACAAACAAGTTTTTAATTCGATTTTCAACTTCCCGAAAACTCATACGTATCCCATAAGTCTGATGCTTTTATGTATGAAGACTTTTATTTATTATTTATTTATTCGCTTCGTTACTTTCCCTTTATTAATCATATTGTCAGTATTCCTTTTTTAATTTATTATTATGTAAATAAATTATTAATATTTTCACTCTTTCTATATAGTTGCACTGTTGACGATTCATTCATTAATTGTCACCACATCAGCGATTATAAACGAGTGTTAGTTGATGTGACCTTCCGTTGTACACGTGCCTGTGAATGAGCTGTTACCATGGAAATCGTATCAGCTCGTGCGCATTGACATCAACCTGTGGCCCACGGTACACCCGGAACTACTTTCCGGAGTCGCACTGTAGTATGAAAAAATCACGCACACCTTCTGACCAATCAGATTCAAGGATTCAACCGCGCTTTGTGTAAATTAACATCGTTAATTCGTTAAATTCCTAAATTCGTTTCTGACTTAAACACTTATTTATTTATACACTGTACTATATTTATTCCCTTTCTTCTTCCCTTAGTCCGTAGTCCAGTGGTGTCATTGTGCTGTTGAAAGCGCGTCCCAATCCGCCTGCTCTCCGCCCTAAGTAGTGTCCGAGATTAGAATGGGCGCGTCCCAAATCGCAGAATGTTGAAATGAGAGTCCCGAGAGTACCCGGATGGACGGTAGATTTTTATGTGTGGGGAACCGTGGACACTTTTTCAGCTAATATTACCCATACGTTTTTGCGCGAGGGATGGTTGGATGGACGGAGGGGGAGGAGGAGGAGGAAGAGGAGGAGTTCTGTGACGGCTCGCGAGTGCAAACATGGCGTACGAGTGTACCGTCGGTGATGCGTATTTCAGAGAGGTGTAAATGAAACGTGGAAAAATAAATCAAGGTCAATAAAACGATAGAGTATAGATGATATAAGAAAAGCTGACGTGCGGTGAGGAGGGTGTTTACGCTGACGGTGTGTGTAACTAGGCAACAGACGGTCTCCCAGTACCTCGCGTAATCTTTTTCTACACTCAAAATGTTGTACTTTTTCTGCACACAATAAAAAGAGTACATACATTTAGTGCACGGTGTAAGTGGGCCGGTTGGGTTGTTGTGACTCCACACACACACACACACACACACACACATCAGCTCA
>CM022752.1:8221459-8226459 GCA_012411365.1 Ameiurus melas | reverse complement strand
GGTGTAGAGTATAAGGATTAGGGTTTAGGGGTTAGGGTGTAGGGTGTAGAATATAAGGATTAGCGTGTAGGGTGTAGTGTATAAGGATTAGGGGTTAGGGTGTAGGGTGTAGAGTATAAGGATTAGCGTGTAGGGTGTAGTGTATAAGGATTAGGGGTTAGGGTGTAGGGTGTAGAGTATAAGGATTAGGGTTTAGGGGTTAGGGTGTAGGGTGTAGAATATAAGGATTAGCGTGTAGGGTGTAGTGTATAAGGATTAGGGGTTAGGGTGTAGGGTGTAGAGTATAAGGATTAGGGTGTAGGGGTTAGGGTGTAGGGTGTAGAGTATAAGGATTAGGGTTTAGAGTATAAGGATTAGGGTTTAGAGTATAAGGATTAGGGTTTAGGGGTTAGGGTGTAGAGTATAAGGATTAGGGTGTAGGGGTTAGGGTGTAGGGTGTAGAGTATAAGGATTAGGGTTTAGGGTGTAGAGTATAAGTATTAGGGGTTAGGGTGTAGAGTATAAGGATTAGGGTGTAGGGTGTAGAGTATAAGGATTAGGAGTTAGGGTGTAGGGTGTAGAGTATAAGGATTAGGGGTTAGGGTGTAGGGTGTAGAGTATAAGGATTATGGTTTAGGGTGTAGGGTATAAGGATTAGGGGTTAGGGTGTAGGGTGTAGAGTATAAGGATTATGGTTTAGGGTGTAGGGTATAAGGATTAGGGGTTAGGGTGTAGGGTGTAGAGTATAAGGATTAGGGTGTAGGGTGTAGAGTATAAGGATTAGGGGTTAGGGTGTAGGGTGTAGAGTATAAGGATTAGGGGTTAGGGTGTAGGGTGTAGAGTATTATGGTTTAGGGTGTAGGGTATAAGGATTAGGGGTTAGGGTGTAGGGTGTAGAGTATAAGGATTAGGGTGTAGGGTGTAGAGTATAAGGATTAGGGGTTAGGGTGTAGGGTGTAGAGTATAAGGATTAGGGGTTAGGGGTTAGGGTGTTGAGATTAGGGTTTATGGTTTAGGTTGTAGGGTATAGAAATTAGGGTGTAGGGTGTAAAGATGAGGGTTTAGGGCATTGAAATTAGGGTGTAGGGTATAGGGATTAAGCTGTGGGGATTAGGGTGTAGGGATTGGGTTTAGGGTATAGAAATTAGGGTGTAGGGTATATTGATTATAGTGTATGGATTTAGGGATTAGAGTTTAGGGTGTAGGGAATAGAGATTAGGTGTGGGTGTTTATGGAGCCTTCAGGACATATAACAGATGGATAAAAGGTTTTGGGGGGGAATTTAAAAACATTTTCATGATAGAAAGAGACAGAAAGAGAGAGTGAGAGTGAGAGAGACAGAAAGAGAGACAGAATGTGAGAGAGAGAGTGTCAGAGACAGAAAGAGAGAGAGAGAGTGAGAGAGAGTGAAAGAAAGAAAGAGAGAGAGTGAGACAGAAAGAGAGAGAGAGAGTGAGAGAGAGAGACAGAGAGAGAGAGAGAAAGAAAGAAAGAGAGAGTGAGACAGAATGAGAGAGAGAGTGAGAGAGAGAGAAAGAAAGAAAGAGAGAGAGACAGAAAGAGAGAGAGAGAAAGAGAGAGAGAAAGAAAGAAAGAGAGAGAGACAGAAAGAGAGAGAGAGACAGATAGAAAGAAAGAAAGAAAGAAAGAAAGAAAGAAAGAGAGAGAGAGAGAGAGAGAGACAGATAGAAAGAAAGAAAGAAAGAAAGAAAGAAAGAAAGAAAGAAAGAAAGAAGAGAGAGTGAGACAGAAAGAGAGAGAGAGAAAGAGAAAGAAAGAAAGAAAGAAAGAGAGAGAGAGAGAGACAGAAAGAAAGAGAGAGAGAGACAGAAAGAGAAAGAAAGAAAGAGAGAGAGTGAGAGAGACAGAAAGAGAGAGACAGAAAGAGAGACAGAAAGAGAGAGAGAGAGACAGAAAGAGAAAGAAAGAAAGAGAGAGAGTGAGAGAGAGAGACAGAAAGAGAGACAGAAAGAGAGACAGAAAGAGAGAGACAGAAAGAGAGAGAGAGAGACAGAGACAAAGAGAGAGACAGAAAGTGAGAGAGAGTGTGTTATTTGTTCGATCTAATATCATCAAAAATATTGTAAATATTATATTTTATTATATATATATATATATTAATGTTAAATATATTACACTTGTACAATGAAGATAAAATCCCTGCAGGAAACAACATGGTTAAAAATCTGAATAGTCCTTTGGGGATAAAGAGAAAAGAAAAGGGGTCATGGGATCATTATTAGCTTCAGAAAACAGATGGAACTCTTTCTGACCAGAAGGTCAACAAAATAACCTGTAAAGTGTCCGTCTAGTGATCCTGTTCGCGCGTGTGTGTGTGTGTGTGTGTGTGTAGACTGCAGGTACACATGTCACTCCCGCTGTCGGCCCCTGATACAGCTGAACTGTGAAGCCGTGCTCGGACCCTCGGACTGCAGCGAGGACATTGAGACAGACACAGACGTGGTAAAGAACAGTTCTGTGTGTGTGTGTGTGTGTGTGTGTGTGTGTGTGTGTGTGTGTGTGTGTGTGTGTGTGTGTGTGTGTGTGTGTGTGTGTGTGTGTGTGTGTGTGTGGTGTGTGTGTGTGTGTGTGTGTGTGTGTTGTTTTGTGTGTGTGTTGTGTGTGTGTGTGTGTGTGTATTGTGTTGTGTGTGTGTGTGTGTGTGTGTGTGTGTGTGTTGTGTGTGTGTGTGTGTGTGTGTGTGTGTGTGTGTGTGAGTGTTGTGTGTGTGTTTGGGTGTGTGTGTGTGTTGTGTGTGTGTGTGTGTGTGTGTTGTGTGTGTGTGTGTGTTGTTGTGTGTGTGTGTGTTTTGTTGGGTGTGTGTGTGTGTGTGTGTGTGTGTGTGTGTGAGTGTGTGTGTGTGTGTTTGTGTGTGTGTGTGTGTGAGTGTGTGTGTGTGTGTGTGTGTGTGTGTGTGTGTGTTTTGTGTGTGTGTGTGTGTGTGTGTGTGTTGTGTGTGTGTGTGTGTGTGTGTGTGAGTGTGTGTGTGTGTTGTGTGTGTGTGAGTGTGTGTGGTGTGTGAGTGTGTGTGTGTGTGTGTGTGTGTGTGTGTGAGGTGTGTGTGTGTTGTGTGTGTGTGTGTGTGTGTGTGTGTGTGGTGTGTGTGTGTGTGTGTGGTGTGTGTGGTGGGTGTGTGTGTGTGTGTGTGTGTGTGTGTGTGTGTGTGTGTGTGTGTGTGTGTGTGTGTGTGTGTGTGTGTGTGTGTGTGTGTGTGTGTGTGTGTGTGTGTGTGTGTGTGTGTGTGTGTGTGTGTGTGTGTGTGTGTGTGTGTGGTGTGTGTGTGTGTGTGTGTGTGTGTGTGTGCGGTGGGGGGATGGAGTGATGCAGTGCTCGTGCCTTGAGCTCTCTCACTGCTCCATATGCTGTGTGTGATTTTACTGCCACGTTCACGGCACTCGCTTTACGACGCCGTTGCCACGGCAACCACACGATACGGCAGCTGTTCTTTTCCTTTCTGTGCGTCACGCACACTTTAACCATCCGTCATTTCATTCAAATTTTCACGAGCCGAAGTGGAATCGTAGTGACTCCTTCTGCATGTTGTGTTGTCTGGATAAACTCAACACACGGTTAAAGCAATGCAGCGTTTGTTTGTGTGTTTGTTTGTTTGTTTGTTTTGTTTTTTGGATTAATTGAAGAACGACACGTCAAAGTGTTTTTCATCCGTTTGTAGTTAGCTTTACCTCAGACTGTTACACAGCGCCGACACCGGAGACTCCTTCCGTGCGCGCTACATAAACTTCTCGCAGAAAACTGTGAATGAGCTGTTGCTATAGAAACGACAAGGCATTATAATTAGAACGAGTGCGTTAATGTTCACCTGTAATCTGCAGGTCTCATAGAAAACTAATCAGCTTCTGACCAATCAGAGCCCAGAACTCAGCAGTGCTGTGCTGTAACAGTGAGTTAAGGCGTGAAAGGGTGAGCAGTAATAGCATTAAGAGAAGTGTGTGTGTGTGTGTGGGCGGGGGGGACGGACAGCTGGTCAGAGGAACGCTAATTATATCAGAGAAGTATAGCGGACACACACACACACACACACACAGACTGATCATACTGCCAGTGCCTAATCTTAATGCTTTCTGAGATGTGACTGGCTGTGGCTAAAAGGGGGTGGAGCTACATGTCAGGGTAATATACAGTGTGGGAGGGGCATTAATTATAGCCATCTGCACTCCACAGTCCACACCTACAGCCGGCAGAGGTTTGTTCGGACTGAAGGAGAAGATGAACTAGAAACACACACACACACACACACACACACACACACACACACGTACAGGAAATGAAGGCAGGTTTACAGTCAGGTGAATGTTCTGAGAGAGAGAGCGAGAGAGTGTTAGTGAGGCACAGTGAGGTTGAGGTGGAGGTGTGTTTGGGGATGTCGTGGGGGGACAGGAGCACAGCAAGCAGTGGATACTGCAGTCAGGATGATTCAGACTCCGAGCTCGAGCACTTTTTCACCTGCAAACCAACGACACATGAGGTGAGTTGAGGTCGAAGTTCATGTATGTATTAACAGAAATACACGTATCAGAGTTACGACTTTATTACTGTCTCGTAGTCTCATTCGTTGGACTAGAGTGAGACACATAGCTACAGTATATATAACGTCTAGAACGTTTGTGTTAGTGTGTATACGTACTATATGTACTCTCACGTGTATGGATCATGGTGCAGTAGTAACAAACGTCGCGTACATGAAGATATATACAGAATTAAACCTACATTTTTATTATCCTGATTTATTTCTATATACTAATCAGCGACGAGGAAGTGATATTCATACATTTATTTAAACGTCGGGAATAATAGCACCTCCACGACGTCATGTGATGTATAAGTGTTTATAACTAATACAGTACAGTACAGTGCATTATTATAAACCATTACATGTGTCATGTGTACGTGTGTGTTTTGTTAAATCGGTAAAACGACACAAAGCAATGGAGGTCCTTTTTCCGTGCACGTGGACCCCTTCCTGATGCATAACTGCCCTAATTACCAACCAGCTCATTAGC
>CM022752.1:8208959-8216459 GCA_012411365.1 Ameiurus melas | reverse complement strand
AGTAGTAGTAGTAGTATCAGCCGCACGGTGGCTTAGTTGTTCATCTCTAAGGTCAGGGGTTCGATTCCCACCGTGGCCCTGTGTGTGCGGAGTTCGCATGTTCTCCCTGCGGCGTGGGGGTTTCCTCCGGTAATCTCGCTTCTCCTCCCCAGTCCAAAGACATGCATGGTAGTCTGATTGGCGTGTCTAAAGTGTCCGTAGTGTATGAATGGGTGTGTGAGTGTGTATGTGGTTGTGCCCTATAATGGACTGGCACCCTGTCCAGGGTGTACCCCGCCTTGTGCCCCATGCTCCCTGGGATATGCTCCAGGTCCCCCGACCCTGAAGAAGTAGTAAGGGATGGATAATAATAATAATAATAATAATAATAATAATAATTGTTCTCTATGTATGGCCTGGTCAAGCATAGCCAGACGCGTTGACTTTATAACAGAAAATGAACATAAAAGAAATGCGTATTTTTGTCATAAGGATAATTAATAATAAGGATAATAATTAATAATGAGGAATAATTTGGTAACACCGATAAAAACGTTTCAGACTGTCTGTCATTTTTAATATACCAATGTAGTTTTTACGATCTCGGCTTCTGCCACGTCACTGAGCGTGCGCGTGACGTCACTTCCGGGTGTCTCCGTCTTTTCGACGTTGCGACTCTGCCCGGCTCACACCTCCACCACCGCGTCTTTCTTCACACGTTGTTTTCAAAAGATCTGACCTTCTTCGGCGCGGAGTTTCTCCACAGACCTGTCGGAGCTTCTCCTCCTGTGAGTGTCACCGGGATTTTATTTCAGTTAAAAAAGATATCAAATCATCTAAAGCTAGCGAAGCTAACGTGGATAAGCGTTAGCACGGGTGTAGCGGAAGTGTCGCGGTGTACTGACCCGGATGCACTCGTGTGAACACTGAGAGTGGAGGAGGATGAGGTGGATTTAGGAGATGTTTTCGTGGGAAGCTTGGGCTAGCTCCGTAAAAGTCGGCGTGATGTTCCATATTCGCAGATAGGAGGAACTGAAGGGACCGTCTCTAAAGTGACACTGCATTGTTAAACGCGTTTCTACCTTCAGTTGCATTAGAAGGGAATGACTTAGTCATATAACCTACTGTAGAGTTCATCTAGGGGTCAGGTATGAGACACACCTTTTAGAGTTCTGAGATTTAACCCTACAGTAACCAAAAAACCCTTCACGAATGCATAAAAGGGGTCAAAATGACCCGAACTGGACTGCATGGTTTTTTCCAAAACATAGACGACCCGAAACACACCTCTAAGACGACCACTCCCTTGCTAAAGAAGCTGAGGGTGAAGGTGATAGACTGGCCAAGCATGTCTCCAGACCGAAACCCTATTGAGCATCTTTGAGGCATCCTCAAACAGAAGGTGGAGGAGCACAAGGTCTCTAACATCCACCAGCTCCATGATGTTGTCATGGAGGAGTGGAAGAGGACTCCAGTGGAACCTGTGAAACTCTGGTGAACTCGGTGCCCAAGAGGGTTAAGGCAGTGCTGGAAAATAATGGTGTCCACACTAAATATTGACACTTTGGGTCCAATTTGGACATTTCCACTTAGGGGTGTACTCACTTTTGTTGCCAGCGGTTTAAACATTAATGTCTGTGTGTTGAGTTATTTTGAGGGACAGTAAATTTACACTGTTACACACGCTGTACACTCACTACTTTACATTGTAGCAAAGTGTCATTTCTTCAGTGTTGTCACATGAAAAGATATCATCACATATTTACACAAATGTCAGGGGTGTACTCACTTTTGGGAGATACTGTGTGTGTATATATATATATATATATATATATATATATATATATATATATATATATATATATATATATATATATTATTTCATTAATAGGACATCTATGTTTCGGAGAAAACCATTCAGTCCAGTTCGGGTCGTTTTGACCCCCTTTATGCGTTTGTGAAGATCATGCATTGTTGGGTTAAATATCAGAACTCTAAGAGGTGTGTCTCATACCTGACCCCTAGATGAACTCTGTACAGTGGGTTATGTGACTGTAAGTCATTCCCTTCTAATGCTATTGAAGTTAGAAACGTGTTTAAACAATGTTGTATGTAACTTTAGAGACGGTCCCTTCATCTCCTCCTATCTGCGAATATCGAGCGTCAGCGCCCACTTTATTCCAGTTTTATTGTCAGTGATTGGAGGTGTAAAGGGTCACGGGACCACGTTAACGCAACTTTATATTGTTCTGCAGCGGTTGTATGAGTTATGTCACTTGGTAATGTAGTGCTGGGGAAGTTTTCTGGTTAAACATTCTCCAGTCTCGGGAAGTCGTAAATGTGTGGGATTTATGTGTTTAGTTCAGTGGTGATAGCTGGTTTTGTTTATTTAAAAAAAAAAGCAGCACCGTTAAATGACTGGAAAGGTAACAGCGAAATAAAAAAACGGTTCTGATGTCACAACGAAGTGGGGGCGTGGTTTATTTGATTGACAAGCTGTCAAAGTGCATCGTCATCGTCAAGACAGCGACATGTCCAGGTTACAACCGTGAATAAAATAAATTAACACGTAATTACCAGTCAAGTGTACTTGAAGACGTATCTTAATATTAATGATGATGATAATTCGAAAGCTACAAACAATAAGCTTAGAATAGAAATGTTAACACAACTCTGTAAATATTTTACCGAATTTAACATCTCAGAAACGTATCATTTAATAATATATATATTCATTCAGGGGGGGGTGTTTGTAGGAAGAAGCTCCGCCCCTTCTGCAAAATCTGATTGAAGGAGGTCATAAAAGCCCAACACAAAAAGAGTCTGACCTGAGTTGTGTGTGTGTGTGTGTGTGCGTGTGTTATCCCTCTGCAGCATTGCGTCACCAGTGTGTGAGCCCTGGCTGAGAAAATAATGTCCCGCGGTTGAAGATGGGCGTCAGCGGCTCCAAACCTAAAAGTTACTGGCCCTTTTCCGGCTCCGGAGGCGGCGATGAAGCGGCCAAAGAAGGAGGAGAGCAGGCGCTGGCCAGAGTGCGCAATTTCCCAAACGGTACCCCCTTCGTGTTTACCAGGAGGAGGTAAATATAACTGTGTAAACACACACACACACACACACGGAGCAGGGTGAGGAATCAGACCCATGCTGTCGAATGCAGCTCAATTCCAGAAACGGATCAGATCATATCGTTCTTCATCACACGTTCGGTCAGACGCTATTTTTTAAAAGAAGTCTAGACGTGTCTTACTGCGTGGGGTTGTTTAAAAGGAACACGACTATTATAACAGCAAGGCCAGCTTGTTAGTTCCTGCTGTAGACCGAAGAGATTTGGGTTTGAGTTTTAAGCGATGAATACGAGAAGAGAGTTTAAAATTTCCTTCTGTGCAGATTTACATTTATTCACTTGGCAGACGCTTTTATCCAAAGCGACTTACAAATGAGAAAAATACAAGCAAAGCGATACATCAAGCAGAGAACAATACAAGTAGAGCTAGCGTACAAGATCCATTAATGGAGTTCCAGAGGAAGCAAAGTGCACAGAGTAGAGGTGTAAGTGCAATTTATTTATTTTTGAAGATAGTGAGAGATTCTGTGGTCCGGATTGAGGTTGGAGGTTCATTCCACCACTGAGGAACAGTTAGTGTGAAGGTTCTGGAAAGGGACCTTACACCACGCTGAGTGGGAACTACTAAACGTCGGTCGCTAATCGATCGCAGATTGCGAGAGGGAACGTAGGTCTTCAGGAGAGAGTTGAGGTAGGGGGCGCTGTTCCAGACGAGATCTTGTAGGTCAGTATCAAGGCCTTGAACTTGATGCGGGCAGCTACAGGAAGCCAGTGGAGGGAGATGAAGAGGGGTGTGACACAGTTCCTCTTGGGCTGGTTGAAGACGAGGCGCACTGAAGCATTCTGAATCATCTGAAGGGGTTTGATGGAGCTGCCGGGAGGCGTGAAAGCAGTGAGTTGCAGTAGTCCAGTTTAGAGATAACAAGAGTCTGGACTAGTATCTGTGTGGCCTGTACGGTGAGGTAGGGTCTGATTTTCTTGATGTTGTACAGGATGAACCTACAGGACCGTGCAGTTGCTGAGATGTGGTCTGTAAAGGTCAAGCCGTCATCAAGAATCACCCCAAGGTTCCTGGCCGTCCTGGTTGGCATGAGTGTGAGTGAGCTGAGCTGTACAGTGAGGTTCTGGTTGATTGACAGATGTGCTAAACAATGTAGATCATAGCACGTTTTGTGTCAGATCACCCAGTTTATAGGGTCCATCCATCCATCCATCCATCCATCCTCAACCGCTTATCCGTTATCGGGTCGTGGGGGCAACTGCTCCAGCAGGGGAAACTTCCCTTTCCCGAGACACATTAACCAGCTCTGACTGGGGGATCCTGAGGTGTTCCCAGGCCAGTGTGGAGATATAATCTCTCCACCTAGTCCTGGGTCTTTCACAAGGTCTCCTCCCAGCTGGACGTGCCTGGAAGACCTCCCTAGGGAGGCCCCCAGGGGGCATCCTTACCAGGTGCCCGAACCACCTCAACTGGCTCCTTTCAACGCAAAGGAGCAGCGGCTCTACTCTGAGTTCCTCTCGGACAGCTGAGCTTCAGAGATTCAGACATTCAGAGACAAGCCACAGAAGTTGTGGAACCAAGGTTAACCTCTACCAAAGTGATGGCCAGGTCAAAGCGTGGAGAAAGAAAGAAGCCAAGCTCACCTGTGAAACATGGTGGAGGTAGTGTCATGGCTTTACAGAGATCTACAGAGGGAAACTTCAGAGAAATGAATCCGGGGGAACTTCATCATGCAGCAAGACTTCATCGGGGGGAAGGTTTTATTATGGACTTTACTTTTTCACTTCCTGAAGAGAGAAATGAGCTGAAGCTTGCTGTTCCAGTAGTTTCAGAGTGTACTCTGTCTAGTCAACGTTCACAGTTTAGCTGCTGTGGATTTTTCTGTTTTTGAACGGTTGCTACGGCGATATGAGAGATTGCTGAAAAGTACACTTTTTGGCTTTCTCAGCTAGAGCCATGCTGTTACTGAGTCCTCCTTACACTCTCACCCTCATTAATGTGTGTGTGTGTGTGTGTTTTTCTTTCCTTCTTTTTTTAAAGCTCTAAGTACTTTGATGAAGATGGAGACCTGGCTCACGAGTTCTATGAGGAGACGGTGGTGACAAAGAACGGACGCAAGAGAGCCAAACTGAAGAGGATCCACAAGAACCTCATACCTCAGGTGTGTGTGTGTGTCGCCATCCCTTCATTCTTATTTTCCCTCCTTCCCTTTCTGTCTCGTTTTTTTCTCTCTCTCTCTTATTTCTATTGTACTCGCTCCTTCTCTCCTTTAATGATATTTATTCATTTTCCCTCTTCTTTTTTTCTTTTTGTATTTTTTTTGTTATATTCTTTTTTTTTTTTTTTTACATAATGGTTGAATGTTTTTGGTTATATTACATTGTACCAATAATACTCTCTCTCTCTCTCTCTCTCTCTCTCTCTCTGTAGGGAATTATAAAGCTGGATTATCCCTGCCTCCATGTAGATTTTCCTGTCGTTATATGTGAGGTTTGATGAAGGATGAACTTGGATCCACACACACACACACACTCTCAGAGACCGAAGATTCCGTCCTCCCCTGGACCATGTACACCCATGTGTGTGAGTGAGATTGGATCCTGAATCAGTTCTGTGTGTGTAGCAGCCTGCAGGAACTGTGTGTGTGTGTGTGTGTGTGTGTGTGATGTGGCAAAGACAAATCTCTGCTGCGTCTGCCTGTATCTGAGGTGTCACAGTGTGTATGTGCGCGCGTGTGTGTGTATGTGTGTGTGTCACATGCATGAATCAGTACCTCTTTATCCTCTGTGTTTTTTATGTGTGTATAGATGTTCTAGAACTCGCACTTGTAACGCTGTTGTGCTGCTCTAGAACCCTGACGGTTCTAGAATCACTATGAACATACTTTTAGAGCCATTCTAAAACGGAACACTAGCTACAAGGCTGTAGAAGAGATGAGGGGACGTGCCTATGAAACGAACCTCTCGATTCCCTCGCGCATGTCGACTATACAATCCTGACAGCCAATAGACAGACGGTCAGTCACCATGCGCCCTGCTCTGATTGGCTGTTTTTTTTTGTTTTGTTTATCTCTGTGATTTGATTGGGTAGCTGTACAGAACGCTCACTGTGACCACGCCCACTCTGTCCTCTCTTCTGTAGTGCGGATTATGTCACTGTTAATTTATTACAATCAGTACATTTGGATTGCTTTGTTGGTTTGTTTTTTTAAAGAAATAACACCTGTAAATTCACAAGGTTGTGTGTCCGTGTCTTTATTTTGTGTGTGTGTGTGTGTGTGTGTGTGTGCGCAGCATGACTTTGCCAGTAGAGGGCGATTTGATTATCACAGTGAAGTCGGAAGCCTGAAAGTAAGTAGCTGTGTGTGTGTGTAATAAATATAATACAGTAGGTATAATGCGTTTAATTTCCGTAGCTCTTTAGTTAATAGCATACGGTTCGTTCATAGGAAACATTACCTATTCATCTTTTCTCATTTCTTCATCCCTCCTTTCTCCTGTTCACTTCAGGTTATTTTCCGGACTCTTCCGCCCAATGAACCTTTGAGCCACTGAATGTTTTTTTTACATGGTTCATATATTTAGCTCACGCTTCCCTTTAATGAGTTTTGTCTGTTTTCCAAACCACACACCTATCCAGAAAAACGCATGTCAAAAATGTTATAAATTGATTTGCATTTTAATGAGGGAAATAAGTATTTGACCCCTCTGCAAAATGACTTAGTACTTGGTGACAAAACCCTTGTTGGCGATCACAGGTGAGACGTTTCTTGTAGTTGGCCACCAGATTTGCACACATCTCAGGAGGGATTTTGTCCCACTCCTCTTTGCAGATCTTCTCCAAGTCATTAAGGTTTTGAGGCTGACGTTTGGCAACTCGAACCTTCAGCTCCCTCCACAGATTTTCTATGGGATTAAGGTCTGGAGACTGGCTAGGCCACTCCAGGACCTTAATGTGCTTCTTCTTAAGCCACTCCTTTGTTGCTTTGGCCGTGTGTTTTGGGTCATTGTCATGTTGGAATACCCATCCACGACCCATTTTCAATGCCCTGGCTGAGGGAAGGAGGTTCTCACCCAAGGTTTGAAGGTACATGGCCCCGCCCATCGTCCCTTTGATGTGGTGAAGTTGTCCTGTCCCCTTAGCAGAAAAAC
Source organism: Ameiurus melas (assembly GCA_012411365.1). Lineage (NCBI taxonomy): Eukaryota > Metazoa > Chordata > Actinopteri > Siluriformes > Ictaluridae > Ameiurus > Ameiurus melas. The sequence goes on along the minus strand of CM022752.1, from coordinate 8,209,264 downwards.
ACCCCCAGAGCATAATGTTTCCACCTCCATGTTTGACGGTTGGGGATGGTGTTCTTGGGGTCATAGGCAGCATTCCTCCTCCTCCAAACACGGCGAGTTGAGTTGATGCCAAAGAGCTCCATTTTGGTCTCATCTGACCACAACACTTTCACCTAGTTGTCCTCTGAGTCATTCAGATGTTCAATGGCGAACTTCAGACAGACATGTATATGTGCTTTCTTGAGCAGGGGGATCTTGTGGGCGCTGCAGGATTTAGTCCTTCACGGCATAGTGTGTTACCAATTGTTTTCTTGGTGACTATGGTC